>OY720444.1:72244189-72468706 GCA_963082915.1 Dolichopus griseipennis | reverse complement strand
AGACCGAGACAGGTGAGCTAAAGATAGAGATAGAGTATAGACGATGCAATCGACAAAGAGTTCAAAGAGAAAAGAAACTTGATAATAAAAAAATAAATAAATGCATATTGTATTTTGTACCTATATATTTATTGTACAATTCACTTATAAAAGTTTACAACTTAAAAGAATAACAACAACAACTACAATAACAAAACAACAGTAATATATTAAGGCAACAAAAATTATTAACATCGGTACAAAAAGTTGTTTTTTTTTTTTTCAAATTTTAAACAACAACGAGTTTTCAGAAGTAAACTAATACCTATAAATTTTTTTATATTGTGTAGGTATATATTATGTGGCATGGCATAGCATTCCAACATCATATGCTCTCAATCGCAATACAATATACATATACATAGGTATTAAATTAATATTTTTTTTCTATTTTTATTTTGCGTGCAAATTCATGTAATACACAGTAAAATAAAATTTAATTAATATCAAGATTTGCACAATGAAACATTATATATAGTTACTTATATTGTTTAGCAACAAACAATGTTTTAAAATCTTTTTAATTAAATCTTTTATACTCTTTTTTTATTTTAGAAAATTTATTCCAAAACAACGCAAGAATAAAAGAAGTAGAATTGACGTTTACGAAAATTTGGTTAATCTTTTACAAATAGCAATTTGGTTTAAAAACAAATTGAAAAAAAAACGAGGAAAAAATGTTTTCACCGCAGACTTATCAGTCAAAATAATAAATAGGGTATAGAATTATTAAATTGGATAAGTTACTCAAAAAGTTTTCCAATATTTGGGGATGAAAATATTATCTAATTAAGTATATTGATGCAGCAATTTCGTTCAATATTGTTAATATATAAAATTGTTCGTTTAAATCGGGAACTGGAATCTAAGCAATAAATATTACACGCCTACTGATGAGTTTTTTAGTTTTATATACCAAAAAACTGATGTTTTATATTTGTCGATTTTCAGAAAGCATTTGACTCCATCCATAGAGAAGCAGTATGAACAGCACTTGGAACTAGAAATTTACCCAGGAAAATAATTACCATTATCAAGAACATATATGTCAACTTGAAACTATCAATACTACATAATGGGATATCAGCGACTCATTTACAACTAACGCTGGTGTTAAACAAGAATCAACTAGATGATATCATGAAAGAAATAAGTTGCACTGAAAAAGGGCATAAATTGGTTAAAAGATAAAAATCTAGAAGACTTTGACTTCCCAGATGACATCTGTCTACTAACACACAACCAAGAAGATGCTCAGTCCAAATTGAACCACTTGGATTAGAAATAAACCTCAACAAAACCAAAGTAATGTACTTACACCTTCCAAATAATAATCAAAAAAAAGTATGATGGCCGCGATATATAATAATATAACTAATTTGTGTTATCTGGGTAGTATCATGACGCCAACAGGCGAAATCAATGAAGATGTACAAAACAGAATTGATAAAGCCCGATCAGCCTTTGGAAGACTTCGCGTCATATGAAACAGTTCGCAAATATCAAAACGAACAAAGCTAATGATATTCAAGTCATGTGTAAAATCAATATTAAACAAACTGCAAGTCTTCGTCAACAAACACCTAAGAATAATATGCTGAATATTCTGGCCTAACAGAATTAGGAATACAGATTTGTGGTAGTTAACAAATGAAGAACCAATAATTAAGCAAATTACCAAAAGGAAATGGAAGTGCATTGGACACACACTAAGGAAATGTGATGATTGCATAACAATAATGGCGCTATGCTGGAAGCCTCAAGATGGTCCAGAACAAGACCCAGAAGAACATGGAAAATAATATTGCTTGATGAAATAAAAAGATGCGAGATCTCCTGGAATGAAATTGGAAGTAACAGCTAGAAACAAAGAAGAATGGAGACTTCAAGTTGAAGCCCTATGCTCTAATAATGTACAGAAATTAAAAGTATTTGTAAATAAATGTCTGAGAATAATATGTCGCGTATTATGGCCAAGGTGAATTATGAATGAAGAGCTTTGGGTGATGACTATGCTGATATGGGTACAAATAAAGAAGAATTGGAAATGGATTGATCACATTCTAAAACTCCGAAAAAAATCGGTTGTACGCCAAACGCTAAAATGGAACTCCCAAAAGACAGAAGAAATGTAGGAAGGCCAAAAGCCGCCAGGAGGAGAATAGTGCAAAGAAAATGTGACATGGTCTAAAATTAAAACTTAAGGAATAGGTTTACAAAGCTGTTTCAATTAAAAACAATGAAAGAAAAGATTCAAATTAAATATATGTAAGTACAATCTAATAACTATTTATTTTATGTAAGGAATTACGTTAAAAATTTAATACATACATATATGCAATATTATAATATATTATATCTATATAAGTACGATATACATATATTTGTAAAATTACTTACCTTTTAAAATGATCACGTATCCTATCTTCACGTACTGTTTCGTACCATTCTCGTACCATTTTGCTTTATGTTCTTCATGGAGACGAAGAGATATTATTTCAATCGTTTTTAATTTTTTTGAATACCTTTTTATTTATTAGTATGATTTCTTCTTTAAAATTGAATATTAGAAACGTTTAAGATCCCTCCTTTTTGTAATGTGTTGTAATAAAATGTTTCTTTTCTTTTTATAAATATATATTTTTTTTTTAAATATTATTTATAAAATATTAATAATCCGAGATATTTTAAAAATCTTATTCATTTTTCTTTTTTATATTTTTTTTTAATTTTTAATATAAGTATAAACACATATATTTTTTTTATTTATTTTTATTTTAAAACACTGATTATTTTTTTTTTTTAATTTATTTTTTTCTTTTGTATTATTAAACTCTTTTTTTTTAATACCTATATTTAATATAATTTAATATAATTTAATTTAATTAATTTTTTTTTTTAATTTAATCCTAACAAAAAATTTCATTAAAATATTTAATATAAATACAATAATAATATATAGGTATTATAATATAATATAATATATACAAAAAAATTGACAAAAATTAAAATGATTATTTAAAAAATAAACCATTTCAAAAAATCTGAAATTTCTTTATCCTGCAAACATACATTTAAACGTCCTATAAAAATAGATTGACAAAATAATTAAATAAATTGCGCTATAATAATTAAAAAATTAAAGATAAAATATAATATATAATTTAATTATATTATTTGAAAAATATGTAAATGTTATAATAATAATAATATAGAAAAATATGTATTGAATATTATTAATATAAAATATAATATATAAAATTATTAAAGAAAAAAATTATAGGTATAGGTAGGTAATCTGTTTTAAAAACTTCAATAGGGAAGCAAAGTAATTCATAAACTTTGGATTGATTAGATTTAAAAATAAAAATTAGTGACCGAATATATTTTTTTTTATCTCTTTACCAATAATTCACATATTTTATAAATTATTTTGTTCTTATTTAGTAATTTAATTATTTTTTAAAATTTTATAGGTACCTAAACTGTTTTTTTTTTTGTTATTTATTAATTGAATTCAATTTATAGAAATTTTATTTTATTAAATTAAGTAATAAGACTTTTATTAAAAACTATCAGGTACCTAGTTTTAATTTGTTTTTTTTTTTTTGCATTTAATTAAATTTCAATTTTTTATTATCTTTATATTTTTTATTAATTAAATATTAATTATATTTGATTTTATAATTTTTTTTTATATTAATTTATATTTTATTTATTTATAAATATGTAATTATAATTAATTAATGAATTATTTAAAAATAATATGTAGGATATTTGAAATTTTTAGAAAATTAAAGATGGAATTAATTAAAATATTGAAAATTAAAATAATATATAGGTATAAGTAAGTAGGTACATTTATTAAAGCATATTTTTTTTTATTAAATAGATACACATTATATTTATATATTTGAAGGTATTTTATCTTTTAATTAATTTTCTATTTAAATTCTTTTAAAAAAGTTATTAGATATAAAGTTATATAATATTGTTATATATTTTAAAAAGTACCTACTTATTAAAAAAATATTTTTTTAATTCATTTTTTTTTATAATATTCAAATTAATTAAAAAAAAAAAATTTATTAACAAATATGTATACCTATATAGGTATAAAATATTATAATATTTGATTACCTACAAACATGCATACATAATTCAAATATATTTATTTATATTTTTATTTTAAATTTATTATTATATTAAATTAATATGAACATCTATTATATATAGATTAAAAAAAGTTAAAATATATATATGTGGTACTTATGTATATAAAATTTAAAAAATAAAACACATCAGATACAAAATATACCTTTTATATATAAATATAGGTAGGTATGCATACTTTTTCAAAAAAAAAAAAAAAACTATTAAATTAATTTTGGTTTAATTTTAATTTTATACATATTATTTTCTGATTTTATTTTCCTTTAATTTTTGTTATTATTTTATTTTTATTTTTTTTTTGTTATATATTTTATTTATTTTGTTTTTTTCTTTTTATTTTTATTTTTTTGGTTATAAATTTCCTAAAAATCGCGCACGATTGCTGCTTAATACTTTTTAAACACATATACATTAAACATATATATCTATAGATTTGTTGTTTTTTTTCATTTTATATATATGTATATAAAATTTTATATATAAACTGAATAACTTAAAAATAAAAAAAAAAAAACATTTTTTATATAAATGACAGCAAAAATAAAAAAAAAAAAAGTATTTAAATATAAATATAAAGAGAAAATATCGTCTATAATCCATCCTTGTTTATTTTACATCCAACATCCAATAATTTTGTCTCGTTCTAACACATTCATAATATAACACGTATGTATTATTTTTTTTTCTTTTATTTATTTTTACATAATACATATATTTTTTGTTGTTATTTTTTAATTTTTTTTTTTTTTTTTTAAATGAAAAAAAATCTCCCTTTGAATTTCTAGATATTTCAAATATAATACATTATATATGTATATATATATATAAATATACTTTTTTCACGACGTATCTATTTTTGAACGTATCTACAAAAAACAAAAAAAAAAAACAACAAATAAAAATAATAACACAATAAATACTTTTTTTTTTTTCTTTATATACAAATTTATATATATACATTAATTTTTATACACCATTTTCTTCACTATTCGCACTTTGAAAATTTTTTTTGTATAATTCTATTTCATTCACTCCTTTTCAATTTATTTTTTTTTTTTTTACTTAAAAAAGAATTTCACATTTTTTTTTTTTTTTTGATTTCTCATATTTTTTCTTTCTTTTTTTTTTTTAACTTTTTTATTGCTTTTTGCCTTTTTTTTTTTTCTTTTCACAAATAGATATTTTTTTACTTTATATACATTTTATATACATATATATGGTGATTATTTTAGAGATATGGATATATATGTATATTTTTAATTCTTTTTGGGAATTTTAAGTTATATTAAAAATGATAAAAATATACACGTAATACAAAATAATTATATTAAAGCATATACATATATACATATATATGTATGTACATATTACTTATTATATATTATGTATTAATTGTTCATTAGAAAATAAATATATAAATATTCATACATAAAAAAAGAAATATATATATAATATTGTACACGATTTCACTCAAAAAAATATAGATGAAAAAAAAAATAGAATGAAAAAATATATTTAATGACTTTTTGTTTTTTTTTTTTTTTATATAAAATTATATTTAACTATAAAATGAATAAATAAACACATATACATACGTGTAAAAAATATAGAGATATTTCAATACAACCTAATATTATTTAAAAAAAAAAAAAAAAAAAAATCCTCTTTCATACTTTTTTCTTTTTTTTTATTTGAATTTGCGCAGTTGCAACATTTCAAATCATAAAGTTAAAAGAAAAATTTATATTATATTATTATTATTTTTTTTTAAGCACATCTATATAAGTATGAAAGCATACACAAATACTAAAACACATACTTAATTTTTTTTTTCTTTCTTTTTCTTTTTAATATTGTTTTTCCATTTAAAACATGTTTTTATTTTATTTTTTATTTTTTTTTTTGATTTTGTTTTCTTGAGCATAAAAAGTAATTTTGAGGTGGTAACAAGTAAGATTTTTTTTTTTATTATTATTATTTAGGTTGTTTTATACGTATGTAGTTGAATTTCCCTATAAAATGAGCATTGCTGGTGTACTGCGGCTTCAAAATTGGAATTCAAAATACACAAATAAATTTATACAAAACACACAGAACAAGAAATGAAATAATTGAAAAAAAAAGGCAACGTCGCAATTTATTTATTTAATTTTTTTTTGTAGTAAATACATTATTTCAAATATTTATTGTTTTATTTCAGTTCAGTTTCTGATAAATTCATATATATATGGATGTACATATGTATGCATTTATTTTTTGAAGTACATAACTATTTAGTGTATTATTTTTTTAGGTAGATATTTGAATAAAATAATTGAAATCAGAATAGATACTTAGGTAGTTATGTAAATCGAAAAAACCAAATAGTTCAAATAAATCTTTTAAATATATTAAATGATAGATATATGTACATAAGTACATATCTATTCATTATATTTAATTGGATATACGTATGATGTTTGTATACATATACACAAGTTAATATAATATTTTGTTGTTGTTTTGAATACCTATTGTATTATTATTAATTTTATATGTTTAATTGTGTATAATTAAATGAACTGTCATTCTAATTCAGTTCAAGAAAATTGAAAAAAAAATTTATAATACACATTCAATTGCACGCATACATTCTCCCATATAGAAAAAAAAGAGAAAATTTTAATAATAGTTAAAATTAAACGAACTACAAAAAAAAAAATTGATATTTTATAATAAGAGTTGATAGATATTATCAAAAAAATTTAATTTTGTTGTTGTTGTTTTTTTTTTTCAATTAGGTATTTTTTTTCTTTTTAATATGTAGTATGCGTCGTAACGGAACGGAATTATAAAAACAGAATATATATATATTATATATATGTACATATGGATGTAGCGATATAAAATTTTATATTCAAAAATACATTCATATAATATGTATCTTCAATTCAAGTGTGTTTAACACTATATAGAGTAGCATACCACAAAAAAACAACAAAAAAAGAAAAAAATATTTATAATGGCGAACTGAAATACAAAGAATACAAAGATATTGATGGGTTTATTTGTGTGTGTATATAAAGATTGCATGACAATAATATAAAATAAAAACGTACTATATAGTAACAAAAAAAAGTATCGTCCGCACAAATGTGTTGGTTTTTTCTTTTTTGCTTTTCAAATAATGTTTTAAATTGTTTTTTTTTCTTGTTTTTTATTTTTGGATTTATTTTAATTTTTTTTTTGGTTTTTTTTTTTCTTGTTTTTTTATTTTTTGCTTTTACAACACATTTTCAAATAACCGAACCGTATAGAATGAAATTTTTGCGCACTAATACTGTGTTTGCTTTTTTTTTTATTATGTCGTTGTCGTTTTTTTGTTATGTTTGTGTTATTTAAAATATTTCTTATTTTATTTAAAAATTTTTTTTTAATATTTCTTTTAAAAATCACAATTTATTAATTTTTATTAAATTAGAAAACACTCTGTTTCTTCTGAATATTTAATTATTAATTTACTAAATAAATTCATTTGTATGTATATTTGTTTCTATATATATTTTTTTTAATTACACAGAGAAACCATTCATTAGCAAACTACTTATACTTTATATTTTATATATATGTATATTTATATTTTTCTTTAAATTTAAAATATCTAATTTATAATATATGTATTTTTAAATCCTTTTTTAGTCAATACAAGTTTTATAACTTCATAATAATGTTATATTTTAATTTTTGGTAATACAAAAAGTACATTCACATTGTTTTCACTTTAAAAAATTGTTTTCAAATGAATACTTTTATTTTATTATTAAGTATTATTAATAATTTTATAAAATAAATTGTGTTTTTCATATATTAAGTGCGATTTTTTTAATTATATTTCATTCTTTTTCAATATTTATGTAAAATAATCAAACGTTAGATCTCGAAGAACGATTTTAAATATCGAACGCGTTTTACGAAATACCGAATTTTTTTGTAGAATTTTTTTTTAAGCTCATTTTATAGATTTAAAGTTTCGTTGATCATCATTATATGGCTGTTGAATAAACTCCAGTTAACTCCAGAAGTAACAAAATACCAATTCCTTGTTGTTCCAAAAACGTTGTATTTTTTTTTTAAATTAAATTACACTGAAGATGTTATGAATGTTTATTAAATTTTAATTTTTATATTTATTAGTTATAGAATTAATTAAATATACGTATATTAATATTTCTAATTCCATCTATTTTTAAATAATTCTTAAAAATTTTGTTCTTTTTAATTTATTTTTTATTATTTTTGGTTTTAGAATTTATTTATTGATACCTTTTTTACTTACCTATATTTTATATATGTTTTTTTTTAATTAATAAATTAAATTTATTATAAAATTTTATATAAAATATGTGAATTATGTACCATTTTATAGTATTAAATATTTTCTTAAAAAAAATCAAATATTTATTCTATATTAAATTTTTAATCAAATAAAATATAAACCTAAGAATAAAATAATTTAAGAATACGAATATTATATTGACTGAACATATTCAAACCCGATTTCCGAATATCAACACTGAAACTAATGAAGTTAACAAATTTTTAATTTTTGATACGTATTTTTATTTTATGCATTCAGTTTTTGAAAATTTAACGATTTTTAAAACAAACAATAAATAAATATATATATATAATAATGAAAGGATGACCCCTTACATAAATAAATTTTTAGAAAAATAATCTTTCAAGTACCTAGGTATCTAGTATAACAATATAATAGTAATATCTTATTTTCAATTTAATATAATAATTCCGGGTCTATTGAATGAAAAGCCAAAAGAAGGTTCATAAATGAATAATATATATATATATGTATATATATCAGGTAAAAATTTCTTATTTTATTTTTAAATGATAGTTACTAGAAGAAGAATTGTAATTTAATATACTTTTAGACTAGGGACTCAAACTTTTGAACTTCGAAAAATAATTTTGTAATAGATCTTGAAGAATAACTATTTAAATTAAAATATGTACATTTATATTATAAATAGGTAGGTAGGTAAATAAATTTTTTTCTGTTTTTCATAATTAAAGCAAGTAAATAGTTCGCCGGCATTTAACCAATCCGTAAAAGAAATATTTGATTAATTATTGTATTTAAAGTTCATAAAACTAGGAATTCTTAATTTAAATCATTACCACCGCATGTTGAATTAACAGATACAAATAAGATTATTTTAGTTTTGAAATTTTTCAAATCATTATAGATAGGTAGGTACCTACCTATCAAATATCAATTTGATAGGTAGGTATCAAATATCAATTCATAGAATTTATCAAATATCAATTCATAAAAAGTTTATTTGATTGAATATAAAAAAAAAATTATTTAATCTAAATTTAAGATAATTATTAATAAATATTACATTTTATTTTTTCATTAATTTCTATTATTTAATTGTATAGGTATATGTTTGTAAAAATATTTCATAAATTGGAAATAGGACTAGATAGATGGGACTAGATAGTTTATATTTCAATAAGCTGTAGCTTGTTGTAGACACTATTTGTTTCCATTAATTGTAAAAAATAATCTTATATAGGTAGATACGGTAGGTACCTATCATCTCTTTCAAAAACATAATAACTTTTAGGTATGTAGGTATTTTATGTAAAATTATAAATAAAATAAAATATAAAATTTTAATTTGAATTCAAATCAGTAATCGACCTATCATTTTGTATACCAATAATTTAGATCTATTCTTGTTTTTTGGAGTCAAAGAAGGGTAATATATAATAGTTACTAACTAATATATAAGTTAAAAACAAGAAACTAATAGGTACCCTTTGTAAGTATACAAAATGATATATGTAGGTACCTATCTTCCATAAATAAAGATGTTGGTAGGTAGGTACCTACATTCATACATTTCAATAAAGTGAATGTTAATATACCCACATATATTTACTTTATTTCTTTAAAAACTTCAATAATAAAAAAATTTATTAAAATTGTATTACACAGTAGAGTAGAAAATTAAAGTTAAGAAAATAATATAATGAATTTTTAGTACTTCAGAAATCTCCCCACCTCTAGTTTTTTGTTTTCTTAATAATTTTCAAAAAAAAAAAAAAAAGAAAAAATAAAACCAACAAAAATTAAAAACAGAATTTAAGGAAAAGAATAATATAATAATGAAAAAAATATATAAAAACCACATTTCTGATGTTATCTTAAAAATATAGTTATCTATCTCGACTACATATTATTTCATACATTGTATGTATGTATATTTGAATGTACATACATGTTAATAACATAATATTAAGTTTTAATAAGTACATTTAGAAATACAAAAAAAAAAAAAAAATTTCTATTAAAAATAATTTAAAATGGCAACATAGCATGTTTTTCTTCTTTTTATTATTGTATGATATTTTTTTTTTTTTTTTTGTTTTTCCAAATCCCATTTATGGTTCTAAAATTTATTTTTATTTTTTTTTTCTACCTATTTTTTTTTTTTAATTTTCTACATTTTTATAAATTATAAACATGGCAACATTTCAATCCATTCCTACAAAGAAACAAATTCAATTTGTATTGTTGTAGTATTATAAAATTTTTGTAAAAACCTTAAGCTACAATACAAATATTATATACAATACAACACAGTCAGCAATATACGTACGCAAATGTTGTTTTGTATCGTTTATTAAATATGTTGTAATAAGAATTTAAGTAGCATAAGTCCATTATTTGTAGCATTGTAGAATTTAGATTAATTTTTTTTTCTAAAGTTCACTAATCGCTATTAGCAAGATCTTTTTTTTCTATCTTTGAAATTTTTTAGTAGCGTTTAATATATGTATATATGTAGTTTTGCTTTGTAGTTTTTGTTACGTTCTTAAATCTTAACATTAAATATACGCTATACATATAATATTTTAATCAGCTACATGCATAGTAAATACATATGGATGTATGTATATTTATAATCCATATTTCATATTATAAAAAAAAATTTTCCAAATAGAGTTGAATTAAAATATAAAAGAAGAAAAAATAGAATTAAAATTTATAAGAATACAATAAAAAAAAAAAACATAACAAAAAAAAAACCAGAATAAACTAACAAAAATTGAAATGAAATAAGCTACGACGTAAATTTCTAAAGAAAATAATATCCATATAAATGTATGTATGGTTGATGTATATATATTTCTATATAAAATCAAATTATATATGTATCAAACATATAATATTAAATTTATATTATGTATATATGTTTATATTTGTATATATATTTTTAATATAGGAATTAAATTTTTTAGATTAAAAAATATAGGTTTAAGTATTTCTATATATATATTTATATATACATATATACAATATATATTTCTATAAATATATATTCAAATTCAACATTATATTAAATGTATATAAATAAATATGTTTGCAAACGAATTATTATTGCTCATATTTGTATATCCATACATACTACAATAATTTAAAAACATCATACATGTATAAATTCAATGAACTGAATAATAGAATTTGCTTAAATATATATATTTATATATATGGGGATATGATGTATATAAGTATGAACATGAAGATTCGATATAATCTGGTATGTTATATAAAATATATGAATATTTACATATGTATATTGAAAAAATAAAATTATCTACCGTAAATTTATTAAGAACTTATTACAATAATTATACATACATATATTCCATATAAATTAATCAATTGCTATTTATTGCTTAGGTGTTAGACAAAGAAAGAAAATATAATTCGTAGCCGTTTGCGCTACAACATATATGTATGTAATAAATTATTAATAATAATATTTAATAATTTAAAAAAAAAAAAAAAAACTAATTTTCTTGAAACTATAATAAAATAGATATGATTATTAATTTAAATATATAATAAGTCTTTATACATGTATATATATTATTTTATAATTAATAAAAAATATATATAATCATTCACTAATACACTTCTATAATTTAAATATATGAAAACAAAATAAGAGAGTATTCAAATACTTATTCATTTTAAAAATATGAAAAAAATTCTCTAACACCACTTCAGTCAGTCAGTCAGTCTTTAGCAGCAGATTCACCAGAGCAGAGCAAAAACAGGAAGAAAAATGTAAAAATAAAAAAATTAAAAAATAAAAACGATGAAAATAAAAAAAGAAATATCAGATCAGCCATTATTATTTTGCAGTTTTTTTTTTTTTTTCGGTTTAGGTTATCACATTAATAATAGTATTTGTGTTGCCTCAAGTAGTAGTATAATAGATATAGTTATATACATTTATATAAATATATATACATGTATATAAAACAAATTTTTATATATTTTGAAATACTACATATTTACGTTCTTGTTTTTTTTATTTATTAAACACATTAATACATACATATATCTATATTAAATATACATATATAAGGATTTAAGTTATTTTATGCTAAAAATGGTGTCGTTTTCTTTAGAATTACAAAATTATTTCCAATATCTATATTATATATATGGATGTATAAATACATATGAATTTACAAAAACATCAGATACAAATACATATTATACGGAATTTATTTCTATAAATGGATTATATTTCAACGAAATAAAAAAATATAAAAAAGGTTTTAAATCGTTTCAATATATGTATGTAGATATATATATTGATATATATGTTTGGATATACCTATATATACATATATATAGAAAGAAGTGTAGATTATTTCTTTTGAGAAAAAGATTTTTTTATATTTTATTAAATATACTGTTTTTTTTTTTTTGAAGTTTTTTTGTTCAATTTAGTTCAAAAAATTAAACATATATATATGCTTAAATGTCGGTATATATGTACATATATATTTATAAACATAAAAAGAATGAAGATAGTAGAGTAGTATAGTAATTAGTAGGGTACCTTTTCTCCCATTTACTTTATTTTTTTTTATATTTGGAACTTTTATATAAAAGAGAATAAAAATTTTTAAAATCGGTAGGTAGGTACATACTGATATAAAATATTCAAATAATAATGGATGAAATAAATACGAGATGTTGCCACATTTTTTATTTTAAAAAAAATATATATATTCCTACACGTTCGTTTCGTTTATTCGATCGTATCTTATAACCTCACCTTTACTTAATATTTTTTTTTTTTTTAATTTAATGTTAGAAAAAAATAAAAAACTAAAGATTTTATTACACGTATAAAATAATAAACACAAACGAGAAAAAAATAGAATGTAAAATTTAAAATGATTTTTTTTTTTTACGGAATGAAACGGTTTAAAAAATATAAATACATATGTATAATATAACTAAATAGGTACGTATTAAATATACCTACATAAGTTAAATTTCAAGATAGAAAATAGAAATACCTATCTAAAAAACTTAATATAAAAAAATATTTAACTTTGAGATACGTACATACTTATATATGTAGGTATATATATATTATATACTATATGTGTAAATTGCACATATTTTTTTTATTAAAATATAAAATTTTTTCTATTTAAATTGATTCTATTAAAATTAATATGTAGGTATGTATTAAACTCGAAACTAGTAAAGTTTAAAATTGAGACTTTTTTAAATAATATTTAGGTGTAGGTAAATTCTTACTAAAAATATTAAAAAATGGATATTAAATTATTAAACTAGGTAGGTAGAATGAATTAAATTCCAATAAGGGTTTTAATATTTGCATAAAATAATTTTTTTTTCCAGTAACTTAATTACATAAAACAAATGAGGTGCATTCCTACATGCACTAAAGAAGTCAGCAAATCGTAGAAGAAATATTGGAATTAGACAAAATTAAAAAAAAAAATAGTAGATTTAAAAGGAAACTTTATTCATATAGGTTACATTTCATACATTACACTGAAACGTTCCATAATAGTTTAAAACAAAAATTTACCCAGTATTAAATAATTCTTTTAGTACCTATATTAAATAATTCTTTTTCTACTAAATATATTACGTACAATGTTGCAAATTAAAGTTATTTATTATTAACCTATCTATATATTTTAAAATAATTCATTGTATATTTTTTATATAAAAAAAATTTACAGGAATCGAGGTTACTAGCACTGAAGAAGTCTGCTGCAAGTCGTAGACAAAATACTGGTATTTGTAAAAATAAATAATTTTAGTAAAATTAAAAGGAAACTACTACTCGTTTTTTAAATTAAATTATATTTAAATAATTTTTATTGAAAAAAAAATAAAAAAAAATAATACAAAAAATAAATTTAAATTTTCATATTAAAAACGTATTGACTATTCTGCAGTCCAAAAACAAATGACAATATTGACATTTTTACTATTTCATTTTAGTTTAAAAAAAAAATTTTTACTTTAATTTTATACTGCAGCACAAAACAGCTATCTTTTCTTTTATTCACATTTATATATATATGTATATATTAACTTGTAAATAAATATCAATTAAATACAAAATTGTACAATGTACATTTTACGACAATATACCTATAACTTAAAAACAAAAAAGTAGAGTGGTGGATCAAATACATTATGTATATATACGTATATAAAGTAGGTGTACATAAAACTAAAAAAACACAAAAAAAAAACAAAAAATTTTAAATAAGTAAATAGAATTAAATGTATAAATGTGTGCGTATGTACAGTTGTTTTTTTTTTCTTTTTTTTCCATTTTATATATATATATTATATATGTATAATATAAATAAAAGTGCAATCTAAAGTAAATGATTTTTTGTACATAGCAAAAAGAAAAAAAAAATTTAAATGAATTGAATAAAAAAAAAAATTGTACTTTAATAATTATTATAGGGAGTATATTTTTGTTTACTTATTTTTGTTTTTTTTGTTTTTTTAATTGATTGATATCAATTGCAAAGAGAAGTTGCTACTGCAAGTAGCAAGTTGAATATACAAACATACATAATATATCTTTTTTATTAAAATGAAATTTTATTTTTACTCTTATTTAATATATATAAAAATTTGTACACATACATAATATATATATGTACATAGTTTGTTTTATCAATTAGTTTATATTATTTTGATTAGGTATATTGTACTTGGGACAAAAAAAATTAAAATTAATTTCAGAAACATAATTTTGATAATTAATAAGATAAAAATATACGTAATGTATAAATTATAATACATATACCCTATATATACCAATAGTTTGTTTTTTTTTCACTAAAAATACCTATTTGTAAAATGCTACTGCAGTACAACATATTTAATTGAAATGTATATAGGTACTAAAGTAGATACATTTGTACATAAATACATATTTCAAATTAAAAATTTTTTAATTGAAAAAAAAAAACAAAAAGTTATTTTTTAATAGAAAACGATCCTTCACCAAAAATATTTCAGTAAATTGAATGGTTAAAAATATATTCTTTAAAGCTAATGTCCTATTTCATAGCTACATTGATAGGTTGAAAATTTAACAAAATTCTTACTCAACTATTGGTTAATTAAAACTTTTGATTCCTCTAATTTGTAGGTCTAAACAATTTTTTAGGTAAAATAAATAGCTCCCAATTCTTTTTGGAACTGAATAATTATGTTTATAATTAATATTTTTAGGTAGTTTACATTATTAAAATATAAATATGTAGGTATGTAGGTATCTTGAGATTGCTAAGTTTGTAAATGTTATCATTGAAAATTGTAATTTATTATTAAAACATTTTTATTTACATTTTGTCTTAAATAATACAAAAATTTGTAGAAGGTAATGTAGGTAATCAAAAATAACTACATTCGGCTATTCATTATAAATTAAAGCTAGAAATCTGCTGTTTTTACATAGGATTCATACTGAATGGATATAAAATAGATTATACATGAATTTGAAAATTTCCTGGTGGGATCATATCTAATAAAAAAAATATAGTGTACCTATATAAAAATAATTTAATAAGAAGTCTAAATGTCAAATAGGTAAAGGATTAATATTACAAGGCAATATTTACTATTGTCTGGTACTACAAATAAATAAATAAATTATTTATAGGTACTTAATATTCTAATCTTTTAATTAGAAAAATTAATTAATTAAAAAAAAAAAAAATAAATTAAAGAAAGCATTCTTGTTATATTCTGTGATATCTCATATCAATTACGTCAACAATCTAAACTTCTTGAAAAATTGAAAAAAAAAAATAAGTATCTTTATCTGAAGTACAAATTTCTATCCTTCAACTTATGTCTTATACTAATTCCGATCTCTTAGTTCTCTGAACAAACTGTGATGTTCATATGAAATACTTTGCTTAATATGGGAATGTTTTTTTTTAAATAATTGTTTATTTCTTTTTTTTTTTGCTTTGGGAATATTTTTTTCTGTATCTAGGGTTTTTTTTTTTTGTTTTACATGAGTCCCGTACTTTTTATTACATTTTCTGGTTTTTTTTTTTTTTTTTTCATTTGGTTTTTTAGTTTTTTTTTTTTGTTTTTTTGTGTACCTTTTTGAAATAAAAAAAAAAAACCCTGGATGATGGTGTGTACTGTATTTCATTATAACATTATGTATGTATAAGCATATGTATTCAACTCCTGACTACCTATGCAACATTTTTTATATTAAAACTTAAAAAAACAAAAAAGAAAAAAAAAAAAAATACTTGCATGTTATAAAAAAAAAAAAACAGATAAAAAGTGTATTCTAGAAAATTTTTTTCCTGCTAAATTTTAAAGATTTACCGTGTATTTTTAACTTTAATTTACTCCTTTTTTTTGTTACTTAATAAGAATTTTGAAGAATCATATTAGCTACCATAAATAAAAATAATATTCCTTGTCTAATTACCAAAATCCATATTCAAATATATTAGATAATATACATTTGATTTTTCTTAATCCAATCATAACTTTGATTTTTAAGTACAAAAAAAATATGATTTTTATTTCGATCATATCATATCAATTAATTTTTGTAAATTTGATAAAAATCGCATTAAATTAAGTTATAAATCGAATTTATGATTTGTTAACTAAAATTAATTTATTTCTAATTTATATTAAATGTTATAATTCTTTAAACATTAACATATTTTATTTTTTTATTATTGTTTTAAGGTTTTTTGAAATTGGTAAGTACCTATACCTTATTAAAAATAAGCTTTGAACCTTCCTCTATATGGTGGTCAGTAATAATATGTCAGTTGATATTCATCTTTTAATACCTTTAAAATTGAAAAATTGTTAAAAAAAACCAAAAAATGAGTGTTCTGTTTGTTTTTTGATATTTTTTTTAGTAATTTTTGGTATAGAATAATTTAGTAGCCATTGATTATTTTTAAAAACATTTAATTTTTTTGATAGATTACATTGTAGGTAGGTACATGTTTTTTTTTTAATATACCAAAGGACAGCGAATTATTTATATTATATAAGGGAAAATATTCTAAAGTGAAGGAAGTTATTGAATTTTAATGTAGATATGTAGGTATATTAATAATTTTTTAATTTTAAATAATAAAATTGAAAATGTAGGTACCACCTAAATTAATAGAAACCTAAAATATAGAAATAAAATAACACGTACTTCCAAAACTGATATTACAAATATGTAGTGTTGAAAAGACGAAAATTTTCTTACATAGCTATTCGTAAAATTTTAATATGTTTACACCTTTTACTTCTATTTATATTTTTTATAATAATCATTTAAAAAAATTATAAATAGCAGTTTTAAATGTAGCTAAAAAGATTAAAAATCCCTTTTTTTGAAACAAATTTCTAAATTAATTAAAGTAAATTTTCAAAAATTGAATGCATCTTATTATCTATGTAATTTTAATTTAAATAATTAAAATTAAATACAACACAAAGTTTTTTTTTTATAGATACCTATACCTATTCATTCTTAATTGTAATTGACTAAAATTTTTTTCTCATTTCATAGGTATTTCAATAATGTTATTATTAAATAGAATATAAATTAAATTTATAGAAAAAAAAAGAAACCTGTTAAAAACAGTAGATACAAAAATAAATTTATTTAAAGATGAAAAAAAAAAATTGTATATATATATATTTTGTTAATTATTTTTAATTTGTAAGTAGGTATAGTTAATATTTACACAAAAAAAAGTTTTTAAATTTTGAAAAAAAAAAAAAAACAAAAAAAAAATAAATAAGCAAATTCAACAAATATCACAAAAAATACAAAGTAAAAAAAAAATAATAAAAACACAAAAAATTAAAACATAAAATTCATTTTGAATTTTGCAAATGTTTGATAAAATTTTTTTTTTTTGCTTGTTTGTTTTTTTTTTTTTTAATTTTTAACAAAAACAAATTAATAAAAAATATTTGAAAAATATATATAAAAAAATAAAAAAATTTTCTTATTTAAGAAAAAACAACTTACGCTATTTACAAAAAAAAAAAAAAAATCAATCACTGTATTTTTTTTTTTTTAATATTTCCTTTTTTCTTTATATACAACATTTGTATTTTATTTCTTCATATATAGGTATATAATATACTTTTAAATAAGCATTTACTATTCATTTTCTTAATTTTTCACCCCCCAAAATTAATTTACTTCTTTTTTGTATTTTAAGATTTATTTCTTTTATCACTATTATTTGAATATATATATTTTAATTTATATTATATATATATATATACGTGTGGATAAAATATACAATAAATACAATTTAAGATATTATATTTTTTTTTTTTCTTCTTTTACATCACTTTTTGTATATACATTTAAATATATATATATATATATATATATAATTTTTATTTATTTATTTATATATTTCACTTTATTTCAATTATTTATTACCTTTATTTTAACTTTTAAACAAATTGTGTTTTTTTTCTATTATTTTGCATATTCTTTTCTTATTTTTTTTCTAGTTTTAAAATTTAAGTTTTATTTTTTATTTTAATTTTACTAGCATTGTATAACAAAAAACAAAAAAAAAAAAATGGGTGGGAATTTTTTTTTTAAATTTTCTTAAATCGGTAACACTTATTTTTTTTTTTCGTAAACCGGTACTTTTAAACGCGTTTTTAAAGTCAATTTTTTGTTTTTTTATTTATATAGTATGTTGTTGTTGTTGTTTGATCATTCTATATTTAGTAATTTTATCATTACTGATTTATTTTTTATTTTTTGTTTATTTATTATTTTGTTATTTTTTTTTGTATTTTAAAGATGATAATTAATTAATTGTTTTTTTTTTTATTTATTTTTCAAATATTGATATTAGCAGCCTATTATTGCTGTTAGTAGGCTCTGAAAGATTTCTGTAATTAAAAAAATAAAAAAAATTAATTAGAAATATATTAATAAAAAAAGAAAAATATATACCTATACAATATAATATTTAATATAAATATAAAACATAATTTGTATATATGTACCTATTTATATTTAAATAGTAAATTAATTAATTTTTGGAAATATAAATGTAAAAGAAAAATACATTTTATGTATACACAGGTGTGTTTAAATAAACACTTATAATTATTTAAACATTTAAGAAAAACTACTCATTATAATATTGATCAATCAAATTGTGTATTTAACGCATTTGATTTGATAGAACCTAATTTTTAATGGATAAAATGGATTTTAATTTGCGAAAATGATTTATAATAATTAAAATGACAGTGCATATCAAATGTAAATCACAAATTATGTTCTTGTGACTTAGTATTAAATAACTTGATCATTTGTTTTTAAGTTATTTTATTCCTAAATTCCTTTATTAATAGAATTAAAACTAAAATGATGAATTAAAAAAATATGTAGGTACATACAATTGAAATTTTATGAATGAAATTAGAAATGTAGTATTAATTTTGGTTATAATTCTTCTAATTGTTACCTTGTTTTCAATTGAAATACCTAAATATCTAATTTATATGTAAAACATTTGGTTATAAAATATTTCATTTGATAGTTTATGAATGATTGTATACATTGAAGTTAATAAAAAATGTTCTAAAAAAAATTCATTTGGTACATTTTTACATAAATATTCTTGTAAAATATTAACGTAAATATATATTATATTGATAATTCACATATTAATTTTGCTGTTTTTGAATTTTGATTTTGTTAAAATTATTATTGAAAGTGGTAAGGTATTGTATTTATAACCTACATGAAATTGAAAAAAATTCGGTAGGTACTTATAGTTTTTAAATAAATTACTCTGGTTTTTTAATTTGAAAACATTCTTTAGGATTTCTTGTATAAATACATCGAATTATTATTATTCAGAAAATATATACCTGAAATATTAAAAAATTATAATTTCATAAATTAAATCTAATATTGAATAAGTATATATACCAAGGTATTTTATTCTAAAAATTATTTTTCTTATAATTTCCTTACATTTGTAAATTTTCATCCATTTAAAATTAGAACATGTAATAAATCCATTTGAAGAAAATTTGTAACATCAATTTGTAGTTAGTTGAAAACCAAAAAGAAATGTATAAAATTTATGTTTTAATTGTTGTTTAAAAAAAAAAAAACAAATAAAGAAAAATAAAATATTATTTCTTTTCTTTTTAAATAATTTGTTATTTTTTTTTTTTTACACCTAACAAAATCACAAGTCACTTTCATACATCTTTTTTTTTTATTTTTTTTAATTTTTTTTTAAATTATTGTATAGAAATCTTTAAAACACTTTTTTTTTTTTTAATTTTATTATTTTGCTTTAAGTTTTTTTTTTTTTTTTCTTTTATTAATTTGTAAATTTAAACTTTTCAATTGCAAATGTATACACATATATATTTACATATCTCGCCATTGTAGGTTTGCATAAATATAATTTGTTTATATATTTTTATTTCATTTATTTTTTTTTTTTTTTTGTACACTCTAAATATATACTTTAATTATATATAAATATATATAGATATACATATATATATATATATTATATACAAGCAATTTAAGGTATTGTATATATATATTGAACAACGCGTTTAATTTCTTGTTTTGTTTGTTATACTTTTTTTTTTTTATTTCATATAATTACTGTTTCGCTTTAAACGAACGATACTACATCGATGTTAACTCATCGCGGTACACTCACGAACTGTTCTCCCAAATTTCTCAGAAATGTAAATTGGTGTTTGACATTTTATAAATTTATATATACACATTTGTATTTTGTTCATATAAATTTTATTAAAAAAACAAAAAAAAATTGAAATTTGAATTCATGAAATACAGATATTTTTGCTCAATTTTTTAAATTGGGTTTTTTGGGAGAATAAAATTAATGAATGTTTGGTGTGTGTGTGTGTGGAATTCATGCATGTCAGATCTGAGCATTGAGCATGAGTAAATAATGAAAACTTTGAGAAAACGAAACTTGGTTTGGTACTTGGTAAATAGAATTGGTTTTATAATTGGTGTTGTATATAAATATTTTTGAGAAAATATTTATAATCTAAATAAGCGATATATATTATAAATTAATATTATATATACTCAGTAAATTATGTGCATAATATGATGTGCTATAATATGCATACGAGCAAACACAATATCAAGCGCAAAGCGAATAAATATTAATTTACAACTTTTCGAAAAAATTGTTTTTAAAGTTATGTTCTATGGCCGATTTTAATTAATACGATATACCCATGAAAAAGTTTAACCAATTATATATATTATATCTATTATATATACTAAAAATATATTAAAATAGATATTTTGGAATTTTAACAGAAAAGAAATTCCATTTTCTATAAAAAAAAAAAGTTCTAGGGCATTTTACGTTACTCCTTAATAATTACTATTTAATATTTAGTTATACCGAACAACATATGACTTTTGAATGACATAAATGGTGACACTTGAATTTGTTGTTGTAGAATTTTTTTTTAATCTTTTTAACGAATTTTTATTTTGAGATATCTATTAGTTTATTTTTATTAAAAATTAATATAATCTTAGAATTATATTAGCTTTAAATATGTATTTCAAATGTAGACATTAAAAAACAAAGTTATGTACATTTTTAACTGTCAAAAAATTGTCGCTTTGCCATAATACAAAGCTATTGTGAATTATGAATGCTACAATATTTTAATTTCTAAATTTTGCTAATGAGAATCATAATTTGGAAACCAAAAAGTTGTTAATTTAATTTAATAACTTTAACATTAATTTAATTTTATAATAAAATATTGTATATACAATATAATTTTTTTTTTGAAAATTCCGGAATATTCAAAATGATTGATTAAAATAAGTAAAAAAGAATAAAAAATTGAAATTTAATAATATTGAATTTTTAATAGTTTTTTTTAGTCTATAATTTAATATAATTTTTTTTTTATTTTTATTATGAAATAGGAAACTTGTTTTTAATTTTTAAGCTTTCTTACAATTATTATAAAATAAATCATTGTAAATAAAAATTTTGAATTCTTATAGTAGAGAACCCTACCGCAACAAATAATCTTATAAAAACGCTCTATTCGTTTGATAGATGAGGTGTTCGTTTATAAGAAAATAATTTCATAGTATATTTTTCAAATGATAACAAACAACATAACTTGAAAATTTAAATTAGTAAAACAGAAATAATGGCGAATTTAAAGCAAGATTTGGACGAATATTTGTTATTAAATAGCGAACAAAAAAAAACATTTAAAATTGATATGAAATTACCACCAATAAAAGTAACTGAAATAGGAAAACTTTTTGGAAATTCAGAGCCAGAAGCAAATAGTTGGCTTAAAGATACACAAAACAGTTGCTGTCCTCAATTGGTTTGTATTTATTTAAGATATAACAATTAAAATTTTGATGATATGGCATAATTTAATAATTTTTTTTTGTAAAATTAGAGCCGTATTCAAAGAATAATTGGATTTATAACATGTTTAGGATTAGGAATACTATTTATGACAATGTCAACATTTTATATTCCCGTTTTAATACTAAAAGCCAGGAAATTTGCACTTTTGTATACATTAGGAAGTTTTTTTTTTATATTAAGGTAAATTTATAATTAAATAAATATATTTAAATTTTTATTAAATATTAGATTCATTTTATTTTTTTTTTAGTTTTTGCTTTTTATCTGGTTTTATGGTATTTTTACGTTCCATGTTTTCTAAAGAGAGGCTAGTTATATCATTATCATATTCTGGGTCTTTAATCGCAACCATTTATTTTGCTATGTTTGTTCAAAGTACTGCATTTACAGTACTTTTTGCAGTAATTCAGGTAATTTCTTTATTATTTATGATTGTGAGTGCTGTTCCTGGCGGTACAAATGGACTAAAATTTTTTGGTCAAATGTTCAAAAGTGGAGTTTCACAAACATTACCCGTATAAAAATGTATTAAAATAATTCATAATCTCTAAATTCATTAAATCATCATTTATAATTTGTGATAAATTTTACAAAAAAAATTTTTTAATCGGAATTTATAACTATTTTTTTTTTTTTAAAAAAGGAAATTGTTAATAAATGTAAATATGTATTTCAATGATCCGTTGTTTTATAAGAATTTTAAATATTATATTGAATAAAAATATATATTAAATTATATAATAAAAAAATTTATATTTATTGATCTATTTCTCCTAAATATAATGTTTTATCACTAGAAGCAGAAAGTATGATTGGTTCTTTTTTATGAAAATCTATATCATTTACGCTGCCATTATGCCCAGGTAATTTATATAAAATTCTTCTGCTTGTTGTGTCCCAAATATACACATAACGATCTGCTGAACCAGCCGAAACCTAAAAATGTTATATTAAGTAATCTATTTTTTGTGAAGTATATTTTAAACATTATTACTTTGCTACCATCAGGTGACCATGCACATCTTAACAAATTCTTTTCAAAATTATGCTGATGACCTGTAAAAATCTTTACACATCTATCTGCAGGAGCATAAGGTCTTACATCCCAAATTCTTAAAGTATTGTCCATAGAATTTGTTAATAAATATGAGCCATCTGGTGATAATGAAACTCCAGTTATGGTATCAGAATGACCTCGCAATTTATATAGAATTTCATTTTTTCTTATGTCCCAAACTTTAATATCATTATCAAGTCCGCCAGATATTACATACTCTCCCGTGTCACTGAAACAAACAGCTGTAACTTGATAGTTATTTTCAAAAGTTTGTACTGCAAATTTTTTCCTGGCATCCCAAATTTTGATGGTCTTATCATCTGAACCTGAACATAACATTTGAACTCCACGACGTGTATTTTGTATAGTATTTATAAAAGTTTGATGCCCTTTCATTTTTCTAATACGAGTTCCAGTTTGAATATCCCATATGGCTAAGGTTTTATCAGTGGAACATGTGTATAACTCTGAACCATCTGTATTAAAATGTGCTTCCATTACTCCTCCAGTGTGCCCAGATAATGTCATTACATTGTCACATTCATCGTACACATTCCAGAATACTAAAATTGGTTAGTTTCCTTTTAAAATAAGTTAAAATAAATATTTATTTACTTACGGATTTGTCTGTCAAAACCAGAAGAAACAAGTAATTCACCATTTGGATGAAATTCACAACAATACAATTCTCCTTGGTGACCTTCCAAGAGCATAATAGGTGAAAATAAATTAGATGTTCGAGGAACTCCCTAAAAATTAAAATTCGAAACAAATTAATTCATAACGCATTAAAGAATAGTACATAAATAACATAAATTTGCTTATTAAATATTATATTTACTTTATATATATTTATATTTATATACTATTTCTATTATTTGAATTTATTTCAATGACTGCAGGTAGCAGTAATACTTACTGACTCAATTAAAGCTTTATCTCGATTCGTATATGGACTCAATTCATTTCTGGGTTTTTTAGATTCAGGAATAATTGCAACTGCATTTGAAGGTCTTTTATATGCCATTTTTTTTATAATAAATATACCCTTAAATTTGAATAGTTTTAATTTTTATTTACACAACAAAACTAATCTAACCTCGTCGTTCTGAAAGTTTATACATAAATTGTTTTTATTTTATTTTGACATTTGCAGACTGTGGTGTTTAACATCGCGAAGTTAACAGCAATGCCATATAACTCATAAATCAGGAATGCCACATAAATCTGTTATAAAGCAATATTCCTTCAAATATTATTAAGAAATTTTTTAGTAGGTATTCATTGAGTTTTATATTAGACTTGTTTCAGATTTTTTGTTTATTACAAAACAAAATTGAGGGAACTTATTTTATTTAATAAAAAAAAACTTATGTTTTGTATAAAAGAAATATATTTTATAATTAACTAATTTACATGAAGAATTTGTACTAACAAAGCCATGAGTTCGCAAAAATCAAAAACTTTTGCACGAAATACTTTAAAAACTTTTTCTATTGGTGATAACATAGAAATTGGAAAACAAACTGAAAATAACAATCAAAAAGAAATAATTAAAGTAAGTAATAAAATAAATAATAATATTTAATTTTATAGAAAATTTGATGTAATTTATATTGTAGGATTATACGGATAATAAAGAATATATAAATATTGTAAATAATACAATTGGTGATGGAAAAGATTTACAATCATCTGAAAGATCTCAGAGAAGGGAATATATAAATAAATCTGATATATTTAAAGAAGATAGAGATAAATTTGTTAGACATGAACTACACAAAAAAATTATCCGAGATTTGTATCATTTTGACACTCAAGCAAAACAAGAAAAATTAGAACAAGTCAAACGTTATTTAAATGGTGAAAATTTTGATCATTATTGTAATATTTTAACACAAAAACAGCTTCAAGCGAAAACAAGTTGCAATCAAGTTACTAATTCAACAGTTCATTCATCTATAGAAACTCCAAAAGAAACATTTTTCTATTATCAAAATAAGTTAAACTGCATTAAAGCAGCTGAACAACCAATTCAATGTAATAACAATAACTTGGAACGTCTAGAAACAAAAACTGTAAAACATAAACAACTTGGTAGCGTTCCAGAATTTAATAGACCTGATAATCAAAAAACATTTCGAAAATTTATAAATGAACGACAACAACAACAACAACAACAAACAAGTTTGCAACAAGGAGAACAATATAAAGCTATATGCTTACCACCACCACATCAGTTACAAAAAAAACCGTCTCAAAATAATGAAAGTGAAATTGAAATAATTTCAAATAGAACTTATAACAAAGAACAACAGCCTGAAGTTCAAATTCGATACAAAAATTTTGAATATGGCAAATCAAAAGATCATAAAAAATCAGAAAATTCTAATAAAGAAAAGGAAGATAGAAAGTCAAAAAATGCAATTAATAGTTATAGATCAGATATAAATGATGGTAAAAATTCCATAGTAAATTCTTCAAAAAGTAGTTTTATCAGTTCAAATTATTCAATTAGTTTACCGAAAATTCCATCAAGTTTAAAAACTGATTCAAAATTAAAAATTGGAAAATATATAAAAGAAGCTAAGAAATGTCCAAAATCATTTCAACAATTAGAAAAAATTAATGAAAAAGATATTAGAAAAAATTCATTAGAAAATAAAACTGATAATAAAAAAGATAAAAATGGATATGATAGGGTAGTTAAAAGTCTTCAAAAGCATAGTCATGAATTTAGAAAATTACAGTATGAAACTATAAAACAATCTGTTCAACATTTAGAACAATTAGATAAGTTAGCACAAAAAAGTTTAGTTTCTATATAAAAATAAAAAAGGGAAAATACAAAAAAAAAAAAAAACAATATTTATATAAAAAAAAATTATTTGTTTTATTTATTCTATGTGTCACCTACTCCCATCACTAATCTGTGTCTCTGACTGCTGAAATCTAATTCAGCAAACTTTGATCTACCAAAGAAATTTTTTTTTGAAATTTTACAGAATGTTAACTGTCAAAAAAAATTTCAGACTGACAGATAAAAATTCTCTTCTCCAGTTTGCAGTTGCTATTATTGAGTATTGACTGCTTTTATTTATATGAATTTGAAGAATTGAATCACGGTCAATTCTTTTTAATAATAGAAGAAAAATAAAGAAATTGTAAAGCATTTTAATATTTATAAATTAATTGATACGGATTTCTTTCAAAATATGTATTTAATATATGTTAATTGTAATGCAGACCTAATTGAACATTTAAATTGTTAATAAAATTGATAAAAAGTGAAGGTGATGTGAAGGACATAATGTTGAAGTGAAAAGGGGCGCCAAAATAAGTAAATAATAATAAGAATATTAAAGTGCGCTTAGAAAACAAATTGTTTTTAATTTTTTTTGTATTAAAATATAATTTGCAACAAAATTTTTATTTTTTATTTCATTATATTCTTTAATATCAAAACAAATATTTTTGTAAAAGTTATTAAAAACTTTTGTTTTCCTATAATTTGAAGTTTACATTTTTTTTTTTAAGTTTTAAAATTTTCTTTTAGAAAATAATAAATAGTACCTACCTTTAAATTTTAATAATAATGTAGGTACTACAATTTCAAACTATTCGTTTATCATGTTTTAAAATTTTATCACTTATCAGTATATATGAATTTGTTTTTAATATTTTGTTATATTTATATAAATTCAGTAACATATATTATGTATGTATGTATGTACATATTTAATAAATTCATTCTTGAAATCATTTGGAAAATACATATTACGTTTTTGTTGAGGGGTTAAATGTTTTTTTGTATTGCATACATTTAGGCTTGTAATTAGTGTTTAATTTTAGGATCTGAATTTCTTATATTTAAGATTAATTCAAAAATGGTATTTATGTTTTTATTATATTTTTGACCTTTAAAAGGCTATGCAGAGGTTATTCAAAATAATGCATAAATTTATAGGCATATTATATGTACACATAAGAATTGTTTGGGTCTAAAATCAAAGATATGGGGGATCTTAGTTTACAGAAAATTTCTTTACTTTCATTTGTATAGAATTTTTTAAGTTTTTTTGAGTTATACGGTCTTTAATCTAATTTTATTTGTCTCTAGTACT
Source organism: Dolichopus griseipennis (assembly GCA_963082915.1). Taxonomy (NCBI): domain Eukaryota; kingdom Metazoa; phylum Arthropoda; class Insecta; order Diptera; family Dolichopodidae; genus Dolichopus; species Dolichopus griseipennis. The sequence continues at coordinate 72,440,452 of OY720444.1, read as the reverse complement.
TTGTGACTTATTATATTCTTATAATTATATTAATTTTTATACAATTTTTTATCAATATATAGTGCGCAAAGTTTCAACATACAAGAAAATCCTTTCAAAAATATATTACTCATTTTCTAAAAATAATAATTGATATATAATACATACTATAATTAGTATTTCATTTAGAAGCGTAGTGATAAAATGTTAAAATATTAAAATGTATATTTTAAATTTATATTTCAGCTAAAAAATGCATAATTTTTTATTAATAAATTGTAATATAAATTAACAGAATTGTAATATTTTTTTTTTAACTTTAAGTATTTTAAGAAACAATTTTTGTTAAAATGTTGTAAAGTTTTGTTAAAGAACTTAAGTATTAATTCTGACACAGGTGATTTTATAATCAAACATATAAAGAGTACAAAATGAGTTTAAAATTTGATTAAAAATTAAGTTTTAAAAATTTTTTCTTTAAATTGATAAATAAATCTTTCAGTTGTTTTATACTTTCTTCAATTATAAATAAAAATATGTAAACACTAAACATATGTTATCCTGTTTTTTTTTTTTAAATTTTACTTTAATCTTTTAAAAGCCAATTAAATATTGGAAAATTTAACAAAATATTAAAATAGAAGAGATAAATAACTTATGAATTACAATGTATTTTTGTTTGTCATTATTTAACTCTCTTAAAATGTATAGAAGTATAACAATTTCTCAATAGTTTTCCAATTTCAATTTGTTTGTATTGTAATTTGTAAATTGTAATGTAATTTAATTTCATAATTTTCTCTGTTTTTCTCTTCACTATTGAGTAAACAAATAATTTATATTAGATAGGTATGTGATTTGTATTGTATTTGTACGTGAATTGGATTATTAAGTGTTTGATTAAAATAACAAACAAATTAAATAAATCCTTATTAATTTTTACCAGGATTCTTCCCAGTTTTACATTATTTTTTGTATGTATAACTTTAAAAATATTTAAACATAGGTATTATTTAAAAACTAAAAAAAATGCCAGAACTAAGATGTTTTAAAAAATATTCCTTTAAAAATCACAAAAGAAAATTACCTTCTAAGATGTAATACGAATTTTAGGATTTTAGAAATTATTCGATATTCTGTTTTTGGATCTAGATTTTACTTTGTTTTTTAAAAGATATCCTTGTAAATCCATGTTTAGCATATAAAACTTTTATGAAACACGTACTTAAATAAAATCTGAACTTTTGAGGGGTATCCTAAAAAATTGCATATTTTTTAGAAAAATTTGTCTGATTATTGTGATTATTTAAAGTGGGATTTATATGCATAAAATAATAAAATTTTACAGAAATGTTAAAAATGATAATAAATGTAACTCACATGCTATTATTTGGCTTCAGAAGATCATTAGGAATGGCATTAAATATAAAGATTTAGACAGTAATTGTCTGAAATTTAAATAAAGAATCATTGAATCACATAAGGTATAACAATTTATTGAAAAGTTAATTGAAAGGTACATTAAGTTAATTTTAAAATAGACCCTTTTCTTACATATTTAGTGTAAATTTAAGTAAATTAGTAGCATATCCCTTATGACTCCTTATTAGTCATTCATTAAAATCTTCAAAATTCTGGATTAATACATAAATTCGTTTTTCCCCGATTTACGTTTACTTATATTTATAAATTCGGGGAAATAGAAATTTAATAAATTTATACTTAGGTATAAAATATATTATCGAATTATTTGCTTTTGTTGGTGTGCAACTATTTCATATGAGATCATTTTAAGAGATATTTTTTTATTTAATATATATTCTCAATTTAATATAAATATACATTTTTCAATGAATTAAAAAAGAAAAAGAGTCTTTTTTATCAATTAATTCTCTCAAATAAACAATTTTTTTTATACACCTATGTATTTTAATGTATATATATAAAACAATATATATATAGCATAGCAATATAGTATTCACTTGAATTAGTGTTGCCATTTTTAAATTTATATTTAGCATTTTTTTTTGATATTTAGAATATAGAAATTTGGAAAACTATCTGATGAGCATATTGTCGATTGAAAAATCACAGTTTTAAATTAAAAATTTTTTGTTTTTTTAAATAATTTATTAAAAATGTATTCCTTTATGTATCTTTTAATGAATTAAAACTCGATTCATGAAGTTTTAAATTGTGTTTGAATATAAAAAGTTGATACGTTTCACACCAAGTGTAACATAAAATTGTTTAAATTGAAAAATAAATTCTTATCATTAATAAATTTTAAAAGAATCTTCTTTAATATATTTTATCCAAAAATCAAATATTCTTAATATTGTTAAAAGCTTTCTACCAGATTTAAATATGGATATCCCATAAGTTTTTAAACAAGTTAATTATATGGGAAGAAAAAGTCAAAAATTAATCAAATCTTTTTTTTTTAATTTATACCCCATTATAATATTTTGAATTTTGTCACTTACTTTTATTTTACAATATAATGAAATAAAAGAAAGTCGGAGTAGTCCCTATCGATACTTATAAAAAAGAAAAAGAGTCATAATAAAAATTTTAGAATAATATATTTCAAAAGTACTTTTTCGATATTGTACCTAAATTTTTAGAATTCAAATGTTTTAATCATTTAATCGATGTATTAATTTGTTAATTTAATTTTTAATTAAATATTGAATTTTTTTAACGTTATGTTGAGATTAAAAATGTTTTCATAAATTAAGCATTTTAATGAAATTCAGATATTATCATATAACTAACTTACTAACCTTCAAAAATTAACTTAAAAATTTGGCATTTTTTCTCTTATTATAAAAGTTGGCAACACTATTTATTTAAAAGGTTGTTATCGTAATCTCACACAAAACAATGAATAATTTTCTTTAATGGTGGTATATGATTGTATGAAATACTTATTTAAAAAATAAAATAAACTGGAGTCTATAAAATAGAATGCAAAGTCGCATGATATTCAGTTAAAGTTTTGATATTATTGAATATAGAGGTGTTCAAAATTAATAAACAAGAAATTAAATAAAAAATTTAATTATTAAATTATATTAAATAAAAAGAAGAGGTTATTTCTTTTATATTATCAAAAAGTAAAGTCTCTTGTTTAAAATTAAAATAAAAATTTTTTATTTTATTTTATTTTTCTTTTGTAATTTTGTTATTTACAAACTTTTTGTTTTTTAAATCTCACAGGACAACATATTTTATGTTTACTATAATTCGATTAAATTTTTTTTTATTTTGATTTTATTATTAATTTTTTTTTTTTAATTAAAGTAGAATTTTTTTACTATAGTTTGTATATAAAAATTAACAATTAATTAAAAATAAATTTAATAATACTACTTAATTAATATAAAAATTAATTATAAAATTTTAATTTAATAATTTTATTTATTTAGGAAACAAAATCAAAAAAATATTAAAAATATTAAAAAATTAAAGTATATATACATATATAATAATATTGAGTGTAATAAAATATAAAGTAAAATTTATATTTAAAAATATTTATTCGTTATTAATTTTAATAAATTAATTAAAACAAAAAAAACTTTAAAAATGACGGATAATTATGAATGTGCTGTTGATAAAAAATTTTGTGGTAGAACTACTACAAATCAAAATGGAATTGTTCAACCTTTATTAACCGGTAAGTAAAATAAATTATATTTTAGTATAAGCACATTATTAATTTAAGTAACTATATAGTATAGGTATATCTAAGGAATTAATAAGTTAAAATATTAAATAGTAACTAATCGTATTAAGTAGAACAATTTTTTTTTATTAAAATCATTAATATTTCTATTAATTTACTTTAAGTGCATATGTCCTTAGATAAAATTATTAAAAAATTTAATTTCATCATAATTAAATTTATTTTTTAAATTTTATTTTAATATTAGGTTTTTTCCCGTTATTTATTTTTTTCTCCCGCTTTTTTTTTTTTTCAAAGTATTGTAAAATTTTTGGAAAAATTAAAGGAGGTTAGAAAACTTTAAATTTGTATATATTAAAAATTGAATAATATATGTAAACATAACACTATTATGTAAATGTAATTCTAACTTAATAATGAATTAAAAAAAATAGTTCAAGTTCAAGTCGAAATTCTTGAATACATTGTGTATAGTTTAAAATGATTTCAAATGTTTTTTTTTTGTTTTGTTGATTGCGAAATATGCTGATTCATTAATAAATGGTATTTATAAATACTTCTATATCAAAACTTATCTATTAATACTTCTATTTTGATTGATATATACATTGTATATACAAAAGAGTAGGATATTGAGTTGCAATATTAAATCAAAACATTTCAAATACAAGAATAGCAGTTTTTAGAAAAAAGGGAATCTCCCGAAATTTAAATTTAAATCTTGAATAACATATACTTCCCACACTATTATTTAATCTATAAGTTAATTTGCTTTAACTGGAAATTTTTTTTTTAATTTAAGTGAAATTATTTATATTTAAACTGAAGAATTTTTTTTTTATGTAAAATAAGATTTTTTTACATTAAGTTAAAACTTAATTTTTATTTAAAATTAAAATTTATTTAGTAATTTAGGTGTATGAAATTAGGAAATAACAATAATTATACGCTACCTCATTATCTAAGAATTCAGATTTAATTCTCTTTAGCCTATTTTTAATATGTTTGTTTTAAATACCCAATTTAACTTAATTTCAACAACTAACTTTGATTGGGTATTCAAGAACTAACTTTGATACTTAATGTCAAATTTTTTTCTGTTGAAATAATAAGTCTTCACTTAAATTAAAAAATATTTCAGTTAAAGTAAAAAAGGTATAAAGCTAAAATAGTATTGAATTTAATAATATAAAATATAAAAATATAATTAATTTATAATTAAACCAAGGCTAGGCTAGTTAGGGCTATTATTCCTTACTTGTTAGGGCTATATAAAAGTACCTTATTTTAATTTTATAAAAATTTAATTTTTAAATGATATATAAAGCAATTATAGTATATAATTTAATTGAAAAAGTACTTTACTTATATATATTTCATCATAATGATAAATATATTGGTGATAATGATGAATAAAATTTTATTTTTGAATTAATTTTGGCTGCATATAACTTAAGATTCTAAATGGTTTTTTCTATATTTAGAATAAATGTTTGTTTTTTTTTTTTTTTTTTTTAATTTCGGGAATATACAGTTTTAGGAAATTTTCACAACGCATATTTTACAATGCTTTCAATTATCTGATGAGAGGAGATAAAAAAAAAGTAAAAGTAAAAGTGATTGCATAATGATTATAATGATCTTTACTATACATTTATATTGTGTAAAATTCCAATTTATAAAGCGCGTATCAATTTATAATTTTATTTTGTTCTTTTTTTTGAAACATTGCCAGAAGTAAAAATTTTTTATAATCTATTCCAAAACTTATAGATATATACATATATAATATTTTGATAAAACATTTTGATTTTATATCTAATATCAAAGTTTTACCTCTTAAAGTAATTTGTTTTTTTTTAACATTTTGTTCTTATTCTTAACATATTTATTTATTAAAAAAAAAAAAAAAACCAAGTTAATTTACATATTAAAAGTAACATATTTTTGTTTATTCAATATAAAATTTTCGATATAAACGTATATTTTGTGGAACAATACCGTATATAGTTAATTAATATTTGATTTAAAAGATTAGACTGATATTAATGCATGACCTGACCTTACAGATACATGTTGTACTGTAATAGAAGAGAATGTATTATTATGTATTATGATATAAAGGGACATGCAGTTCGGAATATACTTAATATATTCTTGTACTAATTTAAATATTTTTTTAAATATTATATCTATAAACCAATTTTGTGCTATAGAGTCGGTCGATAAGGTGAATTTCGTTATATATGAATATCAAATTTAAAATGGGAAAATTAAACGTTTCATATATTTAGAAAAATTTTCAAATCATTGCATATCAGAAAAATATTAATTCATATTTAATTTTAAAATTTAATTTCTTGTTGAAGCGAATCATGTTTAACATAAAGTGTAGTACACACAAATTCAGTATTTTCCATAAAATGGAAACTTTATGGAAGTTAAGTGTATTATTGAATATATTTAATATTCAAAAAAAATTACCACCTTTAAAGTTTTACAAAATTAATAAATGAAACATAAATTTAATTTATTGCCCAAATATATTTATATATGATTCCATGCTCATGTTATTGTACTTTTCTTAAACTGTGAGATTAGTAGTGTAAGATTACCTAGACAATTCCAAATAAATTTTTGATCTAACAGATGCTATACAAAAAAACGACAATAAGCACGCTGCGTCAAAAAAATTTACCGTTGATTTTCAAAATAAAATTCAAGAATTTTTGATCGCTGTTCTGTTGTGTACTGTTGTGTACTATTTCCAATTCTCCAAGTTTTCTTCACAAAATTGTGAAATAAAAATAAAAATACAAATAAATTTAAAAAATTATTAAACATTCAAACAATATCAGTCGTTTTGCGCCACCCTGTATAAAAAAAATTATAAACATCATCTGTGAGTTGTAATAAATAGATGAAAAATTTTCGAACAAAAATGGGAATTTTAATTTAAAAAAAAAATTTACAACGAGTTAACACTATCAATATTGAACTTGCAATATTTCCATTATTAGTCTGTGATATTCAAAAAAAAAATCTCAATTATCAGTTTTGTCACCATTTCAACTCTGACTTCTTGCATACACATTTTAAGTGTTTCCGATTTCTGAAATTTTCCGAAAAAAAAAAATTGATATTAAAACAGATGGTGTGCATACCGCTTAATTCAGAGTTAATTAAGATGATCTGTTTATTTTCAGATTATCAAGACAAGTTCTAATCATTACTTCAATTATAACATTGAATTAACTTATTATAAAATATAAACAAGTATATATAAAATATTTAGTTACTTATATGTGCATATAATATACGAGTATGTCATAATATGAATTACATGTCAATAAAAGTGTCACCTTAGTGTTCATGATTTTTTTTTTGTTTTTAAATCTTTAATTTTTTTTTTTTTTTTTTTGATTTTTGATGTCTTTAATGTTTTGTTTAACTGTGTTGCGCATTATAAACAAGTTTATTTTACTAAAAGCGCGCATCGATTAAATTTGTTTAAATGTTCAATAACTTTTTTTTGTTTTTTTTTTAATTTTTTTAATTTTTTCAACATTTATATTATTATTTATGTTTTTGAAATCTTCTTATTGTTGTTGTTTTTTATTTATCCCGGCACGATTTAAATAAAAATACATATAATAAATTTAATAAATATATATATTAAATAATACCTATATACTTACCTACTTATACAAAAAAAAAAGAGTATATAAATAAAAATGTCATTGACCTAAAAGGTTAAATAATACTAAACGTTAATTACGAATGATTTTATATTACTAAAATAGGTACTAAATATACGTCATAAATAGAATATTAAAAAAAAAAATTATAGCAAAAAAATATATAATAATGTATTTAAATATTGCAAAATAATGTTTTAAATTTAAACTAGGTACGCATATATAAACATGCATACATTTCAATGTCAATCTGATTTTACTCATAAGTTTATAATTCACAAATATTATGAGGTGAACGCCGATATATATGTGATTAATTTAATCTCAATTTTATTTTATCACACATTAGAATATTTTTAAAATAAAATTTTATTTATATTGTTTTAAATATATAAATATAAATATCTATAAGTTAAGTATAGCACATTCTTTAAATACAAATCGATCGCTGAGCAAAAAAGTAAAAGTAAGAAAAGAGAGAGAGAATAAGAATAGTGTTAAAGAAGAACATAATTTAAAATTTGATTAAAGTTATAGAATATAGATTATAATAATCCTTGAATAATAAATTTAAAAAAAAAATGTACTCTCAACAAATTGTTAACTAACGAAGTGCGTAAACAAATAAAACATTGCAAGGTAGAGAGGGATTTTCACATTATCAAACTTATGTAGAACACCCGAAGACTTCATTCTTATATATGTTTGATAAATAGTTATAGGAACTATCTCAAATTGTTAAATTAAATTTTTAGATTCATTTATTATTTTTAGGTTCATTACTTTTGAACTTTTATAAATACAGGATGTTCTGACCAATGGTGTAATGGTTAGGAGCCAACCTTTCAATAGAAGTGTTTAGATTTTAAAATCTGGTTAGATCCATGTCTAATAGTTTTAATTTTTATTATTATATAAAATAAATGCCACACCTGAAAAACCTGACATATCTCTGACCTTTATCTGATATATACTTGCCAGACCTGAAAAGGCTAATCTATCGCTTATCACATTGTATGTGGTAGGGCAAGGATTAAAAATAAATAAATTTACGGAATTTGTAACGGAATATTAATTAAACTCAAAATCGAGCAATCATAGGTGCTTAGAGTTCATATATGCATAAGCTTGGATCCGATTGTAGAATAAAAAAAGATTGAGGGTTATTATCTGTTAACTTGCATAAATGCCAGTAACTTAATAATTAATAATTTACTAAAAACTTAAAATACATTAAATGATAAATAAATATTACAACAAATTCATGAAAAATAATTAAATAACTAAATGTTTATTTGGATGGACTTGGGTCCTACGTATTTCTATACTCAAAAATTATATTATAATGATCAAACAAAAACCCTTTATATGCACTTAAGAGTTTTGCACCATTTTATTACATTAAAAATTAAATCGAAAGTAGATTGTAACCAAAGGGTTGACGAATTGTTTAAAAGTAGCCAGTCCACCCGGCCTGTAATGCTAATAGATCATGATGATAACTTTTCAAATTTTACATTTTAAGTTTGGCAGACTTTGTTACGAACGTTTATAAATACAACTACTCAACTAGCTTATAAATTAAATATTCTAAAAAATCTAAAAGTGATTGACTAAAATTATCAAGTTAAAGTTTAAACAAATACTTAAGTACTTACAGCAACAATATTTAAAACAAAATACTTAAAATTATCTTTAAGTATGATTACAATTATTTACTTACATATACTATCAAAGAAATTATTTCATAATAATACTGGCATGCATTTTTGTTTTAAAATCAATATAAAATTCTTATCATATCAAATTAATCAATTTTAAATTTCTACTTGTAAGTATTTAAGCATACTTATACTTAGATTTTATATTTTGAATAAATTTATTGATTTAGTATTTTTTATAGAAGTTCAAAATCCAAAAAAAAAAATCAAATTTAAAACCCTAAGAATTTTGATATTTGAAGAATTATAAATATATATATATATACATATATACGAATATATGTATCTATAAATATAAGAAACAACATAAGTACTTAATAAAAAACAAAAGAAGCATTTTTTGACGTGTATTGATTACTAATCGAGTGCTAATTAAAGAGTATTTCGTTTTTTTATTGAATTTTAAGAATGTTGATTGATAAAGTTTAGTCTGACCGATATGTAAGGGATTTTAAAAATTTTTCAATATCAATATTTTAATTTTAAATTAAAATTTTTTGATATATTCAATTATTACAATAGTATAAATGTGATAATACTTTCCCGTACCTGCATTCAAGATACTTATAGCCTATCTACAATGAACGTTCTCATTCCGTTCACTACACGTAACTGTTAAACTAAGTTGCGTCTACAATAGACGCAGCCATGTCGCAGCCATTCCGCAGTCATTAAAAAAGTTGTTTAACTTTTAACTTTTTCGCTTTCATTACGTTTCCAAATGTCAAATAACTGAACTTTGATAAATAGTTTGTATTGAAAAATAAAAAAAAAAATATATCAGAATCAAAAATTAGTAAAATTATTAATGTTTTTCTTATCTAGGGTTAAATAATATCAAACCATTATTACAAATAGCTATACAATAAATTTTAAATTATTAAATATTTTTTAATACATGAAATTTATAAATCATACAATGTCAAAAAACGCTGTCATGTATACATTTTATTGTGGACAATCCTTTGTTGACTACGTAATGAGTGACATGAGAGCGACGTCATCGTAGATAGGCCATTATGATTGTTAACCAGTTAGATAGAAATTTAAAATATCAATTATACATAAGTAATAGGAGTATTTATAATTTATTTTAAGATCGATCTGGCATAAATAAGAATAAATTAGTAATTAGTATATATATAAGCTCTGGTAATCTTTACAATTCCTTTAAAAGTTTGATTTATCAATTTATTAATAAAGTTATTTAAGGTTGATAAGTTTCTGAAATAATATATTTTTAACCCAAAAATCAACATTATTCAGTATTACAATACTTTCTTAATCAATATAAATGTTTAAAATAATTAAAAATTAGCATTTTTTAATAATTTATTTAAAATATGTTGAAATACAACGTATATACAATGTTAATCGCCCTAAAAAAACATTATATTTTATTTTATGACTTAGTATATAATTTTATTTAAATTTTTAATTTAATTTCTTTTATTTATATATATATAGACTTGTATCAAATTACAATGGCTTATGCCTATTGGAAATCAGGCAAAATTGATGATCATAGCGTTTTTGATTTATTTTTCCGAACAAGTCCATTCCATGGTGAATTTACAATTTTTGCTGGTCTAGAAGAATGTTTGAAATTTTTAGATAATTTTCATTATTCTGATAGTGGTAAGTTTTTTTTTTTAATTTGGTTTTTCCCCTTATTATTAAATTTAAATATTTATTTAAAATAAATTTTTTTTTTTTTTTAAAAACAGATATTGAGTACTTAAAACAAACATTACCAGAAGGAACAGAAGAAGAATTCTTTGAATATTTAGGAAATTTAACAGCAAAAGATGTTACATTATATGCAATTGAAGAAGGACAAGTTGCATTTCCCAGAGTTCCTTTAATTAAAGTTGAAGGTCCATTAATATCAGTACAATTATTGGAAACAACACTTTTAACTTTGGTTAATTATGCAAGGTATATAACATATGTATAAATATTTAAATATTTTACTAATAAATTTGCATATATATATGTATATATATTTACAATTTATATTTAAATTAAATTTTTTTTTTTTGTTTTTTTAATATTAAGTTTAATGGCAACAAATGCAGCAAGATATAGAATGGTAGCTGGTAAAAATATAAAATTATTAGAATTTGGATTAAGAAGAGCTCAAGGTCCTGATGGAGGTTTATCAGCTTCAAAATATTCTTATGTTGGTATGTAAAATTGTAAACATACATATATATATTTAGTAATAAACTAATAAATATAATTTTTTTTTAGATAATACGTATGTAAAACATATATGTATTAAAAAATATTAATTTAACTATTTATATATTAGTATCTACTTAGTATATTATAAATAGTTATAAAATTTATTGATATTTCTCATATAACATTGAATCAACAACCGATTTTTATTTTTATGTACATATATTAAACGATATATTGATGGTATATATTTACTAATTTGATATTGACATTGAAAGAAAAGATATAGATTTTTGAAAAATTTATATTATATCAAAATAAAAAATATTTAAATGCATATACTTTAAATATATAACTAAATATGTACGTATTATATTTATATGCGAATGAGACACTTAAAGAAAAAAAAATATATCATTAGTGGATGAAATTTTCGTGTTTGTAATCGATCATTTTTTTAGCACACTCTAAGAATTGATAAAACATTTTAGTTAATAAATATTTAATATTTAAATATGTATTTATATACAAATATTTTTGTAATATAAATCGCGTGTGATTTTTTTTTTTTTTTTTTTTTTTTTTAATTTCAGACAGAAATCTGTTACTTGGAATAAATTTTATACTTATATATTATACAATATAATTATTAAAATATTTCATATTCTAAACATAAACTATATTCACACTCTTTTCAATCACCTTCTTTTAAATACAAAAATATAAGAATAGTATGACTAAGAATAAAATTTAAAAATCGAAATTTCGTCAAATAAACAAAGATCAAGGATATGATATTGTCATTGATATTACATACTTGTATATATTTTTATAATTTTTTCCAAAATATAACAAGTTCAACTTAACCTAACAAATTGATTTTGATTCATTTTGTTTTATTATTATTGACGTTTTAACGCTATTTTTTATTTTTTTTTTATATTTATTACTTACCTCAACCTTGAATATTTTGTAGGTTTTAACCCCTGTATCATTTTCCAATATTATAATATATTGAACCTCCGAAAATTCATATATGTATGTGAATATGCATGTGACTTTTCAATATTCGATTTTGGCACCAAGGCAAAATCAAAAAAAAAAAAAAATTAAACACGATAAAAAATTTTTACCGTTGTAAATTTGCATGATAGTTAAATTTAAAAGAAATTTCTATATGTATATACATAACATATATATATATATATATATTAAAAAAAGATAACTAATCATAATAATAGTAATGTACATATAAAATAATTATAATATTACATTGTATTAAAAATCAAGATCACAATAATGTATTATGTATATATATAAAATTATAGTCATGGCTTCTTTATTTAATTTTAAATTATAAAATTTATCCGCATAAATAATTTCATTAAAAATAATAAAAAAAAACGCTATTTAGCACTACCTACCATTAATTATTTATAAAAAAAAAAATAAACAATAACAACCATAATATCCTATAAAATATACAAATCGATTTAAATTATGGGAAATTCCCTATTTTTATTTTAATTTAAAATCCTTATCAATTTTTTTTTCTTTTTTTAAATGTTTATATTTATTTTTATAGTTTTTTATTTATTTTTTTTTTTGTTATTTATTTATTTTTGTATTTTATTGAAAAGTGTTCGCGGTGTTTCGTGGTGACATTTTATTATTAAAAGAAACAAAAAAAAGAATGTATGCGGTCGTATATATAAAATTAAATTGAATTGAAGATAATGAGAGTTTTGACTTCTCATAAACTTAATAATTTACATACTACCTATGCAAAAAAATAAATAATATGGAAATTTATTTATACATATATTTATGATTTGTTTTTTTTTTGTTTAATATTTTCATATACAAATCAATTTATTTTTATTTTTAAAACTTAACGGTTTTTTTATTTATTAACCCTTGGCAGTTCAACGTATTTTTTATAGTTTTAAATGAGCGGCAGGTTTAAACGAATTTTTGATTTGTTTTATAAACACAACAACTGTCAAATTATATTTTCGTCCGATATATATTTAAATGAAACTTTAAGCTTAAATTCCGCAACTCGATGGTGGGTGACGACAAGTGTGATATTCTACAACGCTTAGAATTTAAAAAACGTGAACACAAGGTTTTTAATATATAAAATGAATCTTCTTTTTCTTAGTGATGCACAAATAATTTTGTTGATTTGGAAAAAAAATGTCGTCTCTTAAGGCCCCCGTTTTGAATTCTGACTTTGACTTGTAATTTAAAAATACAATGCGTATAGTCAGTTGTATATAAATAAAGATGAAAAGAATTGAAGGCAACGGGTTTATATCATCATACAATCTTTAATGATGACTTTACTTATTTAATGACGCACTGCTACACCTTTTAAACGCTTACGAAGCAATCACTAACTTTTATGGCAACATATAATGGTGTACATGGCAAAATATTCAAAACAGATTTAAAACAAATTAAAAGGTGAACTTCCAAAAATTGTGAAAAATAACCAAGTTTTTGAAATAATAAAAAACTGAGAAAATGTAGGAACAGGATTCTGAGAAACGCATTTTTAGGCTTATAACTGTCATGCTAATTCTTAACAAACAAATAAATCTCTATTCATTTTATTTATAGCTCTGGAAAACTTTATTTACAAACATTTTTACTTCTTATTGTTTTTTGATTTTTATCAAACGCCAAGAGTGCAGTGTCACATAGTTTGTAATTTAAAAAAAAAGCTATTTAGCATCGCAAGTGTAGCTATAAAAAAGCGTAAAAATTACGCGTCATCATATTTCAGCTTTTATTGTTTCAATATTGATTATATTGTCAAAAATAAATTAAAACAAATATTAAAAGGCAAAATGGATAGTTCAAACTCGAAGATACTCAAGAATTAATAAAATATTTATTATTTATATTTTTTATGAGTTGAGTATGAGTTTTTCTATTAAATTTTACAAAATATCTATTTCACACAAAATCACTCAATTTTGACAACTATATTTCATATTAGTTTATTGTTTACAAGAAAGAAATGTCACTACAATTAAACTGTCAAAAAAATTTAGCGGTTGAGTTTTAAGCTTTCAATAATTTAATCAAATTATTAAAAAAAAATTATTAATTTTCAAATGTACCGTTTTCTTAAATATTTAAGTATTTTTTTAATATTTAAATATAAATTTAAATTTTTTTAATACACATTTTATAAAATCGTAATTTTTCGAATGCATTAAATCATTTTTTCTCGAATACAAACAAAAGTAAAAAAAAAAAAAAACAACAAGAAAAGTAAAAAAAAAAAAAAAGTTTTCGTGTCAGTCAGGAAGTCAGCCAAAGCCATATTTTTCACCTTCATTTTATATAGCCATTCATTACTAAGTAATAAACTAATGAGTAATGATGATATGAGGTAGCCGAGTAAAAATAAAAAAAAAAACCAAAAGGTATTTTTTTTTATCGCTAAACACGATCCATAAAATATTTCCATTAAAACAGTTTAGTTTTTCCACTTTTCATTAAAAAAAAAAAAACAAAAATTAAGAAAAACTAAAAAAAAAAAAAAAAAACTCTTTGTAAAATGATTTGTTGTACTCCTGTTACCAAATGGTACGAATTGAATTAAGTAGTAGGACATGGTACATAGTTTGTTTTTATAAAGTTCTTTGGAAAATTTTCGAAATTTTTTTTTATTGTTTGTTTTGTTTTTTGTTTTTTTTTTTTTTTAAGTTTTTCAATATTAAGGAGCGAAAATACTTTTTTTTTATATTTATTTATTATTTTTCTTTAACAAAATGTACAAATTATGACATGTTAATGTCTAAAAAAGTGATATGAAATTGTATATATACATTATATATATGAATATATATATATAAATATATAATATCCAAGTAATGTAATCAAAAATAATAAATTTTATAAATTTACCTTAAATTTTTGATTATTTTAAATTTTAAAATAATAAAAATACAAAATTTGGTATTTTGAAACGGAAATAAAATTTTCATAAAAACGGAAATGTCAATATTAATTTTTTAAATTAATACTTAAAATGAGATTGCATACTTTTAGGCAGGAAAATTTTAAATTTTTATTTTAATCCTTTTTCGGTTTTTTTTCTGCTTTTTAAATTAAAATTATAAAATATAATTTACTTTTACATTTGCGTTGATTGTTTTTAAAACTTTCTTTAGGAGTAATAAAATAATTTTTTTTTTTTGTATTTTCATTGTTTTTTTTTTTTTTGTTCTTTTGTTTTAAGAATATTCAAAATAGATTTAAGGTGATAAACACGATAATAAAAAGTATTAGACACGTTTTTGATTTTTAAATAAAAAAATTGGGAAAAGGAAATTTTCTTTGTTATTTTTTTTTTTGAAAATATATTATGTATTGTAACAAATAGATAGAGGAATTTTTTTTAGAGAAAAACTAAAAGAAAGGGGTTGAACATTTGGAAATTTTGAAGGGCATAATTAATGTTCATGCATATGTAAAAGATTTAAAAGAAATAAAAAAAAAAAGAAATTTTGCGATCGACCTTGAATTTGTTTCCGAAAAATTCATGTAATAATATTATAGAAAATAAGTTAAGGTATTTTTGGGGGATATTATGTTTTTTTGTTTTTTTGATTAGGCATGAAGGTTAACACATGGTAATTTCATGTTTTTTATTTATTACTATTAAATTTGAAATTAAAATTTGGTAGAAAGATCATGTGATAATATTTGAATGAACTAATAAAGAAACTGAGACGTAAAACAAGTGAAGAATACTAAAAATTTGTTTATTTTTAATTGAGAGACATGATTTTTGTCATACATTGGGGTATTAGTTCTTATAGTTCTTATATTATTTTAATGACTAATTTTATAATTTACTAATATAAAATATGAGTCAATTTTATTTTGAAACTCATTTCGGTAATTTAGACTTAACTTACACACATAATAATTAATGAAGAAATTTTAGTATAATATCATTTTCTTTTTTTTTCAATTTCGAAATTAAAATTATTCATTAAAAAAATAAATAGATATTTTATAAATTAAATATATAATTGGAATTTACAAAACGTATTTAATTCTAATACAAATTATTCATGTTGAAACATTTCTATTTTTATTTTAGGTGGATTTGATGGCACTTCTAATGTATTAGCTGGAAAACTTTTTGATATACCAGTTAAAGGAACTCATGCACATGCTTACATAACATCATTTACTGGTATTGCTGAATTAAAAACAAGAGTATTAAATCACAAAACATCAGGTAATATTAAATTGAAATTTTTTCTCCAAAAATTTAAAAAAAAAAAACAAAATAACTTAATTTTTCAATAAATTTTAGGTGAAACTATGGATTTACTAGATCTTGCAATCAATCATCGACAATCTTTATCAGAATTGATAGATGTTTCACCAGAAGAATCAAGTGAAGGTGAACTAGCTGCAATGGTTTCATTTGCAATTGCATTCCCCGATGGATTTATGGCACTTGTTGATACTTATGATGTTAAAAGGTATATTCTTTAAAATACATATATATTATATATTAGTATATATAAATTTATATATATTAATATGTTATTTTAAAAAATCTTTTTTTTAATTAATGTAATTAATTGTTTGCTTTGAGCGCAAAAAAAAATATTTTAAAAATATTGAAAACGCTTTCTCATAAGTATAATTTTTTATTGAGAAATTTGTCATAAATGTTATGTGCTTTAATGCAAATAAAATTACATTAATTTAACTATATATTATATTAATATATTGTTATGCAGCATTAATTTAGTACTACTTACTAAAATTGTATTGTTTAATTGAAATTTGTATCAAATATATGCATATACTTCACTGAAATAATATTTTAAAAATAAATATAAATGTGTATCGGTACTATAAAGTTATAATATTCGTTTAGTACCTCAACTTGCATTTCATAATGATTTTGATGAATAAATTTTCAAATAATATATTTTACACCGTTTTTAACCCAAAATAATTTTTATCAATGAATATTCGTAAAGTTTATTTAACACTAAATTTCGTAGCGTAGCCAATTTTTCGTAGAAAGTCTACGAGGAAATTTAGAATAGGTGTGATAGTGTAAAGCTATTTTTAATCACGATTTATTAAGTTATTTAAAAAAAAAATTGATCTTTACGAACAGTTTTTTTTTTATATACATTGAAAACCAAAACGAATTCAAAAATTCAAAAACAGTTAAATAAAATTAATATTTTCATACATGTATAGTTTATATGATGATAACGCTATTGTTGCTAAAACATCAAATGGAAAAATAATTAATAAAAATGGAACTACACAAGCGAATAAAATACAAAAATTAAATGGAAAACATCCACCAAATAATAATTGTAAGAATAATAGTTGTATTAAAAGTAATGAAAGTACTGAAGTTATTAGTAATACTAAAATATTATCGACATCTACGTCATCATCTTTAGTTAATGGTTCAAATAAAAGAAATAAAAATCAAAATAATAATAAATCTACTTCTATATTAGTACAAAATACAAATAATAAACAAAGTACAAATGGATTTTCTTCTTCTTCTACTACTGTTTCTGATTTATATTCTGCTATAAAAATGACAAATGATCTGCTAAAAACTGCTGGGAAGTCATTCAGGTAAATAAAAAACAAGAAAAAAAGACAACAATAATTATGGATGAATTTTAATTTTTTTTTTTTTTTATTATTAAATAATCGGACAAAAATTAAACAAACAAAATTATTTGCTTTGATTAAAAAACAAAAAAAAAACAATACTATTAGAATAAAAATTAACTTTTACTGATATGATATTAAGTCAATGATGCATGATAATTTTATTTAGTTTTTAATTCTTATTCTTATTGAAATGTTTGTTAATATATTATCTAGACATAACTAAATGTGCTCTTTACATACAAATATATATATATAAGCTTAAGATTTTTTTGTTAATTCATAACATGTAAATTCTAGCAAATCTATAGTTCATATATTTGTTAACATTTTTTTTTTTATTTTAAACAATATCTACGATTTAGCAAAGTAATTTTGTGTTTTTCTATCAGTCTTTAATATAAAATATTAAATTTTATGAATTTGATCTAACTTAATTGTTTAATTCAAACATTCCTATTAAAATATAATTAAAATTTCATAGCCGAGAAAGTTTTTGAAAGTGTTTGTTAATGTAAAATAATGTTTAATAAATGTTTTCCAACTAAGATTTTTGAAAGGAAGTTTGTTAAGAACTAAATTGGATTAAATAAATTAATATAATTTTGTTCTTTAAAACTAAAATTTATAGAATAGATAAGAGAAAATAAATGTTGTAGTTAAAAAAAAAAAATCAAACCCTATTCCAATTAAAATTTTACTAATATAAATGGTTTTATGACCCTCTACTATTTTTTTTTTTAATGCGGGGATTTAATTCTCATTTAAACATTTTAAAAGAGGTTTGTTCCTCAGCGAAATAAAAATTTTAGAAGAATAGAGACGTTATTTAGAACGATCAGAGAGAAAAGAAAAAAAAGGCTTAAAAGTGTATATTAATTAATAAAATTAGCTACCTTTTTAAAAATTTTCTCTGAGTATTTCGGAAATTTCTTATGGCAAATAAACAGTGCCAACTTTTAGTAAAAAATCATTATAATATTTCCAATATATTTAATTATAATATTACATAACATTTTTTTCATTTTCAATTTTATTTTTTAAAGGAATTTAATTTTTAGTATTTTTTTTTTTATGTTAAAATTTGAAATACGATTAATATTAAATGTTGTATAACTATCTATGAGAAATTTATTTACAGATTCTATTTTATTCCTTATATTATCTATACAAGACATTTTAGTTTTTTTTTTTTTTTTTGTAAATATAAACACAAAATGTACAAAAACATACGCCTTTAAAATATGCTACTTTTAATTTTGCTCAACAACACAATTCTTTCATTTTGTTTCTTAGCTTTAAATTAATTTTACATGTTAAAAAAAAAAAAAAGAAAGAGTCTTTTGCTGGAAAAAAACATTTTAAAATCTTTTTATAAAAGAATTGTTTCCTGCAAAAGTAAAACAAATATATATAAATTTAAATATACATTATAGTAGTTAGATAAACATTTTTTTGATACATATATACCATTATGAATTATAGAGTAAAGAACATTCTGTTAGAAAAACCCATTACCATTTTTTACTTTAAGATATAATATTTCCACTTTAAGCGTCAAAATTTTCTTTTTAAATGCAAGTTTAATAAAATTATCCACTTATAAAAAAAATTAATAATTTGAAATTTAATAATACTTTTACAACTTTTATTTTAACTATGTACTAGTTCAAGTTGAATTTATTTATTATAAGAAGGTATTAATAATTTTTACCAAATTTTCACGGGAAAATTTAAATTTGGTTTTATAAAAAATAGTAAATTTCTACATTTAAAAAGAAAATACTGCACTCATACGTTATTTTAAAGTAAAAATGGTATATATTTTTTGAATAAGTTTAATAGAATCTAACCTTTTCTAATAATAATTTTGATGACATTTTTATATTTATATTATTTTTATTATTGCACATTTTTTTTTTATTTTAAAAAATTTGTAATAATTCTATAATTAAAATCAATAGAATTACTAATATACAAAATTATAAAACTATAAACTGAATTAATTAATTATAATGAATATGGTGTTTTAAAATAAAAAATTATAGTTAAAATCAAATTTTTAAAAACTAAAACAACGCATTCAGTTCCTTTTCATCATCTGGATCTAAAAAAACCAAAATAACTCTGAAAGCATTACTTAATAAAGTAAATTGTTAAAAAGTAAAAGTAATGGAAAAGTTAAAAATTGATTAATTTAAAAATAATTAATAAAATTAATAAAAAAAAATAGTTCATTGATTGTGAAAGGAAAAGCCTTAGAAAAGATGATGAAATTGGAACTGAATGTTTTGGAAATTAAAAAATTTTATAATTAGTTAAATAATTATTTAATTTAAAATTAATTTTAATTTGTTCATGTTTTGTCGAATATCAGATGATCCATTTGAAAAATTTACTCTATAGAAATGTCCAACCTTATTATGTCTTTTCATCTAAAAGTTATGATCAAAATCATTCATAGTATGTCATAAATAGTATCCTACAAAATATCACGTGATGTTTTTTCAATGTTGAACACGTTTTGTTTATGTATTCTGGTAAACGCGATTTTAAGTTTTTATCCTTTTTAACACTTTTTTGTTTTATATAACTTGATATAACTTTCAAAATCCGAGATAATTTTAAATAATTAAATGCGGACGGATATAATTTTCGCGTTTAACGTTTAGCCAAATATCCAAGTGTTAGAATTTAAAAATAATAGCTACTGTTTCTATAATTTTTCCGGGCTCCTGTAATGTAATAATAACGCAAGCATATGGTTCATTAACCGAGAGAGTACGAATTCGATTGTACGTTACTGATATTACTATTTCGAAACATGTTTATAATCCAAAAAAATTATATGTATATGATTACACATAAAATCTTTAATTGTTAACTTGAAAAAGTATTCACTGTTAAGTATCCAAGTTGTTAAAGTTATGGAATATTCAAATGTTGTGCCCAATTTTCTAAAGATATTTTTCTTAAGTGTCTATTTTGCATTTTGTTGAGTATATCTTAATATTATTAAAATGTGTATAACTTAATAATTTTACAAGAGATTCAAATTTTGTTCAGGAAATAAAAATTGGATGCTCCTAAAAGATACAAATTACAATTATTGTTTAATTTGAGGTTTTACTCATATTAGATACACAATATAACATATTTGAATTAATACTAAAATAAATTAACATTAAATATATATAATATTTTTAGTAGTCGCTCATATTTTAAGTATAAATTTAATTTAATTCATTAATGTTTTAACAAAATATAATTATTTGTTTTACATTTTGTAATAAAAAGTTTTAACAAATTTAAATTAGTACATAACATTTTTTTTTTTTTTTTTGTTATATATTAATTTCTAAATATCATTCATCATTGACTGTATATGTATAATTCTCATTAATATAAATATTTACATTTTAAAATAAATAATTATGTAATATGTGAATTATGAAAAGAAAAAAACATAATTACTCCCCCATGTTTTTATTTTTCCAAACACAATCCAGTTTTTTTTTTCATATATTTTTTGTTTTATATTAAATTTTATGTTAATTTGTTGTTTTTTTTTTTTTTTTTTTGTTTAAAATCTAAGTTTATAATTGAAGTGAAATGAAATTTATTGTATATTTTGTTTTTAAATTACAAAAAAGTCGTACTATAGTAAAAGGGTACCACTTTGTAGAAAATCTGAAAGATTTGTTTCAAATTTCAATGTGGCTTAACCACACATACACAAATACAAAATATAAACAAATATTTTAATTGAATAATATAATTCACAGATTCAAAAATACCCTATAACTAAAATATGTAATTATTACATATAATAAAAACAATTGTATGTATTGAAAATCTAAGACGTTTCTACAACTTAGAAGGTCTCGTACTATTTCATGTTTCGGTTTCAGTTTTTTCATATTTTGTTATCTTAAGAACTGTTTATTTTAATATTCTCTATTCCCTTCATTCTTTGGGATTTTCTACAATCAGAGCCCTAAAAAAAAAAAACATTTAATAAAATTTAAATTAAAAAAAAAACATTTCACATCAATTGTAAACTGGGTAAAATGGCATGAGAAAATAAAAAAACTTTAATTGTTGTGTTCATAATATTGATGATTTTTAAAATCAATTAAAAAAAAAAAAAAAAGTGACTTCCCGGCACACTTTTGGCAGAGGTATGTAACAAAATAAATTTTAAGAAAAAATGAAAAATTAAATTGTTGCATATTTGATTCTAAATTAAAATAAAAAAGAAAGTACATATTACATCTCGTGTTAAAGAAGAAATTTATTTATTAAATATATATATACATATATATTATAATTTTTTGGAATAATGGAAAAAAGTTATTTTATCGATATATACATAAGTAATATTTAAATTAAACTTACAATATATATCGTATTTTTCAAAATTAAATCAAATAAATTTTAAAACGTTACCTTTAAAAAAAATATCATATTAGCTTTTAATTCATTTGTGCAAATGTTATATTTTATCATACATATTATAATTTAATCTGGAATATTATTCGACGGAGACGAGGTGTCTTTGACGCTTTAAAATATTAAACAATAATTACATGAATATGTATTCGATTACTGTGAACGTTGTCTGAAAGAAAAAAAAAATATATATATTTCATAGCGTCCAAGAAACGTCATCACCGTCCAGTATAAATCCATAACTATGGTTAGAAATGTATATTACGAAAAATTGTTGTTTTTTTAAGAATATAAAATTTCCATGATATTGAAATAAATTGATTATTTATTTAAACTTATATAACTTGTATTTTGAAAAATTTGAATTAATTTTTACTTAATTTAGTTTCTGGGCACAATAATTTTTCGTGATATTACATATTATGTCAGAATTCTAATATAATATATGGGGAATATAATTACTTTAATTCACTCATTAAATTTACTTTTACATTTAAAAAAATTATCAAACTTCTTGCATTTCATGCTTCTTACTATATAATACATATAATTTTTTTTTAATTAAATATTATTAGCACTATCAACTTTTATTTAAAAAATGAATTGAAAGTTGCATTAAAAAATAATCTTTTAATTGTTTATGAAACTTTTATTCATATGTCATACTTTTAATGATTTTTTGTCATTTCACAATATCTATTTCATTTTATATTTAATCTTTTTAATTATTCGAATCTTAAGAAATATTTTTCGAATTTAACTACAGTCGAATTGGTTACAAAAAAAAAAATAAATTACTTTATAAGTTAATTTTTATTTAATATAAAGTACAAATTTTGACAACTGCATGTCAAAGAATGACAGATTTAAATACGATATAAAATTTTATTTTAATTTTTGTAGAGTTTCTTATAAGCGCGTTCGACTGTATTTATTTAAAAATACTTACATGTACTCTAAGCACTTTTATTATGAATTTAGTTGTGTATTTATACATACATATATGATAATATACTTTAAATGCACTTTAAACGTCATTTATTCATTCATTAAAAATATATTATAGTACATTAAAAATTCATTAATGCCAAATTATGGTTTGAAAAGCGCTGGAATCGTAAAAATTTTATGAATTTAATTCACAATAGATTTTTATATTAGTTCCATATTAGTTCTTAATTTTCTTCCTTTAAAATATTTTTAAAAAAAAAAAAGGTTCAATTTATTAAACTTTTTGCATGCTTTTTCTTAATTAAACACCATAAATACATAATAATAATATTTTAAATGTTATTAAAAAAAATTTTAATTTCCAAAACGTAACTAACTATTAAAATTATTTAAAAAAAAAAAAGGGAATATAATTTTTTATTTATCTTCGAAAAAATAAAATATTTTAATTGACATCAAGCTAAATAAATTTTGATAACTTTTTAATTTTTCTATTTCTTTTTTTATTTTTTTTTAATTTACAGAAGTGGTCTCTTAAACTTTTGTGCCGTCGCCTTGGCTCTGAATGATTTGGGTTTTAGAGCTGTTGGAATTCGTATTGATTCTGGTGATTTAGCGTATTTATCATGTTTAGCTCGTGAAACATTCGAAAAAGTAGCTGAAAAATTTAAAATTCCTTGGTTTAATACATTGACAATAGTTGCATCAAATGATATTAATGAAGATACCATTTTAAGTTTAAATGAGCAAGGACATAAAATTGATTGTTTTGGAATTGGAACACATTTAGGTAAAAAAAAAAAAAATTATTACTAAGTAAAATGCCAGTTTAAACAAATTGCCATTTTTTAATTTCTTGTTTTCTAATTTGTAAAAATAGTAATATTTTTACTGTTATTAAATTCTATGTGTGCGTTTGTCAAATTTTAGAAAGGATAACATCTTCAGTTATTGGTTCAAATATTCGTTTTTTTTTTTGCATTTCACCTTCAATTCTTCAATTGGATTTTTAAAATTCAATTACCTAATTTTTTGTTTTTTGAATACTCCTTGTTGTTTTATATAGCGATTTTTATAATTCACCAGCCACTCTTATTTTAGTTATATACTCATCATATTCATGTTCTTTTAGAATAACAAATTAGAAAAATAATAATAATTTTATTTAAAATAAAAAAAAAGTAATTGTTATTTTTTTTGTTTAGTTACTTGTCAGAGACAGCCAGCATTAGGTTGCGTTTTTAAATTAGTTGAAATAAATGGTCATGCAAGAATTAAATTAAGCCAAGATGTTGAAAAAGTAACAATGCCTGGTAATAAAAGTGCTTACAGGTAAATTATAATTAAAAATACATTATATACATAATTAAAAAATTTATTTTTTTTTTACATTTTTAATTTTAGACTATATAGTGCTGATGGACATGCTCTTATTGATTTATTACAAAAATGCAGTGAACCACCACCAGAAGTTGGACAAAAAGTTTTATGTCGGCATCCATTCCAAGAATCAAAAAGAGCTTATGTTATTCCATCTATAGTTGAACCATTATATAAAGTATATTGGAAAAATGGAATTATATGTCAGAAACTTCCAACTTTAGAACAAGTTCGACAAAAAGTGCAAACATCATTGCGAACATTGCGTAATGATCATAAAAGAACTTTAAATCCCACACCATATAAGGTAATTTAGTTAAATTTATGAATATATGTATATTTTTTTCATTTATAATTTTTATTATTTAGGTTGCGGTTAGTGACAATTTGTACAACTTTATTCACGATTTATGGCTTCAAAACGCACCAATTGGAGAACTTTCATGATCTATATAAAGTTTTATTTTTTTTTTTAATGTTGTTTTTTTTTTCTTTGTTTTTTAATAAAGATTGTTGCTACTGCTGTTGGTATTTTATATATAAAATTATATAAAAAAGAAATATTTTAAAATATATAGTTATATAAAAAAAAAAACACACAAAATAGTTTTGTAATATTTTCAAATATGTTTGAGTAAAATATTAAATAAGAATAATGTTAAACAATAAGAGTATAAAAAAAAATATCAATCTAAATTTATTTAAAAAAAAAGCAACATGAAAAATAAAGATAAATAATCATAGTAATGAACTATTTGCAATCAAGAGTTACTTTATTAGTAAAGAAAAATATAACAAAATGTTGAGTTTTTCTTCTAGTATTAATACTCAAAAGTCATATTATTTAAAAAAATAAAAATTTTTAAACTACCCCTTTCCAAAATAATTTGTAAATAGCAAAAAAAAAAAAAAGTAACTGTAGGATATTATCATTTTATATTAGAACTTGACTTAATAGCTTATTAAACAACATATTAAATGCATAATATATTTTTTTCCTGTTGTTAAATTTTATAATTATTAATTATAAGTGAATTTATACTGTTATTCTTATCCTTAAAACAATCTTAAGATAAACTTTTCAAATTTTGAATGAAAGGTTATTTTCTTGTGAAGTTATGAGTCATGTTTCAATTTTAATAATAATTATAAAAAAATTAAATTCTATAGCAATTTGTCTAAAATTGTTTTATTTATATTTTCTGAATAATATACAATCATATTTAGCCTATATTCTATATAAAACTATAAATAATAAAAAAATAAAATTTGTTGTTGTTATTTAAAAATAATATACTTAATATATGTATAAAAAAAACTGTTATTTGAAAACCTAAACTCAAAACACTCAAATATTTAAGCACAATTTTTTATTTTTTTTTTTTTTAATATTATTCTATAATAAATTATAATCACAAAAAGAAATTTAACACTAAAAAAATAGTAAAATTTCAAAATATTTTCAAATCATTTAAAAGAAAAAAAAAAAATTATTTAAATAGTTATTAAAAATAATTTAATAAACATATTTATTTCAACTTACAAAAAAAAAAAAAAGTCATATTTGTAGAAAATTAATAATATGATTGATAAATCAGAAAATAATAATTCTTGTTTAGTAATAAAAACAGATAAAAAAATAAAAAAAAAAGCATTTTGTTTTTAACATTTTATATTATTATTATCCTACAGGTCGGTTCGTTTAAAATTTTAATGAACTATTATAAACGCTTTTTTAAGTGTTTTATAAGCAGAAATATTTTTGATATATGTACATATTATATCAATATTGTGAATACATTTTTTATGAAAAAACTTTGGCGAAAATTCGCACAGAGCAACCATGTTTTTAACTTAATTTAAGAGGGGATAAATTTTCAATTCCAAAATTACAATAGTCAACAATTCAAAATATAGGGTACAAAAGTCTCAGGAAAGATTATTGGTAATAAGGTTAAAGACCCTGAAAAACCTTCCCACATTAAAGAATGGTTAAAGACCTTTAAAAAAAATCTCCAAATAGATGAAAATTAATTTAAAGATTTTCATAAAAACCGTTTTTTATATGAAAATAAATTATTTTGAAACATGGCACGAAATGTGTGTTCCCAAATGTGTATTTAGTTTTTGATGAAAAAAATTGTAGTTGTAGTAAGGATCACGAATTTATATTTAAAACGTTACATAATGGATTCAAATTGAGTTTTATAAAAATTGAATTTACAGTGGTGATCTTGATTCGAAGTGATATTGCATAATGTTATCTCTCGATTTCACAAGAAAAAAAAAATATTGAGATGAATGAAAGCAAAACGCTCAAAAACAAACTTTTTTTTTAAACAGTAATTAAGTAATTAAATTTAACAAGTAATTACAATTTAATTACAAATGATTTTGATGATATACATAGATACATACAAAAATTATTCTCGCTTAAATTTTCACGTGTAATATATCGGCTTTTTTAAATAAGAGGTAATGATCTAACAATAAACTATAAATCTAACTCAATTCTAATTCTAAATTAGTTCATTCTTTAAATTTTGTCATATATGTATGTATGTTCTACATTTCTTTGTTTTTATGTTATAAAATATATTTTTGGTTTTAGTTTTTGTCAAATATCCTGTTAGGGTTTTTGCATAGTACCATTACTTAAATTGTTTACAAATTTGTTATGAATCTTATAAACTATAATTTGGTTGTATTCAACAACTATTCAGTTTTTCGATTCTTTCAAATTTGTGTTTTAGGCCTGTTTTGTATTTTAAAAATTAAATTTTTTTGGTGGTTTTATTTCAAAAGAGTTTTGAGCTGAATCAAAAATCAAAATTAAAAGTTTAGAATATTAAGGTAATCAGAAATAAAAGGAAATTAATAAAACTCGCATTTTTACTTAAATATTGAATACTGTTTTTATTATTATTTAGATATAGAAATTTTTCTATTGGAAATTAAAATGAACTTAAACTAAATTACAAATGTTCGAATGTCATTAATGTACTTGAATGAGTTAATAATTTATAAACACAAAAAAAAAAACCTTTTTGCGATTTTTTTGTTCTTTTTTTCTGAATTTTTTTTTTTTTTTTTTGTAAATGCATATTTTTTTTTAAAATCTCTTAATTTATATTTTAATTCTACTTCTAAAATTAATACTAAAGAAAAACAAATATGTACCTAATTTTAATGAAATTCTTTCCATAATACTTTACTAATTTATAAGACTGAAATTAGAAAAGAAAAATTACTAATTGTAGGACAAATTTAAAATGGAATCACCATCATTTCCTTTCGGTATTTTTGCGGGAGGAGGTGCTACCAAATCTGCAATAGATGAAAATTCCATTCTTTTTCTTGGCTGTTCTGGGTACATTCGACTTAAATCAACTGGCGGTGTTTTTGTTGGTGGACGTGGACTTTCTGACGGTGATAGTGAAATCGGATTATTTGTAACACTTGAAACTGCTAAATCAGCTGCACTAAAATTATATTTAATTCCACCACCCATACTTGCAGGACTGTCTCGGCTACTTTTTGTTGGTGTTAATCGTTCATGCTGTTGCAGTGACGGTGACGCTGACAAATCTCTACTTTTACATGATGACGAAGAAGAAGATGATGACCCGCTTGATTTTGGAGGTTTCATCATCATTGCATTTAACGACTCTTGTTGAAGTTTTAATAGAGCCGACGGTGACATAAACATATTATTTGCAGCTAATGTAGATTTTGATAATGGATCTGGAATACCATACTTGCCAATATTCTGTTGTTGAAATAGTGCCGCATAATCCTGAAGTTTGTCTTGAGAAAGTTGTGAATAATATGACATATCAGAAAGATTTTTGGAAGAAGAACTTGATGATGAGGGTGGAGGTTGAGCGAATAAACTATTTAAGTCATTAACATTTTTCGATTGTGAAAATAATAAATTATTAAGTTCTGATACACTTTTTTCCGATTGTAGAAGTTGATTCAACATTTCGTTAGATGGGTCTTTTTTCTTATTACTAGAAACGTTATTATTACCCAAACCAGGTAAGTTTAAAAGAGCAGATAAATCAGTCTGTAAACTAGAAAGTGAATTTTTTCCACCACCATAAGCATTGCTAAGATCAAATAGTTTGGAGTAGGTTTGTAAGAGAGCTGTATAATCCTGCTGTTGCTGGTGTTGTTGCTGTTGTTGTTGTTGCTGTTGTTGTTGCTGTTGTTGTTGTTTTTGATATTTTTTTGAAGTAGTACTTGAACTAGACGTAGATGCTGCTCCAAGTTGCTGTTGAAATAAACTATTTAAATCCATATTAAGTTTATTTTGTTGTTGTTGTAAATGAGTATCATATCTAAATAATATAAAACTTTTTCATAAAATATATTAGCAAATTGAATTATATTGTTTTACCCTAGCAATTTTGATGTTTGGAGCATTTGAGCATAGTCCGCTGTGTTTATTTTATTTTTTGATGAATTTCCAACTCCTGTCCCAAGGAAATGAAAATCTGGAGTTAATCCTAAAGTACCTAGCGTAGTAGCACCAAGAGCTTCAGCTTGCTGCAACAATAACGCTGCATATTCTGGCGATCTCATTAATTCACTTATTTTAATCGGATCATTCTTTAAATCATCCAATTCTTTCATAAGTTTTGTTTTATATGAGTTCGAAGATGACAGTTTTGATGGCTTATGGTCCTGGTTCATCGATTTTATTTTACTGTTTTCAGACATTGGAATAGAAGAAGAAGATTTTAATGATGATGATGATGAAGAAGATGAAGGACCAGGTTCGGCAATATTTAATTTATTTCCCCCAACTTTAGCTGCAGTAGCTGCTAATTGATTCAAAGAAGAATTTGTGTAATCCTTTTGTTGTTGGAAAAATATGCTTAAATCGTTGGGCAGGAAATTAGGTGTAATTTGACCAGCGAGTGAGGCTGCTAAACTTGCTGCCATTATATCGTTAGTTGCTGAAACATTAAGTGAATTTACATTAGGATTTGGAACCGTTACACTTAATTGTGGTTCAAATTTGTTAGGCGTAACGCATGGACTAATCCTGGATGACATATCGCTTGTGCTGTATTTTCCAGGACTTGGAGCGGGAGAATTTCTAGTACGACTTGATGATGTGTCAGATTTAGCTGGAGAAGGACTTGCTCGTATTGGTATTTCAAACTTAGCCGGACTAGAAGAATTTGATAAGTTTGTGCTGAGATTTATTGTGGAAATAGTGGTATCAACAATAGGTGAAGGATTAGATAAAAGATTTCCAATAAGCAAACTATTACTATTGCTTGTTATAGTACTGTTGCTATTATTAGATGTTAACAATGTTTGAGGAATTGCAGGAGAAATAACAGGTGGAACAACTGGAGTAGATATTGCAGCAGCTAAAGACGTCAATGTTTTTGAAGGATTCATATTTAATCCAGATGGTAGACACAGTTGCTCCTGAAGTGATAGAACTTTAATTTCCGAAACTGGCTTTTCATCATCTGTATCTGGTATTGTGATTGTATCTTCGATTTTAAGTACTTGTTTAATTTCCTTGTTTTTAGCTTTTTTAATAGCTGCAATTTTAACAATATCTTTTGGAGGGAAAAATTCTTCACATTCACTAATGTTAAGTAAAGTGCATACAAAGTTCCAAAATTCTTTATCATTTTGATCCAAAGGAAATTTAGAGTACAAAGCACCTTTAAGTTTTTCCATAAATGTTGTGTCTTCTTTATAAAGCATAGAAAAGTCTATGAAATCATTACGAAACTTTTTATAATAAACTACTAAACTAGTCATTTCACAACGAATACTTTCGGGTATATCAGTATCTGGTTGAATCTCATAATTCATTGACATTGGACGACCATATTCCATAATTTGTCGGTTTTCTGGGGGCGGTATAACCCAAAATGAAGTTATACTTGATTGATAATCGGCATTTTCATCAAAATAAGGGGCTAAAAGTTAAAAGTACAATTTTTTGTTAGCATTTTTTTGTTTATTTTAAATTTTATACTTACAAAATATATAACCAATACATGGTGTGTATGTTATATCTGAAGGTCCTCTCATTTTTATTTGATAGTCTAATTGGGAATCACAATCTCGTAAGGTTGGATGCGATTGAAATTTTGGATGTGAATGATACCAACCACAAACAATTAACTGATCCCTCATTATCTCTTTTTGAATAGATTTTTCAACTTCAGGTGCTTTCTCTCTATCGTACTTAGTATTTTTGCATGGATATGCTTTTGTTATTGTAAGAGCTACACGAAAAAAAAAATATAATAAACAAATTAGTAAAAAAAATTTGAAAAAGTCTTACTATGATTATTAACATCCCAAGTTCCGCCAAAGTATCCACAAACTTCTTGAAAAGTTAAATGACAATGAAAATCAGCCAATAACAAAGCATTTGTAGAAATCGTTACCAGAAATGGTTGCATTTTACTTATTGAAGAAAATGGAATTGTTTCTATCAACATATTTGCGTCACTATAATAAAAATATTTATTAAACTCAATTATAATTGCATATATTTTGAAGCTTACTGCATAATATTTCTGTTACAGACGTTATTGTGAGGATATACTATTCTTTTCACTATTGGAATTTCAGGTTCCATTATTTTCTCTTGTTCTATTTCAACTTCTTCTAAAAAAAATAAAATTAAAAATAAGTAAAATTAGGATTATAGTATTAAATATAATACCTCCATCATGAACATCCTTTTGTTGGGCACATTTTCTAATCCATGTCGCTTTATATGCATCTAATTTTTTACCTTTATATTTTACAGAAGCCCACCCACAACCTGATTTCTTTTCTGGATTAATTATTCTTTTACAATGCATTGCCCAAGCACTAGGAGATAAAAATATTGTTTCAGTTTCATGTGATTTAATTTTTCCGTCTGGAAGTAAATCTCCTACAAATTTTTGTCCTAAATATTCTATAGTCATAGCTGCTTTTCCCGGCTGTAAAACATTTGCTGCCAACAACTGCAAAAAACAAGTTTTAATTTAAAATTTTTAATTGTTAGTTTTAAAAAAACATTGCCAATTATGTTTGTATGTGTGTATATATAAATAATAAATATTAAGTTAAATAGCAAAGTTATACCATTTGCAAAGTTACAGTTCTTCCTGACCCATTAAACCCCTCAAAACTTTCAGATTTTCCCTATGAAAGAATAAAATTTTTTTCATAATCTTAAACAAAAAGAAAAATAAAGAAAAACATACCTCATCATTTTCATCACCTTCTTCATCATATTCTTCTGGTTCTTTTTCTTCAGATTTTAATGCAGCGTTTCCATCAATTTTCGGCACAATATTGGTATTTTTTTCATTTTCAGACATTTCTAATTTAATAGATTGTCTGTTTTTGTTATCAACAAATCAGAAAATTTATATTTTATTTTAAAAATAAAAAATTTATTGCTTATTTTTTTTAAGTATATTTGTTAAAATTTAGCGTTTACGCCGGAATGTCAAACTTGACAAACAAAAAAGCTGTTCTACGATAGCAACTTTTTTCTAATCGAAAAACTGTATACAAAAATTAAGCAGATTCTTATTCAAAAAGTAACCAGAACCAATAATTTTCTGAAACTGAAGAAAAACTTTTGCATCATAAAATAATTTGTAAAGAAAAATATTTTCTCTATATAATAAGTAATTAAAATTTTTAAATACTAATACTATGTCCTTCATTTCAAAATTATAATGGTTTTTTTTGAATCAATCGGTAAATTTTAATAATCGGTTTTTTAGGATCCAGTATTCCAGGAGTCGGATATTGTATGAACATATTTGAAAAAAATATTTTTTAGTAGAACTTAAATAAAAGAACGCGTTTTTATAGTAGAACTTAAATACAGTAAAAAAATTTAAAAGGTTAACCTCTTAATCTCGTCCTAAAAAAAATGTCCCGAATGCCTAGGGACGATTTTGGTATTTAGAATTGGTTTTTCTTTTTTAGTTTCTATTACAGAATTGGGCACCAGATTTTTCTAATCTTTCCAATCAAACTGATATGAAAAAAAAAAATTCCATTTTAAAAATCTGCTATCAATTTAATTTTAAAAAGGCCAAATAGACAAATATGATTTTAAAAAGCACCAAATTCACCTGAAAATGGTATATATTCATATTTTAGGCATTCATAAAATTATTTTTTTAGGTTTTTTTTATTAAAATTCTTAATAAAGTAGATTTGAATTAAACCATAAAGAATATAAAATTAAATTTTATTTGATTTAATTCATTTAGAAGAACCATAGTAATTGTCAATTGAACAGATCTTAAAACCGTAATACGTCTTCGACAAATTAGACGTTTGAAAAAAATTAAAGTTAAAAGACTTTTCAATTTTTATTATCTTATATATTTTATAAATAAACTCTTTAATTTTAAATAAAAAGTATCTTTAATTATTTATTAACTTTTTTAATATTTTAAATAGAAATGTAATATTCAAATTGTGTATAGAGTGTTTTGAAGGTAATGTAATAAATTGTTTAAAGTTTCTATATGTCCGCCATCTTAAGATTACCAAATATAAAAATTTTCTGTCAAATATCCAATATCTATAAATTTTAGTTCCAGTTGAGTTTATAAATTGTGTGTCTACTTTATTTTTGGATAATTTTAAAAAGAATTAATGCATTATTTTAAAAGCCAAGAAAAAAATGTTTTATTTTTTATAATTATTGATAATTATTAAAGAGTAGGTGTGACAATAATTATGATATTTAGATCTATATTCTTGCAACTTCCTGCATTATTTTATATAGGTGTAATAAAAAAAAATTTAAATTTAGGGAAATTTAAACTTTTTATAATTATATTTGCAATTATAATATATAAAAAATGAATCCAAAATTACAAATTTTGAGTGCACTTATTCTATTTATTTTTATATTATAACTTATAGAAGTTTTTTCTTATTGCAGCAATGATCTATTTTTAGAAGATCTCAAGTTTTGAATTAGCTGCTAATATTTGTTTTGATGCAGTTTAATGTGAAAATATGATTTGCAGAAGTTTTTATTTTCATATATATATTATCTAATAAAATAAAATAATTTCAAAATTAATTTAAAATTAAAAAACTTTACATTGTTATCAAAAGTCTAATATGATTCACTTTTTTTATCTTTAAAAAAAATATTTTGCAATTAATTTAAGCTTAAATTAATTAACAGGTTGATAAACATAACAATGACAGTTCAACCTGGAGTTAGAGTAGTAAGGGGGCCTGATTGGATTTGGCAAAATCAAGGTATTATAAATCATTTTAAAAAATTAGATTTAGTATGTATTACTTGAAAATTTAAGATGATGGGGAAGGCCATGTAGGAACTGTTTGCGAAATAGGCCGATATGGTTCAACACATTCCCCTGAAAAAACAGTAGTTGTTAATTGGGATTCCGGCCCAAGAACTAATTATCGTATTGGATATCAAGGTCAATATGATTTGATTATTGTTGATAACGCTCAGATAGGTAATATTTAGAAAATCTCAATCGATATATGTATTACATTTAATAATTTTTATATTGAAAGGTGTTCGACACTCAAATGTTGTGTGTGATGGTTGTTACAAAGGTGGAATAGCGGGGATTGTATTTAAATGCGCACAATGTTCAAATTATTATTTATGTTCATTTTGTTATGGTAATGATGTGCATGATACAGAGCATTCATTTATTAGATATACTACACCACAGTCATTAGGGTAAAATGAAGAATTAAATTATAAACGTAAATAATTTTTTAACTTAAATTAAAATTACTAGGGTAAGGGTGCCTCCAAGAAAAGGGTCAACAAAATACCAACTAAAAGGAATATTTGTTGGTGCGAAAGTTGTAAGGGGCTCAGATTGGGAATGGGGTCAACAAGATGGAGGTGAAGGTATATAATCAAAGCAAATCTTTATCAAAAATTATTAAAAATCTTTTTTTTAGGAAAAACTGGTAGAGTAATGGAAATTCGTGGCTGGGATAATGAATCTTGCAGAAGTGTTGCAAATGTTTCTTGGGTTACTGGTTCTACAAATGTTTACCGATTGGGTCATAAAGGCAATGTTGATCTGAAATATGTAACACCGACAAGCGGAGGCTATTATTATAAAGATCATATGCCAATACTAGGTAATATTCATTAATATTTTAAGTATTAACTAAATATAGTTTAATATCTATGGATTTCTAGGACAAACTGAGGAACAACAGCCCGTAATTTCTTCTGTCAAACCTATGTTTTCCGTAGGTGATAGAGTAAAGGTATGTTTGGAAGTAGATGCTCTAATGAAACTTCAACAAGGTCATGGAGGATGGAATCCAAGAATGGTTGAACATTTAGGAAAAATTGGCATAGTTCATAGAATTACAGAAAAAGGCGATATAAGGTAATAATTATAAGAATTTGTAGTTTTAAAAAATTGTAGCCACTTATATTTATTTATTTAAGGGTGCAATATGAAAATTGTCCAAATCGATGGACTTTCCATCCAGCTGCTCTAGTTAAAGTTTGCTCTTTTCGTGTTGGTGACTTGGTTACTATTATCACTGATGTTTCCAAGGTTCAACAACTGCAAAAAGGGCATGGAGAATGGATTGAACCAATGAAAAATGTAAAGTTCTAAGGAAATTTTAAATTGATGTTAATTTAATATTAAATTTTTTTGCAGGTTTTGGGAAAAACGTGCAAAGTAGTAAAAGTTTATTCTGATGGTGATTTAAGAATTCAGCAACTCGATGATGCTATTGAATGGACCCTTAATCCAAAATGCGTAAAATTAGAACGGTCACCTTTAGCTACAGCAGCAGAACGCTCAAATAGTATGATGGATTTAAGCCATCAAAGAGCTGACCATATTATAACACCGTTATCAGGACTATCAGGGTCATCTTCTGCAGATAAATTAGTCCGAGAAGCTGCACAAGGTCACTACGATTTTGTTAAACAATATTTGGAGCAACATCCGAACCAAGTTGATGTTATGAGTGGAGGAAAAACGTGTCTTCAAGTAGCTGCACATCAAGGTCACGTAAACTTAGTTAGATTTTTAATAAACAGTGGTGCTAATGTAAATGTTGTTGACAAGGAGGGTGATTCTACATTGCATTATGCAGCTTTTGGCAATCAAGCAGAGACTATGCGCATTTTATTAGAGAATAATGCAAAAATTAATTTTTTAAATGCTAGTCATTGTTCTGCGCTGCATATATGCGCACACAAAAAAACACCGCATTGTGTCCGAATTTTATTAGAATTTGGAGTAAATGTTAACATACAAGACTCATACGGGGATACGGCATTACATGATGCTATCGGTAAAGAAAATAGTGAAGTTGTTGATTTAATTTGTTCTGCACCAAATTTAGATTTTACTGTAAGAAATAACCGAGGTTTTAATGTACTCCATCACGCATCTTTAAAGGGAAATGTGTTTGCTACTAAACGCATATTACAATTAGCAAGACAGCTAGTCAATGTTAAAAAAGATGATGGTTTTGCAGCCTTACACCTCGCTGCTTTAAATGGTCATTCTGAAGTAGTTGAAGCATTAATTTTACATGGTGCTGAAATTGATATACGTAATAATCGTAGACAAACACCATTTTTATTGGCAGTATCACAAGGTCATTCTGCTGCTATTGAAAAATTAGTAAAACTTGGTTGTAATATAAATGCTACAGATGAAGATGGGGATAATGCATTGCACTTATGTGTTATCAAAAAGACTAATTTTCAAAATTCGGTTCCATCAGCTTCAGACTCTCCAGAAATATTTGAAATATACAATAGCCTACAAAATTTACCAGAGTTAAGATTTATGTATGCAATTTTATGCTATTTATCGAAAAAAGGTTGCAAAATTGAAGCAAATAACAAAGGAATTAAAATATTTGATTGGATTTTTGATAAAGACATTCAAAAAATAATTTTAAATTATCAAGCAATGTATACTGCACCAACATCTACATCCGGAGGAGAGTCAGAAGCGGTAGCAAGTACTAGTGACATACAACCAGTGACTAATGAGGTACAAGCTATGAATTTGCAATCTTCTAGTAACATCACTTCTTTAAATGATATGCCAAGTAGCAGTACAACGGAATCATCCACTTTTGCTATAATGCATAATATTCCAACTCCAGCCAAAAGAAAAATAGCTTCCAATACATTACATAATAAAAATAATTCGCAATCAGTTCCAAGTGTAACTGATGATCAAAGCAATGTCAATTCCGCTGATATAAAAAATTTAGAGTCTTTATTAAATCGTAATCAAATTGGTGGTAATGAAAGTGTTGGTGCATCAAATATTCAACACTCTATCGATGCAACATATGTTGAAATGACACCAGCAAAAAGCAAAATATCAAATAATGATGAACAAGCTCAATTGCAATTACAGAAATCGCCAAATAATCAATCAAATATATCAAATAGTGGTCACAATAGCCGTAAGCAAATAACTATGACTGATAACATTAATTCAACACTTGCAAAACTACCGCCAGTTAGTTCTCCAAGTTTAGAACCCAAAGAATGTATAGTATGTAATGAAACATTGCTTTTAATTGTTTTTGAACCATGTATGCATCAAATTTCTTGCGAAGAATGTGGTATTAGAATGAAAAAGTGCTTATCTTGTCAAACATTAATTGAAAAGCGTTTAAATATTAATGGAAAAGATGTCACAAAAAAGAACCAAACAAGAATACCATCTGCAGATCGACTACGATACTTAGAAAATAAAATTCAAGAATTTGAAGAATCTCGTTATTGTAGCATTTGTATGGAGAGAAATAAAGATGTTGCATTTTTATGTGGTCACGGTTCATGTTCACGTTGTGCAGATACTTTACGTACTTGTCACATGTGTAGAAAAACTATTGTGAAAAAAATTAATTTATATTGAAACAGATATTATTTAATATTTAAAATAAACTGTTCGTAAAACTGTAAATATTTATTCTCAAAAAATTATTAAAGATCATGTATTAAAAATCAGGAAAGAAAGCAAAAAAAATATTATGTTTAAATATACATAAAATATTTAAAGTTTTTTACTTTTAATTTTAATTAAGAATGTAGTTGTGACATTTTGACTAAAATCATGTTATTTAAATATATATATGTGTAAAAAAATATACGCATATATTTATATATAGATATATACATATATAAAATACTAGTTAATCATTAAGAATATTTAAAAAAAAAAACATTTTTGAATTTATAAACTATTAGTTTTGATTTTTAAAGTATAAAGTATTTTGTCCTTATTATTTATATTTAAAAAAGCAACATTTTTTAAGATGTAGAGCAGTTTAATTTTACTGCAATAAAATAATTAATTCTGCAAATAATATATTTAATGAAAATAAATTCTCAATATATTCGCAGTAATAATAAATGAAATGTTTTATTTAATTTTCTTTTAATATGCACAATAAATTTGGAAATCTGGAGTCTGGAGAGAACAACGATTAAGTGTAGAAAATAACGAAAATTTAAAATACTTTTAAAATTTTCATTTACATATTTTTTATTCATCCCATTTTCTTATTCTAAAACAAAAATTTCTAATAATGATAATTATTTCGAATGAAACATATGTAACAGTATTGAAAATCTTAACTGTACTGTTACAATATTTAACTAAAACAACTGCTTTAGACTTAACTTTTTATTTTTATGTGTTTTTAACATTTTGTAAAAGTAAAGGAAATATTTTTAATAATGTATAATGTAAAATAATTCCAAAGCATTTAATTTAAAGATGGCTTAAACTACTAAAGAGAATCAATCAATTCAAAATAAATATGTAAAATTTTTTGAATGAATTTCATGTGAATCTTCAAATACTAGAGAATTATTATTAATAATAATAAAAAAAAAAAGAACAAAAGAACCTAATTACATTAAAATTATCTTCACCACATATGTGTCTCACGAATTTCACTTATTATATGATTAGCGCGTGTTAATGCCTAAAAAATAAATAAAATATTAAGCATTTATAATTAAAAAATATTAAAAATTACTTTAAGCATATCAGCCGCTTCTTTCCTTCTAATTGCTATGTGATCTGATTCATTTAATAATTCTTCTTTTTCAGACTTATATAAATGTGTAACTAGTTCACTTTGCAAATTATCTTTGACATAGTTAACTAAAAAATACATAACTGCCTTTGGTACTGAATCCTGAATAGATTGGCGGACAATATAGAAATATGATTTGATCAATCTCTCTAAAACATTTATAAATTAAAAATTTAAATACCAAGAAAAGAACTACTCAAAATTAAAAATACCAATAACATCACAATCTTTTTGCTCTTTATCTGTTAGTCTTCGCGCATTTGTGTGTACTGGGACATCAGGTAAAAGATTAACTGGTTTTAAAGGACTATGTAGGGGATTGTGAATTGGAGTATTATTAGCAGAATTATCTGAACTTGCCCCAATAGCTGGTGGTAACATATTCGATAGCCAGTTATGCTGTGTTGGCTCTGACGAATTAATCTATAATAATTTTGCAGGTTATTGTTAAAGTAATTTTACAAAACTATACTACTAACATGATTTTGTCCCCGATCGCCATCTCCTTGTGTTCCAGCCACTGCGGGACTACTTGTTCGTTGATGTTGTTGATTTGGAGCATTTCGTCGCGCATTAGCATGGGACCATGATTCTATTGTATCAGTTTTAAGTAAGCTAGGAACCAAAGTTGCTTCTTTATGGAAATCAGGATGTTTTGTATTGATGTATGCAAGTTCAATAGCTACTAAATTTTCAACCATTGAATTTGTAGCTGGTAGACGACGTCTTAATAACTGTGTTACAACATCGACAATCTTCTCATGCAATTTTGGGAATCTAAGCAGTATAAAAAAAAATTGTTTACAAAAAATATGAGCGTTTGAAAATACCCACCTTAACATTTCCTGTTGAACTTCATTACCACAATGTTGAATAATACGTTGCATTTCTTCATGAATTAATTCTACGCATCTTAATGAAGGTTCTTCTAAACGCCTTATTTGACGCTTTACTAACAATTCAAAAGAAACCTCTGGCACAAATAAAGCTGGTCTCGGACCTGTAGCATTTCTTATCGCTGTTAATATATCCATTTTTGAAAGGCCAGTCAATGGATGAATCGAATCTAAAGTTCGACCAAATGTTTCATGGAAAATATAACATATTCGAGCACCACCACATAGTTCCGTGGTTTCAATATTACGCGCCGTTCCTTCAATTGTTGAACAATAAGCGCTTGCAAATTTTGTGATTATTTGTAATAATGTTTGACTTTTATCAGTAACATCTTCGCCATATGAATGTAGAAGAGATTGAAACTGCGATACCATTACATTCACCCTAGTCTACCAAAATTAAAGAAAATATAAAAAATAAAATAAATTGAAATTAATTTTT
The DNA here is from genome assembly GCA_963082915.1 of Dolichopus griseipennis. Lineage (NCBI taxonomy): Eukaryota > Metazoa > Arthropoda > Insecta > Diptera > Dolichopodidae > Dolichopus > Dolichopus griseipennis. The sequence continues at coordinate 72,400,238 of OY720444.1, read as the reverse complement.
AAAATTACTTTGAGATCTGGAAGACAATCTCTTATATGATGCATTAATAAACGATTTAATGTTTTTGCTAAATAAGGAGTGCCATTTCGTGTCGCTAATGTTGGGTATTTTCTTTGTAAAAACGCAGCCTCATCTTTTAATTGATCACTAATATCCTTCTTGTCAATAATATCTTGTTGAGATCTGCTAACTACACCAATTATACCTAATTTTACAGGAATAATACGTCCACATAAAATATCTATAGCATCTGTTCCAGCATCCATTAAATCTAATTTTGTAACAACTGCTAAGGTTCTTCGACCATCTGGATCTACATCTTTAGCTAATTTTAAGCTCTCACTTGTTGCCATATCATTATTGGCTGCTGTTACTGCTAATATAATAGAATTCGGATTTTCAATATATTTTACTATAAGATCTTTTATTTGGTTTTCTATATCTTCTGGCTGATCTCCAACTGGTACTTTTGTTAGCCCAGGCAGATCTACTAATGTTAGATTTACCACACGAGTTGAATAAATCTTTAAATTGATTGGTTCCGGACAAATTCCTTTATTACTTCCTGCTATTCTGTCAGTTTCATATTCAATTTCATTACGAATTTCGTTAAAATCTGTATAGATTTTCTTTGAATGTAAAAATTTGCCCCATTCTTCAACATTGACTGTTCCTTTTTTTGGAAAAATGGATTCATAAAAAGATTTACTTTTTTTATTTACTACAGTATATATACCATTTTCTGGAAGTCTCTGTTCTTTATCCTCCAAAGGGCAATAAATCAACTGTAAAACCAAAGGTCTTCGGGTAACAATTCCAGTACCACGAGGCAAAAATGAACGTCCTACTAAACTTTCAATCACAGAACTTTTTCCAGAACTCTAAATTAAAAAAATATATGTATAATATAACTCTATATTTACTGTGTGAAAAATATGTACTTTTTAAAAGAACGAATATTTTAACAAAACAATTAACAAAATATATTAACATTAAACTAAACGATTATCTTATTTTTTATCATGACACATTTTTTTTACATAATTTCAGTTTGACGTATCACAAAAAAATAGGGCCTCTCCGTATGTATCTGTTTTAACTTAAGGATAAAATCGGATATAATACATATAATATATATATGTTATGCCATGTTCATGACATAAATAGTATTGATTTTTCCGATATTTTTCATATCAAAATCACCTTCTTTTATTGAATTTTATAACTTTTCTTACTAGTTTTTGATTTTATTGGAAAAGTAAAACAAAGTTACATTTTTAAATCCATATTTAGACCGGCACAGTTATGTAATTCTATATTTAGACATAAAATGGGTACTTTGAAAATGATGACCCGAAATTTTAGTGGGACATTGTGTTTTTTAAAAATATTCATATCTTCATTTATATTTATAAAAATTTAAACACTGAAATATTTGCGTTTAATCAACTTTACCTGACTTCCAATAACAACAATTTGTGGTAATTGAATAGAATCAGAACCAACAGTATTAAAAACATCTTGTAATTTATTAACTACAGGTATGAGAGCTTCCATTTTTTATACAATTTTTTTTCCTTTTATGACTTATAAAACCGAATTATGAATGAATGAATAGAAATTCTTAGTTATATATTTAATAAAAAAATCACGATGAAAATTTTAACTATAAAGAATATTTCAACTTCAAAAATTAACTTAAAGTAACAATATAAATTTAGCTTTCTTATATACATGCAATATGTATCTTATTTACTTAGATTCGCAACATGCTGCAACATTCTAATATACATAGAACCTTAAATATTTATTTGAAAACAAATATTTTTAATAAAAGTATAGATTAAATAAACAAGATAAAACCTAAATAAAGTATTATTTGAATTAAATAAATTAGTGGTACTCATGAACTCAATACTAAATATTTGATTTTCATATTCTAAAATTCCTGTTTTTCTGTTTCTTGATCAGAAGAATTCAAAAATAAAATAAATCTTATATTTAAAGCAAATTATTGAAATTGATAAAATGATTTTCAGTTTTTTTAAGTATACATAGTCATAGTTGACTTATTTTTTATGTAAAATATGTTGAGACAAAACAAGAGTATAAAAAACAAAAGTGCTAAATAAATATCTGCTGCTAACTTAAGGAAGTTCTTAAAAAGTTTTAACAAAAATGTCTTGTGTATATTTTTTTTAACTGTATAATTTTAATATTAATGAAAAAAAAAGAAATTCCCTATATAAAATGTAATAATGTTATTTATTTCAACTTAAATATCAATAGTTGAGATAAATTATCTATCAAAGAACTTTTTTTGATTAAATAAAAATTAAAATATATTTGGTAAATAAAATTATCTGTGATAGAGAAAATTTTAAGTATATGGTATAAAAATAAACTGAAAAATTAAAATCATTTTGCAGATATATCCAAAATTATTTATACCATTTAATTCAAATATATAATAATTAATGATTTTAAAAAGCGGCTATATAAAATGAGCTCTACAAATAATTTAGAGAGTGAAAATAATCTTAATAATAACTTCAATCAAGGAAATTATTTTCTAGATAGTGTGGATGAAGGTAAATTCGATATGACAGAAGATATATATACATCTTTAGATTTAAATGTAGAAGATGGACAACATTCTGTAAATTCGAATAATGATGATGAATTCGATTTAGATAAAATTAAAGAAGATGCATTAGCTAATGCTGATACTGATAATACGCCGTGTTCGGAGTCTTCGGAACAAATTAACAACTTTCCAGAAATTGATTTACTTGTTACTTCAGAACAAAATAAAACTTTAAATGAAGAAATTAATGAGATTTTTAACAATCCTGATGAAGTTGTAGATGTAACATCGAATAATTATAAAAAAAGTAAATCTCAAGAAGAAGATATAGAGACAACTTTGGAAATGGCAAATAATCTTCAAATATGTGAAAATAATATTGAGATTGAAAGTCCGGATTATGAGCCAATGAGTCCAAATATAAATAAAGAATCTAGTGACAATTTTTCAATGCCGGATGAACTTAATATGGAAAATTATAATCAAAATAATATTGAACAAAATGAAAAAGAAGTCTTTTTAAAAATAAAAACAAATATCAATTCTGAAAGTTTTGAACGTGAAGAAATAATAAAAAATAATATCGAAGTTACACTGGGTGATTTCGATAAACAATCAGTTCCAAGTCCTTTTTTGTCGTCATTTACGCCTCCATCATCACCAACCGGTTTGATTATAACACATTTTAAACGAGAGAAATCGGTAGAAATAACTGATAACATTTTTGAAAGCGACTATTTTGAAGACGATAATATAAATAACTTTCAAAGTGAAGAAGTTTATACTGATGAAATCAACTCAATTTTTGATGATGACTGTAATCCAGAAATAGAAGAAATTGAAGGTAATATCCATATTTTTAATTCTCATATAATATATACGTTTGTAGTTTAATAACAAATTTATTGAATTTTCAAAATATTTTAGATTTTTCAAATGAAAATTCTAATGAAAGAAATAATCAAATGAATGCAGAAGATATTATTATGAACGATCACAATTATTTTAACCAAGAACAAAATATAACAAACATTGAATCGTATATAAATCATACAAATATTTTAAACAACAGTTTAAACGTTTTTGTCAAAAGTTTAACAAACTATCATAAAATACCGGAATTAATTGATAAAAATAATGAAGTTCAAGAAAAATTAAAAGAAGTTTTTCATAAAATGGATATTTTTAGAAATTCAATTGATAATATTTTCCTTGTCTCAAAAGATAATGAAAATAATCATAAAAAGGATTGTGATTTAAAGTGTCAAATCGAAAAAAATATTAAAAACGAGAATAAAGTTTTTAATAATGATGAAGTTATAAATCAATTTCAGTTAGACTCTGCCATTTCACAAGCATTAAAAAAATTTGAACACAATGAAAAACATGAAGATATAATGTTAGATGATTTAAAAGAAAAAGAAAAAAAGAATTTGTTTTCGGAAAAAATTGATAATTTCATGATTCCAAAAGAAGATGGTTTGCGTGATGAATTCAGTATTGAATATGACACTATTGATCATAAACCAAATTTACTAGAAATTAATTCTAAACCATTTGAAGAATCAAAGCCTATAAAAGATATTACAAATGAGAATAGCAATAATGTAATACAAAAATCAGCTATTGAAATCCAAGATAAGTTACTTTCTGAAGAAATCGTAGAAGAAAGACCATGGACAAAATTAAAAGCACTAACGGAATTAGCTAAAACTATAATTGAGTTTTCGAAAATTGAAAACCAAAAGGATGTTGAGATTGAGGACTTTTTTAAAAAAATTCGTCGCAACTTCAATGAAATTATTATTTATCCAGCTTTATTAAATGTATCAGTTCAAACTGAATATAGTGGAAAAATATTTTCTGAAAAACGTTTAAAGTCAATAAACGAAAAGGAAAAGCGTAGACTTTTAGATGATTTCTCAGACAGTAGTGATATTAGTTCTGAATATGAAAGTGAGAATGAGAATAATTCAAAAAATGAAATTCAAACTAATTTAAATAACGACGAACAAGAAAATATCTTAAATGGTATTGATTTTTCAAAATACTTAGACAGTTCAAATGGTGACAGTGATGATTTTCCAAATGATTTTTCTGCACATCTTGATGTTATATTAGAAGAAGAAGATGAAGTACTTCAAGAAATTAATGAACATAATTTCAATAAAAAACTTGATATATCGGTAGAAAATAATGGTAAACTACTTGAAAATGACCTCGTGAAGAAAAATTTAGGAAATCAAAAACTGAATTCTAATAATAAGATTGAAAGCAAAGAAACATCTATATTAAAGGATGCGGATTCTAATCATACAGGCGACAAAGAAATTGACAGGTTTATTTTTTATTTCTAAAAACAAATAGTATTCAAATAATTTTTTTTCCTAGGCTTTTGGATTTTAAAGGCCTTGAAAGCAAAAGAATTCAATTTAACTACGGATACGTGACCAGCGATAAGAAACGGAAAAGTAAAAAAAATGCTGTTACGGACATTTCTAAAATTTTGGCTGAAGATGAAATTAAGGAAAGCAGTGATGGTACTGATACGGAGGTAAAGTATTTTTTTTTTTTGTTATTTTCTATTTAAATATAAATAAAAATCAATTAATTCTAGGAGGAAGATTGCATAGCGAATGAAAAAACTTTTTTAATTCGTCAAAACGAAAATTTAAAAAAACAGTTGCTAGAAAGTTCATGCAGTAGTGATTCCGAAAATGACTGTGATATAACAATACCTGATGACATCGACGATGAAGATGATGATGAAGAATTTAACGAAAATAAACCAACTTTAGTTGAAAAATTCCTTGAAAGCTACGTTGAAACTGAAGAAGATAATGACAAAAGCAATGGCAACGAAAAAAAATTAAATGGCGAACATTTTAGTGAATTAGATGGTATTTTAGAAAAACCTATTAATCTCACTAATGAAAAGGAATCAACTGAAAACAGAAAATCAGTTACTGATTTGGAAAATAAAGAAAATGACATGCCAGATGAGGATTCTGATAAATTAAACGCCAGTTCTGACTGTGAAATTTTAGATAAAACTTTTGCAACTTTAAAAGAAAAAAATAAGAAAAGAAAATCTCTTGACACATTAATTGTTGAAGATCAAAGACGTCGAAAAAATTTGAAAATAAGTGATGAAATATTTAGTTTAAGTTCAGACGACGAATCTGATACTGAAGAACGTAAAACTAAAAAGACTGAGCCTCATAGAATTATAAGACCTATTATGAAAACTGAGCAATTAACAAGTGAAACAAAAAAAGCACAAAAGGAAGAACAGGGTCGTTTAAATCGTTTGAAAAAAAAAGAAAATATTTTAAAGAAAGCATATAAAGAACATAATAAAGACCCATCTGATATTCGTGAAATTGTTTTGGATTATAGCACAAAAACCAAAAAGTTTATAACTGTGCATAATAATCTGGTTTCTCATTTAAAACAACATCAAATTGATGGTGTGAAATTTATGTACGATTGTTGTTATGGAAGTGTTAATTTTATAGATGAATTTCAAGGTTCTGGATGTATTTTAGCACATTGCATGGGTTTAGGAAAAACATTACAGGTAAAATCTTTTTTCTTTGTTCATTAGTTTTTTTGTTTTTTATTAATAATTAAAATTTTTTTTAGTTAATTACATTAATACACACTTTAGTGACTCATAAAGACTTAAAAACTTCTAAGTTATTAATTTTGTGTCCTAAAAGTACTGTAATGAACTGGGCCGAGGAAATTCAAAGGTGGCTGGGTCCTCTGGATGTAAAAAATTTAAAAGTATTTACATTTAATGATGTATCGTAAGTTTTATTTCTTGGAAATTTTGAAAGTTATTAATTATAAATGTTTTATTAAACTTTTTTAATAATTAAAAAAACATACATTTAGTGATATATCGGACAAATTGGGTGTTTTACAAGAATGGCATAGCTGTGGTTCAATTGGATCTCATAACTCTGGATGCCTATTGATTGGTTACGAAGCATTTAGAACGTTAGTATCTTATCCAAACAAAAAAAATCGAAATCAAAAACTAGATCTTCAGGAAATTAAGACAATTATAAAGAAAACTTTATTAGATCCTGGTGAGTCATATTTCAACAAGTTAGGTTGAAGTCACCAGAAAATATTTTATGGATTCTATTTATATTTAAAATGGTTTTTATAAACAGGTGCTGACTTAGTTGTGTGTGATGAGGGGCATATTATTAAAAATAGAAGAGCTGCTATAAGTCAAGCTGTTACAGAAATTAGAACATTTAGAAGAATCGTGTTAACGGGAACACCTATTCAAAATAATTTAAAAGAATGTAAAATAAATGTTATTAATTTACAATTTAGTATGAATTAATGAAATATTTTTTTTTTGCCGTTTAGACTATAGCATGGTAAATTTTATTAAACCGTCTTATTTGGGAACTGAAAAAGAGTTTGCAAATGTTTATGCTAATCCTATTAAAAATGGACAGCACAAAGATTCCAGTAAACGTGACATTAAAATTATGAAGCAGAGATCTTTTGTATTGCATTCAAAGCTATCAAGCTTTGTCCAGGTATTTAATATTATTTAAAATCTATTTAATTATTAAATTTAAAAATTTTTAGCGAAGAGAAGCCGCATTACTTAAAACATTTTTGCCACAGAAATTCGAATATGTATTGTTTATACCATTATCTCCATGCCAAGTAAAAATATATAAATAGAATTATTATTAAAGAATTCATGTTTTGTTTTTATTAGGAAAAACTTTATGAAATATTTTTGGAAGCGGTAGGAAAGCGCGATGATACAGAAAAAAAAGGAAGAAATTTACTTACAGATTATACATGTTTACGTAAAATATGGACTCACCCAAAAGTCTTAGAAAATGCTTATAATAATGCAATAATGTTGAAAAATAAAAAAGACAAGAAACTGAATTTAGAGCTTGCATCTGATGAGGATCAACCTGACGATATTTATGATAGCCAAACCGGATTGATGTCTGTTACTAGTGACTGGTGGCGACAACATCTTACTGAACAAGATTTAAAAAGTATAATACCTAGTCACAAACTATTAACAATGTTTGAAATTTTAAGAATGTGTACTGAAAGTCGAGAAAAATGGTATTAATATTTTTAGTAGTCAATAACTTTTGTTTATTATTTTCATAATTAAAAATATTTCAGTTTAATATTTTCTGCATTTGTTGCTGTCTTAAATGTTGTTGAATTTTTTATGGATTTAATAAATAAAAAACATTTGGAACACGTTAAAGATAGTAGGGCTTAAAAAAATTTTAATTGTTATTTTTAATATTGAATTATTTTGTATTTTTTATAGAATGTGGAATAGATAGGTTTGACGGTCCTTGGATAAATGGTAAAGATTACTATAGATTGGACGGCAAAACACCAAAAAGTTTAAGACACGAAATGGTTAAAAGTTTTAATGAACCTTCAAATAACAGAGCAAGGTAACACTTTTTCTTTTTATGTAAGAATTTTAATAAAAGAAAGAAAAATTTCGAAGGGTTTTTTTGATCTCAGCAAAAGCAGGTGGGCAAGGTATAAACTTAATTGGTGCAAATAGAGTTATTATTCTAGATACTTCTTGGAACCCTTCAAATGACCAGCAAAATATATTTAGAATATTTCGTTTAGGGCAAAAGAAAAAATGTTACATATATCGTTTAATTTCGTCTGTAAGTTTTATATTAAATCTGTTTTAATAAACATAATTTTTGTTTTTTTTTTGTTTTTAATTATCTTAATATATATTTAACTGTTTGAATTCTCTAAAGGGGACAATGGAAGAAAAAGTGTACTCAAGGTCTGTAACAAAACAAGCAATGAGCTTCAGAGTAGTAGATGAACATCAAATTGATAGGCATTATAGTATGGCAGAATTAGCAGAATTATATAAGTAGGATAATTTTTTATTTTTCAAATCTCGGATTAAAAAAAAATAAATTAATTTTTATTTCAGACTAACTAAACCAGATTATTCTAATCGACCAATACCAAATTTACCACAAGATAACATATTGGCACACTTATTAAGAAATTTTCCACAGTATATTTTCAAATATCATGAACATGATAGCTTACTAGAAAATAAAATTGAACAAGAGTTAAGCGAACAAGAAAAAGAAGATGCATGGCAAGCTTACGAATGTGAAATAAATTCAAACGCAAACGCGGGACTTCCAAATTTCCATGGGTAAATTAAAGAAATATAATATATAAATATCAATTTCTTATAATTTATTTTATTTTTATATAGCCTTGAAATGTTTGGCGGACCACCTTTGGGATTACCAACTCTTGAAAATTTTGCGGTAAGTTTTGACTAAAAATTTTTTCTAAAACCCCTAATTTTTATTTGTTCTTAAATATCTCAGAGAAATTCATCATCAACTGATATATTTAATCAGGGACGTGTTCCAGTCACATCACCACAATTTTTCCCGGGTTACAATTTCCCAAATAAAAACTATTTAGAAAATATGTTCTCTTACTTTTCTAACACAAATCCTTTATATGGTGGTATTGATCTTACAAAAAGCCCAGTTTATGGAGATTCAATTAGTTCGAATTTTTTGTTATCGAACAATAGACCCCCTGGAAGTAACATGGGTCTTGTAAATCCACCTGTTTCTTCACCAAATTTTCCGTCAATGGATCCCCTCCACATTCCAACATCCCATCCTAACACATATAATCAAAATTTACCACCGTATAATTCTTTATATTCAAATGCAAGTAGTTTATTAAATAATCCTTTAAGAGGATTTAATAATACAAGTTTAGAAAATTTTAAAAGAGTATTTGAAAATTATGTAAACACACCATCGACGGTTTCTGGCTTATACAACTCAAACCAAAACAAAACCAATAATGATTTAAGAACAAAAACAACGGATCTTAATAATGCTGCATCAAAAAATGAGATGAATTCTTATAGAAAGCATAATATGCATCCAAATTTTAATGCCAGTTTAGCAACCTCCAGTAGTGGAAGTATGACAAATTCTATTTTAAATGCTCAAAATCGTTTAATAAATCAATCGTCTAGTAACGATTTAAATGTTTCTCTTAAAAGAAATTCCCCTGGAATTTCAATAACAAATGCTCAGAAAGATAACCGAATATCACAATCTTCTGTAACAAGTCAATTTAGTAAACAATCTACTGGGAATAATTCTAGTTCTAACAATTTTGCTTTACATCCATCAAAAGCAACAAACAATCAAATTCGACCTAGTAATAAAACTAGTTCTTCTGAAGTTAAAAAGACTGATACTTTAAGAAATACAACCCTTGATTTGTTAAAAAATGATAGTTTGCAACAAAATAGAATTTCCTCGCCAAAAACTACTGCAAACGATTCTAATGAAAGAACCGGTATGTTTTACTATTTATTAATCACTATAATTATTATAGCTTAATTTTAAAATTTCTTTAGGTATTAAAAATAAAGCAATGGCAACACAAAAGACAAATATGGTAAAAAATTTATCAAATCAAAGTTTACTTACTCAAACTTCTAGCATAAAAAATGCATCAATTTCACCTACAAATAAAATTCCTTCATTAGCTTTAGGTCAAAATCACAGTATATCAAATAATAATATTAATAATAATAGTACTAATTTATCGCAATCTAGTCCTAAAATTTCATTAAAACATGCATCGAATTTAATGAAAAGTACTCCACCGCAATCATTATCAAACACAAGTGGTGTACCTGGAAAGATTCCATCTAAAAATTTAAGTACATCAAGGGGGAGAACAAATTCACCAACTTTTATAGATACATTGTTACGAAAAAGTGCAGATTTATCTAACTTAGGAAAAAATAAATCTCATAATCCCTTAGCTTTAAGTAGTAAAAGTAATACAATTTTGAATAAATCAACCGTGCAATCAAATCAAGATGGACAAAAAGGATCAACAACTAATTCTTCAATTATTCCAATGGTTAATAAAATTTTAAAGGATCCTTTAAGTTCAAGTGTAGAAGACAAACTGATGAACGCTGGTATATCAATTTCAAAAAAACCATCAAATCTTAAAATTGACATAAATTCTGCGAATGCTATTTCCAAACAAACAAAGTATTTTTTGTTCTACATGTATATTTTAATTTTTTAGCAAAATATAAATTTTTTTTTCCCTTTTTAGTCAAATATTATCTAACCAGCTACAAGATAGCTTAGCACAACGAAAGAGACCTTTAATACAAGATAACAAAAATAGAACGGCGGGCCCGAGCATTCCCAATAGACTCGACCCAATTTCTAAGAGACCAAAACTTACTCCAAAGGAATTAGCAGATGTAAAAAAAATATTGTTAGTTTATTAAAAAATAATTATTTTTTTTTCAGGAACTTTCATCATCACTAAAAAGGATTCAGTCTTCCAAAGGTTTGACGATAGTGCATAAGAGTTCTAATAAAGGTTTGTTTTATTATATGATTATATTTTAGTTAAAATAATACCATTTTAGGTTCATCTTCGTCAGGCGATGTATTGGAGGTAGATTAAATGATTTTTTTTTTTAATTATTCCTAATTCTGTTATTTATTTATTTAATAAACTTAAATAAAATATAAAACTGTAGAATAATAATTTAAGTTATTTTTTTTACATTACAAAAATTTTTTTTTATTATTGATACTTCTTATAGTGTTTTTACAAATTTTGTAAAGATTTTGTATAGTAATTTTAAACTTTATTAAGGATAATTAATTTATTGAAAACCAATAAAATTAATAAGTTTAAAAATTTTAACTTTAAAATTTGTGTTGTATTTTTATCAAGTAAAATGTCAAAATTTAGTATTAAAATGTAGCAAAAATCTTAAAATAGTTTTAATTAAGAATTGGGCTTTTATCATGTACATTTAATAATTAATTAGAAATATATGTATTTAAAACTTAGAAGAGTTAAAAAATAAATTTTCTGCTCTTACATATAATAAATTTTAATTAACCAGGAAAACAGTTTTTTATTTAATAAAAAATTTCAACAAGTTTAAACTTAAAAAAATTTTTTACTTTTAAATTAATTGTAAAAAAAATTTTGAAATTGCAAAAATTTAGTCATCTGATTCATAATCCGATTCGTCTGATGATTGTGTAAAATCATTTGTTTCATATTGAATATTTTCCACTTCCTAAAAAAAAATTCTTATTTGGAATCTATAAAACAAAAACAAAATTTACTTCTACGGATAGAGTATTTAAATACTCTTGGTATTTTCTTAAAAATTTTTTTTGCAGTTTCTGATATTTATCTGAAAGTTTATCTTTCTCAGCTTCAGTCATAGATTTATAGTAACTTTTGGCCTCAGTTTTATCACCCTTATGAACATTATGCTTGTAGTACTTATAGAGAGAACTTCAAAGAAAAAATAAATTGTTAAAATATTGTACTTTATTAATTTTAAACGTACTCTGGTGGTTTTTCCATGTTAAACACTTTTTTTTTTGTAACGGGTTTTTCTAGTTCTAATTTAGAATCATCCTTGTTTTTTTGTAGCTTTTTCCCTTTTTTTGATACAGGTTCGTCTATTTCAGTAGATTTGTTAGCATCAATTGATTTATTTTGTAAAGAACGCTTTCTGTTTTTAATAACATTGTTTTCATTTGATTTACTACAATCTATGGATAAATCAACACTAACGGAGCCATTCATATATCCTTCTTTATTTTTGCTCTTTTTATCAATAGTTGAAGAAATATCCTTTTTGTTTTGTTTTTTTACTGGACTATTTTTTTTATCAGACACATCATTTTCAATTGAAGATTTTCTTTTTTTATCCTTTTTGTTTTGCTCAACGTTTAAGAAACAATTTTCAATGTTTTGTTGTTTTAACTTTGAGGATACTATTTTGGTCTTATCTTTAGATTGCAATAAATTTCTTCTATCTTCTGGTAATGCATTTAGAAAACTTTTGAATTCTTCATTGTATTGAACTCTTATCTGAAATAAAAATTAATAAAATTATTAAAACGCGTAAAGAAAAAGTTATTACCTGATTAGCTTCTTCCTGCAGTTTTTCCTTTTCAGTTTCAGGTAAATTTTTCCATGCTTCTGCAGCTTGTTTAAATATTATTTGGTTACTTAATTCGGTTCCAGATTCCCTAATTTTCTGACAATAATTTTTAATAAATTTATTAAATGGGGTGACTCTTTTTGGCTTTTGTTCATACTCATCAATCAAAGCCATTTCTGGATTGGTTAAAAGTTCTTTTGCTTTTTCATATTGTTCCAAATTAAGCTATATCAATTCAAATTTGTAATTAAATCTATTAACATTATTTAATGTTCTAAGATACCTTTTCTCCAACATTCACATTTAGAAATTTTAATATCCAGCCTATCTTTTCTTCATAATCCATAGTAGTATACCTCTTTCTTGCATCATTATATTTAACTGAAAAGTAGAAATTAAAAGTAATTTATTTTAATATTTTTTATTTATAAAACACTGACCTGTTTCTTTGACACTATCATAGAAATCATTAAATGGTGTTCTTTGGATTTTTTTCTTTTTATTAGGAACGTCTAAACTAAAGTAAAAAATATTTGGTTTGAATATTTTGTACATTATACATTTTTATTTTTTTTTATTTACTGAAATTTTCCTAGAACTTGACTTAAATTAGATTTTTTTTTCTCTTTTTCATTCTCAAATAATTTTGCTACGTCCTCTATTACTTCCGATAATATACGATGCTTCCGTACTTTTTCCACCAAAGAAAGAAAAAAGGATTTTATTTCCTTATACGGTTTATTGCCAGATTGTACCTAACAAAATTTAAATTAGAATAAATTTTTAAAATTAATGTAATATTTAGAATATTTTAAGGTAACAATAAACATGAGTTTTATTACCTTCTTCCACTTAATTTTTCGAATCCTTTCTTCGAAATTTATTTTGTCATTTTGAGGAATTTGTTCTTTGATTTGTGATATTATATTTTCAAAAGAATCTTCGTCAATATTTTCTTTAGAATAAACTGAAGTAAAAGTTACAAAATTTTGACGTTAACAAGAAAAAAAATTTTATTTACCTGTATCATTTTTTATTTCATTTTCTTTATTAATTTCTTCTGTAATAAAAAAACGCGTGTTTTATTATCCCGCCATTTCAATTATTTATATTTGAAAGACTAATAAAAGATTAAAGTTAAATTAATTTATTTTTACAAACCTGGGGAAACGAAACATGATTTTGACCTATTTCTCATTTTCTAAATCAAATAAAAATTGATTGCATTCAAAAATTTGTTTATAAAATAACTTTTTTCCTTCAAAGAAGTATTTAGCTACATACAAAATTATTTTACCAATTTACTATTATTGTCAATATTAAATAACATATAAATATGTGTTGGTGTTGTTTTAGCTCAAAGGATATGACATATCGAAATTGACATATGCCAAAATTTCTTTTGCTGTCAGTGTTGTCTTAGGCGTTAATTGCTGGAAATTTATTATTGAGTGTCAACATCATAGAATTACTAGTACTAGAATGGCAGTAGAGAAAAAATTTTCAGACAAATTTCAAAATTTGGTACGTGTACCGTTTGTATGTATTTACTAGTTTCTCCGCGATTCATTTCATTTTGAAAGTGAAATATAAAAGAAACTTTTAAGTACGATTTAAGTAAGATTTCAAAGTTAAAAGTAAATGAAAACAAATTAGAAAATATATTCAAAAAATTTGTGTGTTGTTGTGCTTTTTGAAGTTTTTTAAAAAACATTAAATTAAATAAAGGATTATTAAGATGGGAAGAAAGTGTTGCTTAAAGATTTTTTTTTATTTCTTGAGCCGATAATATACGATACAAATATCAGCCGATTTTTTTAAAATTATTTTAAAGGTATTTTCCTTTTGGTTTTTGCTTTCCATTTTTCATTATTATTAAGTGACCGTTCTGTAAATTTACCAAAACATAGTATATTTTCGAATAGAATCAATTTTAAAATCATATTGCAATGCTAAATTTTTTAAATAATAAGTAAAATTTTGATTGAATAAAAAAAGGGTAAAGAAAAAACCGTTTAATTTTTTATTCGGAAACGTTAAGTTATTTGAAACAGAAATCAAAACTCTCCTTACGGTTAACATAAATGTAGATTTCATATTTGCAAAAGGTTCGTTCATATTTAAAAATGGCTAAAAATGTTTATATATTCACAAGATTATAAATACTTTTTGTTTTGTTCAAAAAAAATATGATTTGTTTTTGATTTACTTATTTTCATTTCCACGATGAATAAATACCTTAAGATAAATCAAAATAGATATGTAAATTAATTAAAATTAAACTAAAAATATACTTATAGAGATTCCATTATTTTTAAAAATAATTTACTGCAATTTCTTCTAATATTATTCAAATTTTTTTCTTGATGTTTTGTTCAATTATATATTCAATATTAAAAAGTAAATATTTAAAATAAAAGTAAATTAAATTAAATAGTTAAAATCTTTATTCGAAATAACTTACAATATACAAACTGCCCAATCCTAATGAGAAACTGCCTAATAAACATTCTCATTTACTCAAATTTAAGCAATGACAGATGAAGTAGCCGTACTATTTGTATACGCATCAGTGCTGTGACCCAGCAAATACTAAAAAGTAGTAAAAATTTTTTGAAAAAGTAGTAAAAAGTAGTAGGTTATCTAAAAAGCAAAGAATCTTATTTTTTATTAGGTTTACATACATATTTATTAAGAAAAAGAAATATATTTGATATTACAAAAGAAATACTTAGATTATAAAAAAGATATTAGACGTAAATATTAAATTGAATATCATATTAAAGATTAAATTATAAAAAAGATACATAATTTTAATTACAAAATCAAAAATTCATTTATTTTCTCATATATTTTCAAATATTTCCTTTGAAAAAAACTTTGCAATTAAATAAGGTAAATATTATTTATTTTATTGATGTTAAATAATTATTAAGAAAAAGTAATGAATTTGAGATTACAAAAGTGATACATAGATTATAAAAAAGATATTAGATATAAATAAGTATTAAATTAACTATCGTGTAAAATAGTGATACAAATTTATTGAAAGGTACTAAAATATTAATTTTTTTTTAAATGGTAGTAGATTTAGTTTCTATGGTAGTAAATTTTAAGGAAAGGAAAAAGGTAGTAGATCTACTACTTATGTAGTAGGGGTCACAGCGCTGATACGCAT
Source organism: Dolichopus griseipennis (assembly GCA_963082915.1). Classification (NCBI taxonomy): domain Eukaryota; kingdom Metazoa; phylum Arthropoda; class Insecta; order Diptera; family Dolichopodidae; genus Dolichopus; species Dolichopus griseipennis. The sequence goes on along the minus strand of OY720444.1, from coordinate 72,384,416 downwards.
ACGAAATTGCATATGTATTTTTTTGTCTGAATACCTCAGGATAGGAAATCACATTAGAAGAAAAGAGTCGGGAACATTCTTTTGCCATTCTAGAACTAGTAATTCTATGGTCAACATCCAGTGTCAGACAAATAAACTAAAAGTTTTGACACAGTGATTATTGATGTTTTCCTTCAAAAATTGAAGAAGACATTTTCGCCTTAAGCACAGAACTCAGCCCAAGCAAGAGAAATGCCTAAGAAATTTTGTGATAAATTCTCTTTTTCTGAACCTGATCTAAGAAGAAGTAGGGGCAGGCCACGTTTGAGATGGATTGATAATGTTGAAAATGACGCTCAAGTGTTGCAGGTTGGAAATTGGAGAAGTGCTGCTCAAGATCGCAATGCGTGGCGAGATGTTGTGAAGAAGGCTCACATCGAGCTGTAGCGCCACAAGAAGAAGAAGAAGAAATTCTCTTTTTAGAGTACTTAGAGAAAAATTTGATAGATCAACAATTTGCAAGTTGTCACATCACAATATTTAATAAATAAAAAATAAACAAAACAAATATCTATTTGAATAATATTTTTATTATTATGATTTTTAATTATAATTATTTGTAAAAATATTTCATATATGTAATCTCTCAATTAATAAAACATAGTAGAGGAGTCTTAAACTGCATAATTCCTTTTGACTTTATGACTCTTATATAAAATATTTTTATAGCAAGATATATGTGCAAGATTTAAGATGCTAATGTGTCCTAAATTTAAGTTGTTATGAATAAAACTAGATATTGACAAAAGTATTAATTTTTTGCCTATAAATAATGCAACATATATTTTTTATTTGTGTGCGAATAGCGAACAGCGATCATCTTTATTCTTTGGTGCATGAAGTTGTCAATTTCTAGAAAGTTTTATTTTGACATATCGCAATATTAAAAGTCAAGAAAAAACTAAAGAGTCAAGTTATCAAAAATAAAACTGATAGATTTATTTTAATTAAATTATTTGGAAAAAATCATTAAAATTATTTTAAAATGTTTGGAGTATCTTATTTTGACAAAAATCTGGGTATGTATTAAAAAAATGAATCAAAATAAAAATTCAATAAAAATTATGAGTCATTTGTAATAACAAAGGATATTATGTATATTTTTATTATGTATTGCAATTTTAATTAATAGAAAGTGCCACTAGTCACCTTCATTTGGAACCGGACTGGCCATCCATTCTGTTGATTTGTGACGCTATAAGACAAAATGATATAAGGTTTGTTCGGTAACATGGTAAAACTTTCCTAATTAAATTTTATATTGCAGTCCTAAACAATCATTTCAATCAATTAAGAAAAAAATGTATTCTCCTAATCCGCATTCAGCATATTATGCTTTGTTGGTGTTGGAAAGTGTTGTTAAAAACTGTGGTACTCCTATGCATGATGAGATTTTTACACGAGAAAACTGTGAAATGTTCAGTACTTTTTTAGAAGAAACTCCACATGAAAACGTCAGGCAAAAAATGTTAGAACTCGTACAAACTTGGGCTTATGCATTTCGATCGTCCGAAAAATACCAATCTATTAAAGTAAAAATATAATGTGTTCTTATTATACAATATAATCAATTGTTAATTTAAAGGATACCATGACTATATTAAAAGCAAAAGGACATGTTTTCCCCGAATTAAAAGAGGCCGATGCCATGTTCACTGCTGATACAGCGCCAGGTTGGGCTGATGGAAAAGTTTGTCATAGATGTAGAGTAGAATTTTCATTTACAATTCGAAAACATCATTGCCGAAATTGTGGTCAAATCTTCTGTGGACAATGTTCTTCAAAGCAATGCCCTTTGCCTAAATTCGGAATTGAAAAGGATGTAAATATTCTCTTTAATTTATTAATTATATAAAAAAAATACTTTATATTTTTGTCAAGGTACGGGTATGTGATGGATGTTACGCAAATTTACAAAAACCTCAATCTAAACGAAATGTGGCAGAAACTGATTTACCAGTTGAATATTTAAATAGCACACTTGCTCAACAGCCTCAGGTATTTTTTTATTATAATATTCATTTTCGTGTATATTTAACAAGAATTTTCTAAAGAATCCACCACGAAAAACTGAGCAAGAGTTGAAAGAGGAAGAAGAGCTTCAGTTGGCATTAGCTTTAAGTCAATCAGAAGCTGAACATAAAAATAAAGAAAAGGTTTAAAATTTTTTTCGTTAAGTTAATAAAAAAGAAATAAGTAAATAATTTTTTAGCCAAAAACTATATCTTCTTTTAAACAATTTAAAGCAGAAGAGCCTTCTTCACCAAAATTTTCAAGTTCATTTGAAAGTGAAGAACAAATTACTGATCCGGAATTAGCAAAATATTTGAATAGAAATTTTTGGGAGCAAAAGAAAAATGCGGTAGCTGTTTCCCCTGCTAGTCCATCAGCACCTAGTCCAATGCCACAGCAAGTTGTACTAAATACTACAAATAACAATAAGGTAAAGAAAAAATTAATTTTTAAATGTCAAATTTTTTTTTTTTATATTAAATTTTAGTTACTATCAGAAGACGAGGAAATGGATGATTTTGCAATAAATATGAAAACTCAGGTGGAAATTTTTGTAAATCGTATGAAATCAAATTCTAGTCGGGGTCGTAATATTGCAAATGATACGTCTGTACAAACGCTTTTCATGAACATTACATCTTTACATTCTCAATTGCTTTCTTATATCAAAAAAACTGATGACAAACGTATGTGGTGTGAACAGTTGCAAGATAAACTAAATCAAGTAAAAGATTCACGAGCAGCTTTAGATCTTTTACGTCAAGAACATGCTGAGAAATTAAGACGTGCAGCCGAAGAACAAGAGCGTCAAAGGCAACTGCAAATGGCTCAAAAATTAGAAATAATGAGAAAAAAGAAGCAAGAATATTTGCAATATCAAAGACAACTTGCTTTACAGCGTATTCAAGAGCAAGAAAGGGAGATGCAAATACGTCAGGAGCAACAAAAGGCACAATATCGAATAGGTCAATCTCAAATGGGTTATATGCCTAGTGGACAACCGGGATCTCCAAATCATCAAATGGGAGGTGGCATGTTTTTACCCTTTGGATTTCCACTCCCTGGACAACAAGCACCAATTACGTCATTCCCAGGACAAAATCAAGCAACAACTCAAAATGTTCCCGAAATGTATATTAATAATTCAGGACTACAAAATCAAATGAATCCCCAATTGGCAAACGTAGGACATAATTTTCCTCAATTTATTCAACAAGGAAATTTACAAAACATGCATTCATCTAATATTGACCAACCAACAGGTAAAAAAACAACTTTTTTGGTATTTTTCAACAATGTACTTACTTTTATCTAATATAGATAATATGAATATGACACACGGTTTAAATGCTAATATTCCACCAATTCATCCTGCAATGATGCAGAATCCTGGATTAAATCAAAATATGCATCAAAATCCTAATCCAACATTAAATCATAATGCTAATCCTAATCAAAATATGCAACCGAACCCAAATAATCAAAATATCCAACCGAATATAAATAATTCTACTACAGTTCCAAATAATATAGTAAATCAATCGCCAGGAATGGTTGGAATGCAACCAGAACAAATAGGAGGACAGACAGGTGTACCTTCCACAAATATAGGATCAAATGAAGCCAATAATAGTGCAGTGGAGGAAAATGTAGAAGAGACTGAGGTAAAAACCGCAGAGCTGATAAGTTTTGATTAAAAATAATAACTAAATTCAAATTAAATATAAAAAATATTAATTAATAATTATGCAATTAAAACTTTTAATTATGTTTTTAATTCAAAGTACATATATTTTCTTATTAAATTCATATTATAAGGAAACGTTTTCTTTACATATATAAAATTTAAATTTTGTTTATCATTTAAAGTAATTGATTGTTAATTGAATATTTATACATTATTTATAGAAGAAATGGATATTTGTTAATTAGAAATGTAATAATATTCACAAATTTAACTTCTTATAATTTAATTTTTACTGATATTTATTCTTGCTCTTGTTCACATTTTCTTAGTTTTTTTCTTCCACATAAATCATATTTATCATTTGAAATCTCTTCCTCACTGTCACTGCTCATTTCAGAATCGGAGGATTCTTTATATCGTCCTATACCAGGTAAAATAGCAACACATTTTAAAGCTCCTCTATCCAAAATTCCAGACGTACTGCAAGTATTTTCTTTTACATTTTCCTCTGACTTTCTTTTTTGAGCAGTATTCTTTATTAATGAATTTTCAGACCCATCCTTTTCTGTTAGAACTGGTGTCTTTTTAATAATACCGGATAAAAGAGATTTTTGAGTTGATTTAGTTTTTAAATTTAATTTTGAAGCTCTTTTGCAGTTTGTGTTTTCCAGTTTTTTTTGAGTTGCTTCTTCTTGAAAAGCAGCTACCTTTTTTCTGTAATCTTCTAATTCTTTTTCAACTTCTAATTGTTGCTTTTTTTCAGTTTCAAATTTGTGTTGATCAATTAAATCAAGGAAATGTACTTCATCATCATCAAGCCCACGAATTAAATTTTTTAGTTTATGTGCTTCTTCATATTCTAAATCTTTTTTTAATTTTTGTTCTTTCAATCTGTCATAGAGTGTTCTATTATCATAAGCTTCTTCAGGTGCTTCTTCAGGATCATCACATTTGCGTACTTTTTCCCATTCTTCTTGACGTTTTTTTTTAATTTCAGCAAGTTCTGTTTCAGTAATAAATTTAGAACTCATTTTTTTTTTTTACAATTTCTTTAAACAAAGCACTTAAGTTTTGATTTTAACAAAAGAAAAATATGTATTTATTTGATTATGACATATAAATCAATAAAAATATAAAATACCAAATATTATTAAATTTACGATAGCGGCAAGAACTTGAAGACGCATTTTTAATCGCGAAACACAATATAAGCGCGAGCCATCATGGCGCGTTCTTATCTAAATTCGCGTTTTTGAATGCTAATTTAATTTTTTTATTTATATAGTTATATAGAAAAAGTTTTACATATTACTACGTATAAAATTTGAAGAAGAAAACTAATCATTGCCATTGATTTTCTGCTAATTAATTTCCTCAAAAACTGAAATGTATTTCAACCGGCAACTAAGCTTTGTAATAAAGAGTATCTTATATAGCTACATAGGTTTGGCAAGCAAGCTTGAAAAGTGCGTGAAACTTGTACGAAAACTACACAACGACAAAACACTTTTGGTTTTGGTAGATTTGATTGGTCATATGATATATTTCAAATGTGACATGAATTTGTGTGAAATGTCAATCACTTAGATTTCTTATATAAAAAAAAAATAAATATCAGAGTCAGATTTTCTTAGATAAACATATGAATAAAAGAAGCTAAAAATTTAAACTTGAAAATGAATTTTACAAGGAACTTAAAAAACTTTAAATTTTTAAGAAATTTAAGCGTAATAATTAATAAAGGAATTTACCCAAAAAATGAGCACTGGAAACGTACTTCTAAAACAACAATAGCATTATATCATAAACATAACCAGAAGTATTTATTTACTTCGTTTCTTGTTGCCGGAATATTTTTTACAGCTGATTCCAAAGAAGGTAAAGTAATAATAAAAAATAATATTTGTCTAAAACTTAAAAAAATTTAGAAGAGACTCCAGAACAACAACTAATAACAATTATCAAACGTTCTATTTTATGTATTCAAAAGGGAGAATATAAAAAAGCTGAACAAATGTTACATTTAGCTTTAAAAGTAGCGCAAGAATTCAAATTAAATGATGGTAAGAATTAAAAAAAAAACATGAGTTTTTTTTTATTATAACTTTAACAAGATCCTAATAGGCATTACTTACGTATATGATGTAATGGCAAATCTTGCTTTGGAGCAAGAACAGTTTGATAAAGCTGAAAAACTTTATGTCGAAGTAATGAAGCGTTTATTCCAAGATGGATATGATCAAGATAATATAAAAATTCTTCATATAAATTCAAAAATTTCTCATATGTCACAATTAAAAGGCGAATTTGAAAAAGCTAAGCAAGGATTTCTTTGGACAATAGGAAAAATCGAAAATAAATTAAAATCACTTCCTGAAGATAAGGAATTGCAAGAGTTATATGGTATAACAAAAAACTGGCAAGTTAAAAATAAGTTTTGTCTCGTTTCATATTTATATTAATTTTCTAAAAGGTATGCCCAACTTTTAATGGACCATGGAAAATATGAGGAAGCTAAAACTTTATTTAAGGAGGCTTATGAAATATTAACTAAAGAATATGGAAAATTTAATCAAGAAGCTATTCTTATACTAAATAATATAAGTGTAGCATGCACAAATGTAAAACTTGTTTTTTCAACGTTTTTTGTAAGCATATTATCATTTATATTTTTAAGCTAAATAATATTGAAGAAGCAAAAAAACACTTAGAAGAAGCATTAACTTTAGCTAAGAAATTACCAGATATGGTTGAAGTAGGAGTCTTACAAGCCAATTTAGGCTTGCTATATCTTCAAGAAAATCTTATAAAAGAAGCTAAAGAATTATGTTCTACTGCCTATAGGTACGGAAAAAAAGAAAATAATTTGCAGGTTATAGAACAAGCAGAATACTGCTTAGATCAAATTAAAAAGGCAACTAAAAAATAGTTTTATTGATTTTAGTTTAATTTTTTAGATCTACACTTAAATAAACTTAAAAAAATTAAAAAATTTAACTTAGTATTATATGAAAAAATTCAGTAGGTTAATATAAAAAGAAGTTTTTTTTTATAATTTATCCAAACAAATAATAATCTTTATATTTTTCAAATTTTAAGATTAAGTAAAAATATTATTGCAAAACTTAAAATTTTTACTCAAAACTTGCAATAATAACCATGAGACCTACTCCTGCTAAAAGAGCAGATATTTCTTTTAAAGATTGACCTAATTTTGTTGATTCTTCAAGGAGTTCAGGCAAAACACTTACTGTTGCTATATATATGAAACCTCCAGCAGTGAAAGGTAAGATCCAAGCAGGTGCAATTTCATTTCCACCAGCTCCTAATAAAGCCAATAAAGTCCCCATTAAAGCACCGAGTGCTGTCAATAATTGCAACATCATAGCTTTACGCCTGGAACATCCTGCTTTGATCAGTATTGCGAAATCTCCAATTTCGTGCGGAACTTCATGCAAAAGAATCGTAATTGTAGTTATAATTCCGATACTATTACCAGCTAAATAAGAAGCTCCAATTGCCAATCCGTCGGTAAAGTTATGAGCAAAGTCTGCAGCTAAATTTAAGTATCCGCTAATTTCAATATTATCTTTTTCTTTAGCCTTTTGTTTTTTTTCCTTAGATTTTTCATTTTTATTAGAATTTTCCTTCTTTTTGGCTGTCGTTTTATCAGTGTTCCCGTGACTGTGACCATGTCCACCATTTATTAATCTTACAAATTTTTCAACAGCTAAAAACGCAATAATTCCCCCAAGTACCCATAAACCTACAGACATATCGTGAGAGTGTTCACCGTGTCCATTTTCAACATGGGAATGTCCATGTCCATGAGAGTGACCACCATGTTCACCATGGGTGTGAGGAACTGCTGCATGAGGTATTAAGTGCAAAAATGCATCTCCTAATAATCCACCTGAAGCAAAAGCTAATAGGATTTTAAGACGAGGTTTCATAGCATCGGTATTGTCCAATTTAATTGCATACAAAATAAAAAAAGGTGCTGCACTAATTAAAATTGTTGATACTATGGCGTGGGTCCAAATAGTGTTCATATCTAAATAAAATGTTGCAATTTATTATCCGTATTAAGTTTATTTTAAAGGTTTACCCAAATTTTTTGCTGATGTTGTTTTTTGGTGCATTTTATGTGTAGAATCATGTATATGGTCATGGTCATCATGGTGGTGATGGTTGTGATCATCATAATGATCGTGTGTATGATCATGATGATGCTCTTGGTTATGTACATTAAATTTTTCGTTGGCTTCTTTTGAATATTTATAACTAGGATTTGATTCAAATTCATCATGACCAGTACAAAATGGTGGAAAAGTAAAAAATATTAACACTATTAAAAACGTAATTGCCAAATTTTTTAAAAAATTTCTATTTCCATTTTTCACTGTTTGTAAATTTTCATATTTTATATCTCCCATTTTTACTAACTATTATTAGTATGTTGGCTAAATTTTTTTTTTCAATTTTATAACTAATGTTAAATTGACAACATTTAACAAATAACAATATTATTTAAATAAATTCAAGTTCTACCTAAAACATTACTTTAAATAACTTTACTTATCATTTATTGATACTAGGTAGGTTTATTAGGTTATGGACTAGTAAGTGTACGTGTCAAATTTGTGTATATTTTGGGGAATAAAAAAATTAAAACAATGTCAAAACAAAGTAATGTCAAGTTCAAAAAACAAGGGTAGGGTTGTTTTTAATCCAAATCAAACATAAAACTCTAGAAAATAAAATAATATATTTTTGAAATAAAAATCTAGTAATCGGTTTAAAAAATAAAGTAGAATGAGAATTAACTAAAAAACTTAAATAAATGGTTTTGTATGATTTTAAGGGTAATAAAATTTAATTTTGTTTTCTTATTTGATGTTTTAAACAATGACAAAGAAGTCTGAAACGAAAAACAACTAAAGGAAAAATTAAACCATTTTAACTTTTATGATTCTGCTTCAGAGCGTTTTGCAAAAACAAAAATACATGGCTTTCAGTTGAGGCTGACTGATTCACTGAAGGTCCAATCAGCGCCATATGAACACAATTAACTGTATAAAATCTTTTAATATAATTATTTGAAAAATTTGAAATAAAAATCTTAAAATTGAAATTAAGTACACAAAATTATTTTTACAAAAAATTGTCGATTTTAATAAATTAAATACCCAGCCCTACTCAAATTAGAAAACTTTTTAATTTCGAAAAATGTAACGATTATCGAATTATTTTAAAATAAAAAAAACCGCTTGTTTGTAAAAATTTCAGCTGATCTGTTTTTATTATGAAAGTGATAAATAAAATAAGTTTTTGTAATTAGTGAAAAGTAAAATGAAATAAAATGTCTTCAAAAAATACTCCAAACACTGCAAGAACAAATAAATTAAATAATATAAATAATGTTGTAAATAATCAAACTCCCGATTCAGTGCGTAAACGTGTTCTTTCTTGTAAACAAAAATCTAATGTTGAAAATTTTTTACATAAGAAAATTGAAGGCGACATTGATTTAAATACTGCTTTTTCTGTGGGATCAACAATTATGTCGAAAAGAGCAACTACTCCTATTTCTAAATTAAAGTCTAAATCGTCAACGGCGCTTAATGCCTGTTATACGCCATCATCTTTGTATAGATCAGCTAATTTAACACCTACTCCTGTGTATAAATCATTAATATCATCTTCTAAATTGTCTGGAACTCCAAAAGACAGAAATTACAATAAAAAATTTGATTTTAAGGTAGGAGATAGCACTCCTGAATGCTTTTCAAAAGTTAAATTTGATTCAAATCGAAAAGGTTCATCAAAAATTTTAGAAGACGTTAAATCAACACATAAAGAAGGTGAAGCTAGCAACTTAAAGGTTGCTGTAAGAATTCGACCTCTAAATACGCAAGAATGTCTGAATACCACAGTTACTAATTGTGTTAGCGTTGATGGGGAAGAAATTATTATTAATGGAAATTTATCAAGTGACAGTGCGTTTGGTACTAAACATAGTTTCTTTTATGATCATGTATTTTGGTCATGTAATTCAGAAGATCCTCATTATGCTGATCAAAATAGCGTTTTTAAAGGAACTGGCCTTCCTTTAATAGAAAGGGCTTTCGAAGGCTATAATGCTTGTTTATTTGCTTATGGTCAAACAGGTTCTGGTAAAAGTTACAGTATGATGGGTATTGAAGAAGGTGACACAGATGATATTAGTTCGAATCCTGACATGGGAATAATACCCAGATTTTGTAACGAATTATTTAATAGAATTAATTTAGAAAAATATAACATTGAAGCTGAAGTTGAAATAAGCTATTTTGAAATTTACAATGAAAAAATTCATGATTTATTAAGTGTTGCTTCTACAAAATCTGTAGATGGAGTTACTGGAAATTGTACTCAACAAAAAAATGCTTTGAAAGTTAGGGAACATCCGGTTTGGGGTCCTTATGTTGTAGATCTAAGCACACATCCTGTTGATAGCTATTTAGGCCTCCGTAATTGGTTAGCACTTGGAAATAGTCAAAGGGCTACTGCAGCAACTGGAATGAATGATAAAAGTTCCAGATCACATTCTATTTTTAATATTATTTTAAATTTATCTGAAGTTGAAAAAATGGATAATAAAACAGAAATTAAACAAACAAGAAGAAGTAAAATTAGTTTAGTAGATTTAGCTGGTTCTGAAAGAATAAGTCATAAATCTGCTTCAGGTGAAAGAGTTCGTGAAGGTGTTAGCATTAATAAAAGTTTGCTAACTTTAGGAAAAGTTATAGCTGCTTTAGCAGATTTTAAAAAGGGAATTTTTGTTCCATATCGAGAATCTGTTTTAACATGGCTTTTAAGGGTAAGTTTGTTTGTGTATTTTTCAATACTTTTCAATTTTAATTCATTTTATTAAAAATAAAACAATGCAAATTTTTCTAAATATAACTCGAATCGAGTATAAGCATTCAAAAAGTCTGCATTTCGTAGACGAAATACTTGTATTTGCAAAAATTAAAACATTTTAAAAGGAAACTACTCAGTTTTTTTATGTACTACGTATAAATTTCACTCAAACACTCAATAATAAATTAAATATTCTTTAAATATAAATTAAAAGATTATTTTTGGAACTGTGCACTTTTGTAAATTAATTAAAAATAATATAAAATGAGTATTAATATTAGTAAGTAATTTTATTTATTTTCTTTTTTTTTTTAAATATTTAATTAGTTTTAAACATACAAATTGTATAAAACATTAATAAATATAAAATATAGAAAAATTATATTTAACAAATAGAATTTTTTTTTTTACAAATATCTCTTAAATAACAATGTGATTTGATACTTGTTTTTTAAAACAATCACTTGTTCTTAAATACATATCTTAATATTATATTTTAATATATTAAATTTAAAGCAAACTAACAAATTTTTACCTTACACTTGTTTTTTGTTTAGGATTTTTTTTTTTATAATATGTGTTATATATATTTATATATATAATGTGTCTAATATAGACAAAATTGCGAAACAAAAATTTTGTATGTTAGAATAATTTAATAGGAAAAAAATAAATTTGCATTTTAATCACGGATTATTAAATAAAAGTATAAATTTGTTTTTTTATTTGTGATACAAATAATATTTTAAATAAATTTTGTTCAATATTTATGTTTTGTTAATTGAAATTCTTTTAAAATACATTAATTACATACATGGGTAAGTAGATATTATCAATTATCTATTTACAATTTAGGAATATATAAAAAAATTTACTTACATATTATTTAAATTTAATTTTTCATTAACATTTTCTATTTTTGTTAATATTTTGTTAATACAAAAAAAAAAAAAGTTACAATAAATTTAAAAAGTTCTCAAATATTGTATATAATAATTCCTATAAATATATATTTTCCTTTTTTTGTGTTTATAAAAAATTTAATTATCGAAAATTTAACAATCTAAATATGCTGGTTATCACTTTTTAACTTATAATGTGGTACCTCAATTCTTATACTAAGGTACAATGTTTTAAAAAAAAAATTATAATATGTCTGTATTTAACAATTCTTGCAAAATCAAAAAATTATGAAAAATTTTCAAAAATTGAGTAAAAATATTTTTTTTAAATTTTAAATATAATATTTGCGATCCCAAATATAAATTTCATTTTTTTTTTTTTTTAATATAAATTAATTTTATTACATTATCCTTTACTTAAATAGTAATTATGGAATTTTACTTTGCAAAGTAATTATGGAATTACCTAAAAAACAGTTCTTCTACACAAAATAAAAATTTGAATTTTCTTATGTAGTTTTAAATTTAACTAGGAAATAATTAACTTTGTACTTATTAATTTATTAAAATTAATATTGTCTCAGTATATTGATCATATATAATCCGTTCATATCCGTTAAGAATATTTTTATAAAAAAAAGTTGACGAAAATTTAAATTACATAATAACATTATTATAATATGTGAATATTATAAAATGGATAAATTAATTAAAAAGAAATTAAAATTGATAAATGTGTTGTAAAATATGTTATAAATTTTTTAATTAAATTAAAAATCTATAAATAAAATCAAGATGAATGTGATGCCCAGCAATTAATTGTAATAAATTATTTTCATGTTTACTAACCTTTTGTATTTGTTCTTTTTTACTTATATGTATTTTAATATTATGTTTTTTTTTAATTCAAAGCATTTTTATTAACAAAAGTTTTTTTTTTTAATTATTTTAATAATTATTTTTTTTAATTGTAAATATTATTTTTTTTTAATTTTAAGGCTTAAGTATTTACAATTTTATACGTTTATTTGATCGGTTTTTTGTTCTTTTGATACTTCTCGATTTTCAATTTGTTTTTGTGAATGATGATGATGTTCTTCATTAACACAATTTTCTTCTTGTGCTTCTTCTTCATCTTCTTCACAAATTTTTTCGTGATTTTTTTGCATATCTCTTCTTCTCAAATATGAAATTAATGGTCTTTTTTTGTGCTCCTTACAAAAAGGACATGATTGTTTGCTACTTTTTTGAGTTTTAACCATTTCACATTTTTCTACAAAAAGAATAAAACACAATAAAATCTTTTAAATATCTTATTTTGATTAATATATTCAATTAATAAAAGTATAATTTTTTAATTATTAAAATTTTAATTTGATTTTATATAAACGACATTCAAATAGTGATTACAGGTAAATAAAAAAAAAAAGACAAAAAAGAGGGGGGAGGGGGGGAGTGTGGCAAGATTTATTTTTTTTTTTTAATAATATAAAAATCACTAATAATGACCTTCCTCAATTTTATTAAAACAAAAATAAAATACATGTGTATTTAATCTGTCTACAAGTATTATATGTAAAATTTTAAATCATTAGTGTTAGTTAATTTAACATATATATATATACTAATGTATGAACATATCTATACTTTTTACATAACTAAGTTAAAGAATCGGTTAATTTTTTCTTGAATTGAAATTATTAACTTTGTAATAATTATCTCAATGTTTAAAAGATTTTTTAAAAGTCTTATTAATATTTACTAAAATTTTAAGTTATCAAAAGATGTATTTTTTTGTAAATTATTATCTTTATTTCAAAAAGATGTTTTTAGTTATCTTAATTTTTAGACTTGCGCACAATAAATTTCAAAAATAAGTTCAATGTAAACTTTTATATTTATGTTATTTATTCTCTATTTATATATTTCGCCTATAATATGTAATATTTATGTAAATATTAACATATTAAATATATTTTTATTTCGATATGTATTTAATATTAATGAAACGGAATTTTTTTTCAATTAAAACGTGATTAATTAACCGATTAAGTAAACAGATTTATGTTAAAAATATTTTTAATAAATACATTATATTAAAAGTAAACAATATGTATTTATATACTATAATTATGCATATCTTCATATATAATGTACTTAATATGACCATAAAATCCACACCCACTAATAAAAATCTTAAATTTTGTAAGTGTTTGTCATGAAAAATAAATAAATAAAAAATAAACAGTGTAAATATAAATAACATATTTTCCCATACACGATGATAACACCAGTCAAAGTCAAATGTTGAAATTCAAGATAATTAAAATAAAAAATTGCTTAATTATATACCTTTAGATATAGAATAAAAATGCTAGGTCGGATTTAATTATATACAGTACATATTGTAAAGTAAAATAAGGCTTTGCAAACCTATAATAAAAATATATATACATATATATATTTCGAAATATGTATAATAACAAACTTGTAATGTGTGCTTCCATTACAAGCGCTCAAACAGTTAATTGTATCTCATGTAATTTGAAAAAAGCATTGTAAGAGCTGACCAATTCCATCGGCACCCAAGTAGGGAGATCCGGAACTATGATCGCCAAACCGTGGTTGAATTCAACAACGAAGAAATGTAACCTGAAACTTCAAAAAAAAAATGTTCTGACCGAGATTATTTCAATGATATCCCACGACATCTTTGACATATTTTAAAGACTTATAAACACACTTAGTGCTCAAGCAGACCAATCTCAAACTACTGTCTCTAAACAAAAGTTACAGAGTTCAGCAAACTTTTTTCAATGACATATAATTCAAGAGATTATTGAAATTCTCATAAAATTTATAAAGGGTTAAAAGGATCGAAAAGTTCAAAAGCCCGATGAAAATCAAAATTATGAGTAAAATGTAGAATACAATAATCTTCCTTTCTCATTATCGTTTTTAATATTAATAATAATAAATAATAAAAAAAAAAAAAAATATTTGATAGAAAAATCAACAAACTCGGACATTTCTTTTTATTTTTTATTTTATTTTTATCGAAAAATCATTCGGCTTTTTATTATCATGGTACTTTTGTTATCACGCGGTTTATTTTGTTTTAAAATTTAATGGAAAATTTCCATTTTCCATCATAAATTTAACATAGTTTAACATTAATTTGTTTGTGTATGTTATCATTTTATAGGCTATTGGTTCCTTTAACTATTAAGTTCTTTTATGAAAGATGTTACTAGAAATATTTTGGGAACATAATATTTACTTAACTTCTAACTATAATAAAGACAGGAAGATAGTGGTTCATATTTATTTTTTTATTATTCATATTTTATATGTACATTACTTTACTAAAGTATTTTTGTCTACGAATAACTTTAACTTATTGAAAAGTTAAGTTGTTAAAAAAATACAAATGAGTATATTTTAAAATAAATTTTCCAATTTTAATTGAATTAAAAAAAGCCTTTATTTCGTTATTTGAGGTGGTTTTTTGTATATTATCTAAATAAAGCAATGGAATTTTTTTTTTATATATGGTTTTTACGCTTTTCCTATGGTTTTTACGCTATCTTAATAAATTCAGTTTCTAATTCAGTAATTAATTAAATTAAAAGAACTTTAGGTGAAAACAATAAAAACTTAATTAATTAAGTATCATTTAAATACTTAAATTAAGTGTTATTAAGAATTTTTGATAATTAACCTTTATAACGTCAATTATAAAAAAGCGTTGAGCTGAAATCAATAAACAAAAGTTGTTTATAACACCCTTGTTATATTGTCTCTGACGTATATTGGTATCTAAAATAAATATCAGTAGAGTGATTGTCTTTTGATTTTGAATATAAATAGAATATATTTGGGCGATCAAAAAACAATATATTTTTCTAGAACTGAAATTGGTGGGATTCATATCTTTCAGTTTTCGAAATAATTTGTTTAACAATTTTTAGGATTAAATGGTTATATCTTAAATACTACGCAACTAAATAATAAGGTTTTGAACCCCATTGAAAAGCTCTGTACTATTGATTTGAAATATTTAAGTCCAATTTAAAGCGTAATACAGATTAGACCAGTTTATTTTTTTTTTACTCGAATATTTACGGACTTGATTACTGGGATAATTATAATTCTGATGGTAAAAAAGAGTACGCATCATTTCAGACTTGCTTCAGTATTAAAAGAAATTTCTTAGGGAAATTGAAAAACTGGTCATAAAATTAACACTAACACTAATTTTCTTTTTTTTTTTGTGGACTTTTTAAGAGTACAATTTTAATTTATTTTGATCTATCAAATGTACACTATCAATATTCAAGAACGCAAGTAAATCACCCTGTTTATTATATAATTTGTAATTACATATTTTTGTATGTATTGTGTGTAGATATTTGTAAAATATTTGGCAGGCATTTTTATATGTGCAAGGACTCACGTACCCAATTTCTCGTGTTTTATTATCAACATGTTGCTTTATTTTTTAAATAAAACGCGCGCTATGTACAAAAAAAAATTGTTTTTTTGATACTTAAATTAAATTATTAATAAAAAAGATAAACAATTTCTTTTTAAATTTGTTTTTTTTTTTTTTTTTAATAGATTAGATTAGCTAATTTAATTTCAGATTATTTTAATAAATTTTTTTAATCATGGCCAAAAAAAAACACATTTTTTTTGGTTTAAAATTAATAATTGCTGAATTTTATTAGGCATATAAATTAGTTCATTTATTTCAAGTATTGTTTTTTTTATTTAAAAATTTAAAAATTTTCTAACGTCTTAAATTAAAAAAAAATTGTTTTTTTTTACGCAAAGCTTTAATAATTTTTTTTTTTTAAATAAAAGATCATAACCTTGTCATTTTACATACAAATTATATGTGACATACATAATATAATTCAATAAAAAAAATAAAATAAAAATTATTAAATAAAAAATGTGTTGATTGTATGTAGAGGTAAATGAGAAAAATTAAAAATTTTTTTTAATATTAAAAAAGCAAAAAAAAAAAAATTATATGATCTTATTCAATTGTAATACATCAGACATTTAGGTATTTACTTCAATTTTAAACTTTAAAAAGGAAGTTTCTTATTAAAATCTTAATTTTTTTTTAATTTTTTTATTTATTTTTATATATATGTACATATTATTTACTTATATACTTTTTATTTACTTCTACTATCTTTATTATAGGGGTATGCACCTATATAAATTATTGCTAATCTCAAAAGTATAAATAAAGTACTTTTTTAAAATTCATACAGGATGTGTAAGGTTTTTTATTTTTTTTTTAGTGCTAACTGTTCAACTAATAGGCTAATAAATCTGTCTATACCATAGGTACACATTGGAACAGGGGGTTATATTATATTCGTTTTATTAGAATTGATGAAATGTATTTAATTTTAAAAATATATTTGCACAAAAGTTTTAGCAAATCTACAACTTGATTTATTCTTTAGTTGTTATTCAAATTAAATTAATCCAGATAGATTTTAATGCTATTAAAACAAAACTTAATAAAAATTTAATAGTATTATGCGTCTACTATAATGGACACTGGCTTAATGGACCTTGTAAAAATAAACTCTAAAGTTTTAAGCCTTTGTAAATTTGTTAAATAATAGGTTAAAATTTTCTCATTTGTAAAAAAAAAAAAAATGAGAAACGTTAGTGTAAATTAGCTTTTATAGTGGTACTAAATATTAAAAAAAATTTATTTTCAATTAATATAATAAAAACTTTAAATTTTAGAACTAAAGATCGAATTTTAAGGCTACCTTTGGATAAAAATTAAAAAAAATGAGATATTTTTTAAGTTAAAAGGACTTTAACAATGCCTAGTCCTATCGAAAGTTCGCAAAAGAACTACCTGTCAAAATTTTTTTCAAAAAGTATGCCTTCTAAAGTGCTCTTAGCTCTTTCTGACATGGCCTTTTATAATCTACGTCTTGGTTATAAATTATAATATAACTATCATTGCAATGCATATATACAATAAACACGTTTCGTAAACGTTAATGAAAAGTCGGTTACAGTTTAAATTCAGTTAATCAGAGTAATGTCAAAATCAAATTAAAGTAATTTCAAGGTTTAGATTGTATCACAATTTTTTTTTTAATAAACTGAACTGAAATGAGAAGAATTGAAATTTAATATCATTGAAACAATTTAATTTCATTATGCAAAAATTACACATCAGCAATTTTGAAAAATTAAACCAAAACGCAAATTATAAGTTCAAGGTTGTTTTTTTTTTTGCGTTTTTAAGTATCTAAAAATATTTTAATAATTAAAAATTTCATTAAATTTATACTCTCTTGTTAAATTGTTTAAAAATTTTTTTTGCAAAAAAGCTATAGAACTAAACATTCTAATGAAAGCTATAAATGACATCTTAGTCCTCTAAAGTTAACACTTGATATTGGTTCAGGTATTAAGGCGCTTCCTATTATTAGTGAAATTAATTCCCCAAATTTTTTTTTGGAATAAGTAAATCAATTTTGAATAAACAATTAGCTACACTACAACTTTGCATTTTACTATAATATCTAAAACAGTGTGACCATCATGCATTTTCTAATGACATATTTAATTGACATGACATGACAGATAAGTCAATTTTCCATTCAATATTAAATGTACCTGAATACTTATTCACAGTTATTTTTAATATATTTTTATATGAATCACCTTGTATAATAAATAAACATTTATATGTATATATATTATGTATTATATAGATATATTCATATATTTAATTAATTTTATCAATTAGATTAAATCTAAATGAAATTATTATATATATATATACTTATATATAAAAAAACATACTACCTATGTATATTTATATAATATATCTTTATAGTAGATATATATATATATAATGCAATCAATATAAATTTTTCAATAAAGTATAAAAAATAATTACATATTATTATATATATTTTTATAATATCAAATATATACATATATATACATATATGTATAAATGAAAAAAAAATTTGTAAACAAAACTCTTGAGATTTCATATAATATATTATTCATTGTATTCGTGTACTTATTATTTACAAACTATGATTAAAAATGATTAAAATATTAAACGCAAAAAAAAAAAAAGTTTATTTTTAAATTTTGCCATTATAATTTTATTTTTTCCATTAGCATTTTTAATAAAAAAGTTGTTTTATATATGTACATATATATATTTTATTTATATAAAAAAATTTCAAAATCTGTTGCTTAATTTTGTTGGTTTTTTGTTTTGATTTTAAATATAAAAAAAAAAAGTTGCGTTTACAGAAAATTTAATATGAATAAAAAGACTTAAAATAATATTGCATTCCATTCATTGAGTCACAACAAATAATACATTCAATTCATTACAAAATATACAACAAAACTGGCTTTAAGTAATTAAATTTCAGATATAAAAGGAAGTTGTTTTATAAAAAAATAAAACAATAAGCATGATTCAAGTTTTCAAGTTGATTCAATGTTTTGTGAATTCCAAGTAAATAACAAATCTTTTATTTTTTTTTTGCGCCGAAATTTTTAGTATACGTACTAAATGTACCTCATATTAACAAAGAATTTATTTATCTTTAATTATGGATTATACTTTAAAAAGACTTTTTTAAAAGTTTATTGTGTTATTATTGTTAAGTGATGGTAACTAATTAATATTCTTTGTTTATAATTTAGTAGTTAGTTTTATTTTTAGTTCAGATATTATGTACATGTCTGTTGCTTTTTAATTAAAATATTATTAAAAATGGAAATTCAGATTAATCTAGTAGTATGTATTTAATAAAATTAATTTTTTAATTAAGTAGTTTAAACAATACTCTAATTAAGCCTTAATTAGGTTTTTTATTTAAAATGTTCCACAAAAGTACGTGTAATAATTTTTATAAACTTTGGTTTTTTTTAGATCATTTTGAATTGTCAAAAGTTCGGGAAACTATTTTGAAACATTATCCAATTTTGATTGTGGACTTGTTACATAGTATATTGTAGTACCTATATGTATATTCTATAATAAACATTGTTATTTTATAATATTTTATGTTTTTTTACCTTTAACTTTACTGTAAGAATCCTTAAATGGTGAACTTTTTGAATTTTCTAAAGTTCCATAAGGAAATTGTTCATAGTCACGATATAGTGCACTTCTCATAGAACCATAAGATATATTTGAATCACCTAAAAATATTCCACAAACATCCATATTGAATTTTTTGAAATTGTTTTTTTTTTTTCAACTGTTTGTAATTTTAATTAAAAATAAAATTTTTATTTTTTGAATTTCTTAAAATTTTTTTTTGCAAAAATCTTATGCTATTTTATTTTACGTGATTATTTACACACTTTTTTTTTTTTTCAATTAGATTTATTTTTGTTTTTTTTGGTATTATGTATATATATATATATAACTTGTAGTAAATAGTATATTTTATTGTATATAATATTATGTATATGAAATAATTCCTTTAGCTTAAAGCATTTCAGAATTCAGATCAATGTACTCAAATGAGGTTTTCACTTTTTTTTTTTTTTATGTATTTACCAATACACAAAATTTTACACATTTGATGTAATAAAATTTTATATTTTTAAAACATAATTAAATATTTGTTTATTATTAATTTTTTTAAAAAGTTATTTATATATAAAAATCATCTATTAGATATTCAAAAATTTTATTCACAATTTTGTAAAAAAACAAAATAAAAAGTTATTTTTACAAAAATATAAAATAAAAATATATTTAAAATAAATACAAGAAAATTTTTATAGTACTTATAGAGTGTCAAAACACAGAAAAAACATAAAAATATGTTCACATTTAATTTAAATACGGTTCGAATACAATTTATGATTACTTTCAACCAAGTCTCAAACGAAACTGAAATTTTTTCGAAAGAATTCTACAATTTTTATATAAAATAAAAGTTTTTTTTAAAAATAAAATTTTTCAGTTTAAGTTTTTATTTGTTTGTTTTTTTTTTATTTCATGTAATGAGAGGGTAATAAAAGACCATCTATATACGATACTAGTCGATTACTTGTTTTTGTTCGTTCCTTCATTTCAATTTATTTTTTGTTTGTTGGTATATGTGTGATAAAATACATACATATGTAAGCAATAAGCACTGCTCTGCTGGCTGAAGCTAAAAAGCTGAAGGAAGTAAAATTATATACAGAAGAACAGAAACTTTAAATTTTTTAATAACAAAACAAAATTTCTTCGTATCTACATCATCAAAAAAGCTGAGGAGAGACGCCTTCTCTATTATATATAGTCAGTCAGCAAGTAAATATTATAATAATATATACTTTATTAAGGTATATTCATATATTAATATGATAATATTATATAGTGTGGTGTACATATAAAACCAGTTGTTGTCGTTGTTGTTTTTTGGATTTTATTTAAAAGAAACTTTTTTATTATGGTCATATAAATATAAAAATATTGTAAAGAATAGCACATGTTTGTGTTTTTATTGATAATATATATTTTTATTAAATACTCACAAACACACACACATGAATTTTTGTTGGTGTAGTTGTAATAAGATATCGCGGCTGGGGGCAATCATTATATTTTTGTAAAATTTTAGTCGAAAAATCGATTTCAAATTTTGATTATTAAATTTCTGTCATGGATTATCAATACTTGCTATTGTTCTTCTTTTGTAAAGTATTCTTTGGGTCAATTACCTTCCCCTTGCCATACATTTTTTTGGTAAAAAATTTACAAATTTAATTACATATACATAATTGTACGAAATTTTTCAATTATTTATATGTACGTATATATTATTTTAATATTATTTCGAATTCATTTTACTTACGTTTCTTAAATGTCATTCATTAAGAGTGTTTTAAGACTATTTTAAGATTTATATGGTTGGGCTTAAGATACGTTTAGTTTTGGAAGAATCTTCTAATCGCAATCTTATAATCACAATTGACAGGTCATCAAAATAACTTAAGATCATTGCTGTTACTTATGTTCTCATTTGATAACTTTTTTTTAGAAGATTTATTTATTTACTATGTATAAACAATCCCCTACTATATTCAATGTGTTAAGCCTTTCCATGTCAGCTGTGACAGATATATTTAATTTATATTAAAATATGTATACGATATAATAGTAGTTTAAATACGATATTAACTATTAATTATAATATTAACTATAAATTATACATATATATATATTTTTATATATATATAATTTGAACATTGAATCCCTTCAATTGAATCCGAACTCAAAACCCTTCAATTGATAGGCCGGCATTCTAGTCACTACACTACGCCATTGGTCGAATTTAAAACTTATTTAAAAAATATATATTTTCACTTAATGTCAGATATCATTAAGATTGGTTAAGTTTATTATAGGCAGTATTAAAAACAACTTAACAAATTTTAATTATATTTGACAGTTCATCTTTAAAAATCTTAAGAATATTATCAATAAATTAAAAAAAAAAACTAACGGATAATACAAAAAAGGTTAATGACATTTACAAATTGCATTTAACGGCGCCCAGTTTGACAAAATTCAACTTGTTTTTTGACAGTTCACAGAATAATGGCGCATGTACTATGTACACAGTATGCGTACACAGTACATACGCCACTGAGCTTTGCTCAAACTTTTATAGTTTAATGTCTAGGGAATTGTTAATTTATAGGTTCTAACACTTCAATTAATGACTTAATTTTTATGCACTCTTAGTAGAGGTGATGATCCAATAAATTCTAGTAAACCTCTTTAAATATGTTTTATACCGTTATATTACAATTCTCCTAATTTTTTTTTGAATATGTACATAGGTACTATATATAGTAACTTTGTTTTTATTTTTTTAATATTTGAAATAATTTTAGATAATTTATTTTAAAATGTTTTAATTTTTAGTACGGATGCACTAATTTAAAAAAAAAAATAATAATAAGCACATAATATGAAAATTTTCATTTAGTTTCAATCATAATCATTTTATATTCTTAATATTTTTTTGAACATATAATATTTATTTTTATCTCTCGTCATCATTTCTTGGATTAATAATTTAAATCAAATTTAATTAAAGTTTATTAAATTATATTTAGAAAGAAAGGAATATAATTTGAAAATTCCAATGAAACTGAAAAGACGTTGGAATTCAAACATGATTCAGTTATCATTTCGTTATTTTCCAATTTAATACGAGATGATTTAATATGATACAATATTTATAATCATTTTTAATTATATTAAATTTATTACATTGTTAATAGGATTGTTTTCACTGATTTTGAAAAAGTTTTTTTTATTGATTAATTAAGTTATTTATAGATTGAATTACATGTAATTAATCAAGTTAAATATATAGTTAAATAAAGTAAATGTAATTCTATATTAGATTAATCTCGTAAATAAATCTCAACATTTTATGACTGTCCTTCAATATATACCCTAATTCATTTATATATTATATAGTCTCTTTAACCTTCAAATTAATCTAAACCTTTACAGTTTCCTGGACTTCATTTTCTAATAAAAGGAATTAATGTGTATCTTATGAACTGCTCTGATCATGTTTCAAGCCTTTGTAGTAGTTTTCTGGATTTAATTCTCTAATAAAAGGAGGAATCAATGCGTATCTTATTAACTACTCTAGTTATTTTTCAAGCCTTTGCAGTAGTTTACTGGACTTAATTTTCTAATAAAAGGAATCACTGCGTAGCCTTTGCAGTTTCCTGGACTTAATTCTCTAATAAAAGACATCAATGTGTATCTTATAAACTGGTCTGATCATGTTTCAAGCCTTTGCAGTTTCCTGGAGTTAATTCTCTAATAAAAGGAATCAATACGTATCTTATAAACTACTCTAGTCATGTTTCAAGCCTTTGCAGTTTCCTGGATTTAATTCTCTAATAAAAGGAATCAATGCGTATCTTATAAACTGCTCTGATCATGTTTCAAGCCTTTGCAGTTTCCTGGAGTTAATTCTCTAATAAAATGAATCAATGCGTATCTTATAAACTACTCTAGTCATGTTTCAGGTTTTAGAATTTCAATATGGGATTATACATAAAAAAAAATACCTTAGTGGCCTTAAAAAAGTACAGCCGTAGATGATAAGTCATGAAAAAAATTGTATCCATTAAAGAAGTTTCAAAAGTCCAAATGTTAATACCAACAATAGTGTTAATATTATCATGTATTATCATAAAGTAACATATAATATAGAGTATTCACGTAGAGTAAAATTTTTTTACCAATTTTTTTAAAAAATATTTTTCGTTTTTACTCAGTACTCAAAAATTATTCTCATAACAACTATTTTTACTTAAAAATTGAGAATAATTTGTTTTTAAACTCATAAATAAAAAAAAATTCTTCTCAATTTCTTGTTTTGAGTATTTATTAATATACCTTTAAAAAACTATATGAAGGGTATATACATACATACATACATACATATTTATTTTTATACATTATTCTTCTTATTCCATATAAAAGTATGAAAAGCTAAATCTATACTGCATGCATAGTGTATAGGTATATTAACACATATAAAATATTTAAGGTCTTTTTACTTTTTTTTCGTTACTTTGATTTGAAATTAAAAAAACTAAATAGAGATTTTACATCTTTTATTGATGCATGTGTGAAATATGAAATTAAAACAGCTAAGTGTATTTTTCGTTCTTCTTGTAAATCAAAATAGAAAAATTTATTTTCATATTTATTATTTGTAACTTTTGATATTAATGTTGAATGAATGTGCGACAGACAAGCTTATTATTAAAAGTTGTATGGCTTGTAAAATCATAAATAATCTTATCATTTTAATAAGTATATATAAGAATTTTACGTTTAAGAAGAATTTAGTTCGTTATTTTGATTGACTCAAATTTTTTTTTTTAAAATTTAAATGGACATGAAAGGTAAAAATATAAAATTTAATAAAATTTCAATATTTTTTTAAATAATTCTGTTTTATTATTAATTCTTAAGTTAGTTAATAAAGGAAAAAGCCAAATGGAATAAGTATTGCATTACATTATTGAAAAATATATAAAAAAGCTTTAATATTTTATATTCCATTCGGCATAAAAAACCCTTATAGCAAAGATATATAGTTAATATGATCTTTGCTTATAGCAAAAAAAAAATATAATATAAAATATATACATAGGTATAAACAAAACAATATTTTGTTCATGGAAATAGAGGCAACGAATAATTTTAAAAGAAACCTCACCATCATCTGTATTAAGGACATATTTAAGAAGGGTGTTGCGAAGCGATTTTATTAAATGCACTGGATCGTAAAGAGCAAAAATTTTTTTTTCTACTTGATTGAAGTTAAAATAAAAAAAGGGTTTTGTTTTTGAAACGCCTAACATATTAAAACACTTCCTATTATTAGCACCCTGATCACATATGACGGCCCTAACATTAATACCTAAATTAAAAGCTGCACCTAAATTAATATATAAAATGTTTTTAAGATCTTCGCCACTAATGCCCTTCTCTGTGGCATAAAAACTAAGAACATACTTCCAATTATGTACTAATCCCCTTAGGAGAAAAACACAAACGTATTTTGCAACGCTTTTCGTTCTTTTAAAGCTATAATCCGAAAAACCACTAATTTGATCCAATGCACTATTATAGTTAAGATCCCTTCTAATACTAATTTCATCGAAAACTAATACTGCTTCCTTTTCAAGAGAATTTTTATTTGAAAATATAATCCCTAATTCATTAATATTCTTTTCATTAAGACCTACATTTAAATATTTAATAGGGATCCACCTATTAAGGGAACTAAAATGGGGTAAATTTAACTTTATCGCATTCTTTAAAAATAAATAACCTTTTGGAGAACTAAAATGTATATTTAAAGCTACCTTTTTTTCATCTTTTGACCATATCTTTCCATTTTTGAAATTCATTTTTAAAAAAGTTTTGGCATCGTTTGCTAAATGAGACTGCCTATCAATTGTATTAGATAAAGAATCCTGCTTTTCCTTTTTTATTTTTAAT
This sequence comes from Dolichopus griseipennis, assembly GCA_963082915.1. Classification (NCBI taxonomy): domain Eukaryota; kingdom Metazoa; phylum Arthropoda; class Insecta; order Diptera; family Dolichopodidae; genus Dolichopus; species Dolichopus griseipennis. Next base: position 72,358,786 of record OY720444.1, on the reverse strand, counting down.
TGTAATTTCCTATTCTGAATTTTTAAATACATAATTTTTTTTTTTAAATAAACATTTTTTTTTTTTATATGACCTAATGTTTTATGACATGTGGAAAATTTTTTAAAATAAAAATTTTCTTTTTTTTGGAATTTCAAACAATGCCTACAAAAATTAATCGACAATTCATTTGGAGACACCGTTCCATATATTTATAAAAAAAAGTTTATTATTTTATAATAATACATCAAATACATAATAATCATAAGATTATTACATAAAAGACATAAAGTATTATAATATTTTTCAGAAGATTAATAGACAAAATTTTTACATGGCTTTATAAAAATATACCGCATTGTTTCAGATGAAGAAAATTAGAACGTATAAAAATGCAAGGTGTTTCATGAGTAAAGTATTTTTTATTCCTAAATACATGTAGCAATTAAGTTTACTTTTAAAATTCATAATCCAAATTTTTTTTTACATGTATGTAGGTACATACATATTATTATGATTACTATTTCTAATGTAACATCTTGCATGATAGGTAAGTTATAAGAAAAATGCAATGAAATTTAGAGAAAAGCTATAGTAAAAGCAATAAGCTATGATGTGACAAGTTATACCTCGTAATTACACGAAATTTTGGGGGATATGAAAAAAAATTTTTAACTGGAAATTCAAATTTTGTAAAAAAAAAATTTCGTAAAAATATGTAATTACTTTAATAGTGATAACTTGTCATGTAGCGAATGTTATTTTTCTTTTTTAATTGCTTTTGTCTAAAATATAATACTTATTCTAATAGAAAATTTATAAATTAATACTTAAATGTAAATTTTGTTCCTCAATTTTTTTAATTCAAATTTTAAAAATTAATAATATGTTCATAACAAAATAAACACTTGTAACAAAATAAACACTTGACACTTTTAAAAATGCGCGCCTTTATTAAATTGATTATAATTCTTAATATCAAAATAAGAATATATAAAAAATACATCAAAAAAAAATAGAGAAAAATATCACATAAAAAAAGTTACATTTGCAAAAAAATATGTACACACATACATTTTTCTTAACATTCATAAAAATATGCATAAAAATGTAAATATGTGAATATGTACATACATATACATATACTCTTCATATAATATCATAATACTCAAATTATGAAGAATTTTTTTTTTTCTAGAGCTTAAAAAAAATTCTTCTCAATTTTTAAGTAAAAATATTTGAGTTTTAAAATTAATTTTGAGTGTTGAGTAAAAATGGGACGGGATATTGAGTAAAATGGGACGGGATTTTTAAAAAGAAATGACTAACGAATTTTGTTCTACGTGAATACTCTATATATATGTTACTTTATGGTATTATGTATTTAAAAAAAATTACAATGAGATTGCCAAAAATTCTAAAAAAAAAAAGAAGTCTTCAAATAAAACTTGATATTAAATATTTATTTTCTTAAAAGAAAATTAGAAAATTATGCACACTATACGATATATAATTGAGAGTTGAATGGAGTATAATAGTAGTTTTGAATATTTTAATTTTTAATTAGCAAATATTTTTTTTTATATATCTAAATTAAATATGAATATAATGTTGGTTTAAGTTATTATTTTTAAAAAATTAATTTTCTAGAAAAATGTTTTAAAACTAAAAATTTTCTACAAAATTTGTTAATGTTTTATGATAGGTTTTTTTTTTATTTAGCTTTTGGGGCCAATATTAGGTCAATTATTATGAATCGAATCGTATTTATAATTCATAGGTAATAAACTAATAATTAATGAATACGTGCATGTATATAAATAATCATTTCTTTGTAATTTTCAAATTGTATAAGCCCTAAACCAAAGGTTATTGATATTAATTATTAAATATTTCGAAAATAATGGTAATAAATAATATTTAAAAAAAAAATAATAATAATTTAAAATAAATTAACCTTAAAATATATTTAAAAACGAGGAAGAGTGTAGTAGAGTAGACTGTGTCAACTCTGGGATACCCGTATGACCGTTACATATACATTATATCATCCGGTTAATTACTTTTGGCAAAATTTCAAACATACAGCTTTATTAAGTGTAGTGTAATGCTCATATAAAATAAGAAGTTGTATGGCAGCTACTCGAACCCACTGCAGTAGACCAACCAAATTTTGCAGAAACTTTGGCCATTACATTAAACTATTTTTGGCAAAATTTCAGACACCCAGGTTCATTAGGTGTAGAGTAATGCTCATATAAAATAAGAAGTTGTATGGCAGCTACTCGAACCCTCTGCAGTAGACCAACCAAATTTTGCTGTAACTTTGGCCATTACATTAAACTACTTTTGGCAAAATTTCAGACACGCAGCTGTTATAGGTACAAAGTAATACTCATACAAGAAACTAAATCGATTTATTTTTCGATTCTGATCCGATCCATACACTTGAGTCTATATCTACCCCCCTATTTCTCTGCGTCAACAAACGTAATGGCAAATTTATTATACCCTTTGACTATATAGTCATACGGGTATAAAGATTAGATTACTTTTAATTATAATCTTCAGAAAAGATTATTATAAATATTTAAAAAAAAAAAAAAAAAAATAATATAGGTTATTTTCAAATATAATCAATATATAAATAGATCATTAATGGTAATACTTTATTCAGTAGTTATATATATATATACAAAATGTAAATTTAATATGATAGTTATAAATTTAATTTTAAAACTGATTACAACATAATATCAATATTTTCTATAATTGTGTATTAAATTTCTAACCACATTCCGGAATTAAATGTGACCTTGTGATATTTTTAATTTTTTTTAAATGTTTGTTAAAATCAAAATTATATATACTATATATGTATATATATATTGATATTCTTTAAATTTCATCTAGTTGATAACTAATTAGATACTTACAAATCAATTTTAAATTACTTATATTTTAAATAAAAATGAGTTTAAAGTTAATTGGTACTCTGTTTAGTCTGTATAACTTCTCGGTTAGATCAAACTGAATATTTAAACCCTAATTCTAAAGTTTTGATTTTATATAATAAAAAGTAACCAAAACAATTATGAAAATTTTTGGTTTATTTTACAACTCACAGATGATTTTTATAATTTTTTGTATAAAGTCATAATTGTTTAAATTAAAAGTTATTTGTAGTTGTCTAGCTAGGTAGTCCAATACTAGGATGGAGGATGCACTCTGAGTTTGGATTCCTTTTTAATTCAAAAAAAATAGAATGCCGGCGTTGGCATATAATTAGGTATCTTTTTTCACTTTTACTTGGATTCCAACCCGGTTTCCCAAATAAAAGACGACATTTTTACGACTGTTATACCCAGATTTTACTTACATACATGTCTTTTCAACTATCAAATTTTAAATTTAAGATTATAACACGGCTTTTCTCTAGCTAGTCAGTAATTCATAGAATATTGTTTATTATAGTACTATGAAACCTAAGACTAAAAATCTTAGGAGGAGGAAGAATCTTAGTAACAATGCATTGCATAGTGGTAATTAGATATAAGCTTTAGGGCCAAGAACTTTGTATTTTTTGAGACTAGTTTAAATTTAAATCATCATCAAATATAGTAATCGGCTAATTCGATCAAAAAAAAAGCCGGTCCCAGCTCAATTATTTGTTTATTTACAAATATTAATATAAAATTTGATTTCGAAAATCGCAACAATTGTTCAAATTAAAACTAGCCATTGCTAAAAAATTTTATAATAATATTTAATATTAATTATCTAATAAATAAATTTAAATAAAAAGGTAAGGTAAAATAAAAGTATTTGTGAAAGTTTATTTAAAAGAGTTATATAATATGTAAATACAAAATTATTTACATAAACGAATTCAATTAAATTTTCAGGTTTATATTTTATCTATTCAAATCAATTCATAATTCAAGTACTTGATATTAAAATAAATCTTATCGAATAAATAAATAAATAAATAAAAAAAAAAAACAAAGCAACTTGACTTTATTTAATTATGGTTTTAAGTAAAAAAAAAAAAAATAAAAAACTTAAAATAAATTGCGCATTATTTTATTTTATACTTCAACAATTCCCAAGTTAAATAATTAGCACCTTAATTGAATAATAAATATAATATCAGATAATAATATATAAGAAAATAAAAAAACACTTCCATTTTATATAAATGTGAGAAAATTGATATATTTGCGGTAAAATTTTTTTAATTAATATCAGATCAGATCAAATTATTTGTTTCTAACAATTTTTCTTTATAATACTTTACTTATGAAAAATCTATTAGTGCGGAAATTTTATAATTTAAAGTACCTATTTTAAGTTGTTTATCCAATTAAAAAATATTATATTTTTTGTTAAATAATAAATTAAGTAAAAATTATATATGTAATTAAATTTTTTTTATTTTTAATTATGTTATCATTTTGTTTAAACAAGTCCAGGAGTTAGGCTTACTTTAGAATTTAGTTATGTTAATCCTTAGAGCAAAGATAATAGGAAGAGGGAAAAATTCATATAAACTTTTTTAGTATGAAATATTTTTGAGAAAAATAAACGATGGTCAAGGTTTTGAATGTATTAGTGAACACTTATTCTATTCAGAAAAGATTTTGTTTACTTAATAAATAAAAGTATCTATTTACCCTTTTTGCAATAAAATTATATACACACTTGCTCACATATTTATTTACTAAAAAATAAAATTTCAAAATACACATACAATGCACACAGCAACGCATTCTCTACAAAAAAGTTAGTTTTCACGGAAATTAAAGTGTTTCAAGAATATCATTTGAATTTATTTCATTCCAAATGCAACATTTGGGGTTATTTCTGAACTCATTTTAATTCGAAGTGAATGAGTTTCATCATAAATTAAACGTAACCGAACAGATCAAATTATTTTTGTAATAGATTCTAAAAATTTCTATATAATATAAACTGTGCATCTTTTCAAATGATGATTTGGCATACAGTACTGAACACAAATTATTGGTTAGAGTGCCGATATTTCATGCGAAAAGCTCTAGTTTGAATCCATTTGAAAGTGAAAAATTTTTGTGGTTTCCGACTCGACTCAGCTACGATTTGCATTGGGTTCAAATTAATGGCTTAATCAATAATTAATAATTATTTATATTTAATAAAAAATACATTAATAAAACAATATAAGCAAATGCAAAATATAAACAAATAATTTAATTGAATAATATAACTCACAGATATAGAATACCATATAACTCAAATACAAAATTATTACAATATAAACAAAAATAGAATTGTATCTATTGAAAATCTAAGACGTTTCTAGATGTTATAAGGCCTAGAACTATCTTATGTTTAATTGTATGTGGAATTCATTAAGATCAATTTTAATAACACGAATATAATATGACCCCCTGTTCCAACGTGTAACTATGGCATAGACAAGCTTATTATCCTATTAATTGAACAGTTAGCATTTATAAAAAAAATGTCATTTAAACTAAAAATAATGGTAAGGGATCACTATTATTTTTAAAATATATAGAGTAAACTAATATCAAATATTAAATAAATATATTATATACATGTTACCATTAAATATTTTTATACCAAGTTATCTTGTTTTAAGTATTAATATTAGTTAAAGTTATAATCAGTTAAATAAATATAGTAATTGATAATTTTATAGATACGGTTTGATAATTGTCGTGCCTTCCTGTATTAAATAGGTACTTAATTTAAAAAAAAAATATTAAGTTGCCTTTGCCCCACTTCTCATAATTCTATTAGTAAAAAAATTTAAACAATTTTACATATGGTAAGACCTTGTACTTTTTCACGTACATATGCACCTTTATAAAATTTAAAATTCTTAAGTTTAGTGGTCACGTTTAAAATTAAATATTTAAAAATTTCAAAAACCAAAATTGTATGCAAATTTATAAAATTTATTATTTTTTACTGTATGCTTTCAATATTTTGAAAAAAAAGTATACAATGTACTTTATTTGCCGAAATATGGTATAGTTTGACGTTAATAATATTATTTTAGAGATATCGTAAACGCTTTTGTAAAAATTGTTGCAAAAAAGGCTTATGCCAAATATAATTATGCTTTTTTCACACTCGTCGCACGTCATTAACTTCATATTAGGGTCGTTTCCACTACACTATTATTGAACGGATACAAAGTATGCAAAGTAAAAAAAATAATATTGTCGCTAATGAATTTTTAATTAATTTTTTTTTATATGGATAAATTTTTAAACTTAGTTAACTTTTAGTAAATTTTGATAAGTGCAGCATAAAAAATTATTATTACCTGTAACAAAATTAAATATGTAGGTATGTTATAATCCTGATAATATTTACGTACGTTGTATCAATTTTTTTTTTTAATTCTCTCTTTGACTTTTCCGTATACATGTGAGTTGTGACTTAAACACAATTAAGTATAATATGTACTTAATATACTAAGAAAATTCACTAAAAAAAAAAAAAATTCAGAAATTATATATTGGGTATCCTAACATCAATCCTAAAAGATTTAAGTCCCATGAAAACAGAATGATTATCTACAATAAAAAATCAATTAGGTACCCTAAAACTATAGTGACGACATTTCTGCGTGGCTTTGAATTGTCAAACAAATATTAATTCTATAAAAATATATACAACCGAATACTCACAATGCGGCGAAGAAAGTTCATTTTACGTATTATAAGCGTCCGCGTTTTGTTCGTGTTCTATCCACGTTTAGTATAATAACAGCTTCAATTAAACTCGGTGTGCGTTTAGTGTGGTAAAATCGGTTTTTTTTTTGCAAATACAATAGGTATCTTAAAAAATTTTAGAAAGTAAGTGATCTGAAAAAATATGAAAAACAAGTTAAAACTCTTATTAATTTATAGAATCGATTGATCAAGGAAATTTTTTGACATAAAAAAAACGTTAAATTTTAATTACAATATGTAGTATGCTTAAGTTATTTCAAAATTGAATCTTCAATTGTTTGATATACTTTCAATTTAAAGTCCCTAAGTTACACTTCAAAAAATATTCTGGATCCGTCTAAGGTAGACTATTCTTTAAGTATTATATCAAAATAAATACGAGAATATAAATAGACTTATTTCAATGAATTAAAACTTCAAAAATGTGCTAAAAAATTTAAGAATCTCTAAAATTTTTAAATGAACAGAATAATATAGTTTTATAATAAAGTTTTACAAGTGACTTTTTTTACGATATCAATACTTTTCTTATGTAGCGTAAACATATGTTTTTTTTTTTACTATGTTGTAAAAAATTTCAAATTAACTGTAAATTTAGTTATTAACGAATCGTTACATTTTAAATTTTATTGTTCCCATTCTGTCTAGCCTAAGTAATTAAATATTTAGTATAGTAATAATAATAATATTACTGTACGTAATTTAAGGGCAATTACATAATTTTCATATTATATACTTAAATAAAAATAAAAAAATTATATTATTAATTACACATAACTCTTTTTTAAACATGTTTCGGCAATATACACTATACTGTGTAGATAAACAGATAAATAAATATCAATTTCTTAATTGCAATGGATTAACATATATAATCTTGTTGGTAGAACTTCGTATGAAAATTAAATGGCCTTTAAAAAATTAAAACATAATTTTCTAATATCAAATGTATAATTTAAAAAATTATATTTGATGGTAGTATCGCACATCGTAGGATGTCTCGGATATCTTGTAATTGCGTACATTAGAATATTACAAAATTCAGCAGGACGTAAAATAAAACTTTTGAGCTTCGAATACTAAAAAAATTTCTAAAAATTTCGGCAGCTAATTGTATTTTATCGGTTTTTTACTTAGATTTTTTAAATTGTTGCGATTTTTGGACCTTCTGATGTATAAAAAAAAAAGTGTTTGCAAAAAAAAGCGATAATTTAAAGATGTTTTAGTTTCATATTAAAATTGAGTGCTAATATTTATATATTTACCTATGTACCTATATATAATAATTGAACTACATTAAATTTTAATATTTTAAAATAATAAATTTTTCAAATCAATCAATATACCTCAAATATAATTTTATAACATTAGAAGTCTTTCGAAAATCGCACTCTTCAAAAGAATAATATTAAAAGTTTCAACAATACCTCTTAGAAATGTTATTTCATAGACAAAGTTTTTGAAATATAATATGTATTAACTTTATATTTAATATCTAAATAATGATTTCGCGTCAATTCACAGAAAAACAATTCACAGAAACGGATTTTACGGAAAAAATAATTTCTTGAAAGTCGCGCGACTAATAGTTAAATAGGTAAAATATTTATTGAACTAAAGAGGTAAATTTTATTTATAATGAAAAAATGTATTGAACATTTAAAGGATGAAGCAGACTTGACTAGAGATTCTAGTCAATTAGTAGTAGCTAATTGTTCAACTAAAGTAATGAACGCAGTTAAACCACATTTGCCTTCTATAGTGTCCATGAAACTGACCGGATACCCTAAATAATAGAAATAAATGTAAAAGAATATCTTAATATACAAAATAAATACGCTGCGCAATATTCTTTTGATATTAAGCAATTATTAAACCTATAAGTATATGTTTATTAAAAATAAATTAATAAAATTTTATTGCGTGGTGTATATTGCATACTTTTTAAAATTTAATTATGCTCCAGACGCATTTCGTATATGAATATGAAGTTCCTATAATTTTAAAATGTTTATTACTTACAAATAGTCTGTTAAAAGTCTTATCAACTTATCTAAATAACTTAAGTAATTTATTTTTAAACAAACTGTCCATATTATTCGTATTCAACTTTTGGAATATAAGTATTTAATCTAGTATTAGGTACAATTGGATTTTTTCATTTCCTTACAGTTTAATAAAAGTATTAATGCTTAAAAACGAATTTAAATGAAATTTTATACAAAGTTAAATAATTTAATAAGCCAATAAACTAAAAAATAAAACCGAAATTAAAAATATAAATGTTCACGTGCTCACGAATTTTATAATCAAAAATTAAAAAAAAAAATATTTTTTAAATCTAAATGAATTAACTTAAATATAATAAAGTACAATGCTATTTTTGAAAGTATTATTCTTTATGATATTAATTTATTAAAAGTTTTAAAATAAAACTTTAGACACTTATTTTATTTTTCTTTTTGATAAGAACTTTTCTTTGTTATAAAATAAATAGGTGCTAAAATTTAATGATAAAATTTTTATTATGATTTAGGGTAAACTTTATATTATCTAATCTTATTTTATTAATTTATAAAAATGTTGTGTTTTAGGTATTGTTGTTCTTATATAAATTTTTGATTAATAAAACGCAATTAAGATGTACTCGTAGTTAAAAAACTGTTGAACTTTTCCAGGCAAAAAGTAATTAGCAATTAACTTCTACGAATTTAATATTTTGTCGATATGTTATAATTTCAATATCCTCATTTCTTTGTTTTAGGAAAGTCTTGGAGGTAATTCTAAAACAGTTATGTTAGCCACAATATCGCCAGCTAGTATACATTTAGATGAAACTCTTGCTACATTGCGCTATGCATGTCAAGCTCGAACCATAGTCAATCGTGTTAAAGTTAATGAAGATCCTCATGATAAAATTATTCGAGAACTTCGAGCAGAAGTTGAACGTCTTCAAGCTTTACGACAAGATTATGAAAGACAAAAGCGTTATTCAACAAATGATAATTTAGGTCCACGTAAAATTATAATTGAAACATCTGTTGACGAGTCTGAAGTAGAAGCATTACGACAACAATTGGCAGAAACTGAAAAAGAATTAACCAAAGCACAAAAATCATGGATGGAAAGGCTTAAAGAAGCTGAAGATCTTAGAAAAAATGAAATTAGAATGTTAAAAAGGAAAGGTTTAGCTATGGAACTATCTATAGAGCATAAACAAGCATGTTTAGTTAATTTAGCAGCTGATCCGATATTATCTGGAACATTACTTTATATTTTACCACCTGGAAAAGTTCTTATCGGTCGTTCTAGACCTACAGCATTTTCTCAACCTGATATAGTACTAGAAGGTCCATTAGTTGCCTTTCAACATTGGTAAAAAAAATAAATTATTATTTTGTTGAAAAACGAAATGACTTTAATTACAAAAAAAAACAATATATATTTTATATTATTATGTACTTTTTTTCAGTTCAATTCAAAATGATAATGGAAAACTTTATATTATACCAGAAAATAAAGAATTTGAAACATATTTGAATGGAGAATTAGTAACAGATGCTAAGCAAATGTTTCATGGTGATAGATTAGTTATTGGTGGATCTCATTATTTTCGTATATCAAATCCGAATTGCGTCAATAAACATAAAAATGTTGTAAGTACTTACATGTGTAAAGGTAATATTCATGTAATAATATTCACATTTTGTATAATTTTCCCGACAATCTTTAATATTTTAAATTTTTATAATATTTAGGTAGTTGATTATCAATTAGCGCATCAAGAAATATTACAGAAACAGGAAGAACAATTACGTAAAGAATTAGAAGAAGAAAAAAAAATTGCTTTAGATGAAATTGAAAAAGAACGTTTAGCGAATGAAAAAATATATAGTGAAAAAATGGAAATGCTTGAATTAGAAAAATTTAAATTCAAATGTACCAAAGAACTACTTGAAAGTGAACAGAAAGCTTTAGAAGAGAAAATACAAGATGAAAAATTTGAATACACTCCTTTTAAATCAACTCTTTTAGATGATATTAAAAGAATCATGGAACGACCAACTGATGAAAACTTACATCAAATTCAATTAAAGGTAAGCTGAAATTTTTACATAATTTTATTTAGATACCTTTATAAGTTATCCACATTTAAGAGAACAATTTAATTTTTATTTTATTGATAAAACCTTTTTATTATTTTGGTCTACGGCTCTGCGAGTCTCACTTCGTTTAATAAACATTTTGTATGTCGCAGCTGGTACATAGTGTACATCCCCTACGCTTGCATTTTCATGTAGAGTTGCCACAAGAATTCCTGAATATTTCTAATCATTTTAACGTTCGTTTCATTGATTTCTCTCTAACATTATATTGCCCATTTTCTGAGCATTTCCAAAATAGCTCAAAGTCCGCAATAAATAATAAAATTAAATTTTGTGGCAGTAGGCATAAACAATATTATGAACATTAAAAAAAAAATAATTTAAAAAAGAAAAGTATTCTGAATAGCTAATTATTGTTTAAAATTATTAAAATTATTCAAATTGTTAAATTCTACATATACTGCTTATTCATTATCAAACAAAATATTGGATACAAATGTCTGCCAAAAAAGGTTTAACAGCATTTAATAAACTACTTCCTCTATTTGATAGAATTGTAGTATTAAAAGCTGAAAAAGTAGCAGTTTCCGAAGGTGGAATAGTTATACCTGAAAATGCTCGCGAAAATGTTCTGAAAGGAACAGTTGTTGCAGTAGGGCCAGGAAAAAGAAAGGATAACGGTGAATTTATGCCAATAACTATTAAAGTTGGGGATGAAGTTTTACTTCCCAACTATGGTTCTTCAAAAATCAAACTAGGGGATGAAAAGGAATACCACATTTTCAAAGAAGCTGATATTATTGCAAAATTTAAATAAAATAATAAATTTGTCTTGTGAACGATAAAAAAATATATTGTTATTAAAAAAAAAAAAATTTTTTACTGTTCTATTTTTTCATTATACATTTTCTAATGTGTTCAACAATGTATGTTAATCAATTTTATAATCAGTTTTTCGTAAAAATATAGGGCTTAAATTTAAAACAATTATACTAGTTTAGTTTTAATTCCAATTAAAATTAAATTATTTTTATATTTTAGGTAAAGGAAGCTACACAAAGATGTCGTGATTTAGGTTTAAAATATGATTTTAAACAAACACAAGTCGTAGATGAATTTGGAATATTCCGCGCTGTTGTATCAATTTACGATAAAGATAATCTAAGAAAAGCTGAGTGGCCAACGGCAAGGCTTGATGTGTGGTTAGATATAATGCGAGAAAATGAAAATCCAAACTCTGAAAATATTTTTGAAAGTGTTGATGTTGAATGGGTTGATTTAAGCCGAAACATAGACGAAAGTATTAATGATTCATTAAATTCAAGTAGGATATCCTTAAATTTAAGTGCTGTTAAAGATGTAATTTTACAAGAACCAAAAATGAATAATAAAAGCTTAAAAGAAAGCAACAAAGCAAATTTAAATAAAACTGCAGTTATGAATTCATCATTTTCCACAATTGAAAACATACGTAAAGCATTATTTTATGATGACGAAGATACAAAAAGATCGCCAGATATAAATGAAAATAAAAAGTTTAGCTCACCCGCGTTTTTTCATTTATTAGATATTCAAAAATCAACGTTAAAATTAAAAAAACTATGTGAACAGACAGAATCAGATGAAAACTATGATGATAAAAAACATACATTAGAACATTTTAAAAAGTCTATTGAAAAAATGGAAAACATAATTTTCGATTTAAAGGCAACATTAACAGAACAAAAGTTATCATCACCAACAAAAACACCAAAATCTGTAAGATTTTTATTAGACTGAAAGATTTTAAATTTTCTAGTAAATAATTTCTTAATATATTTTTTATTAAATTTATAAAAACTTTATACATTGCTTACTTATGTGCATGTTTATATTATTTACATTTACTTGTTTTTTTAAGAAATATGACAAATATTAAAACTAATTGAATTTAGTTATTTTAATATTATATATTTGATTTTTATTATTTATTATTTTATTGGAAATAGAAACTCTTTGAAGTCAAATTTAACAAATACAAGTTTTTTTTTACCTTAATTTGTAATAAATATATTAAAATTATCCTTAAAAATATGTTTTCATGATATTTGAATTATATTTTCGTTTTTTGTCATTTAATTTTTGCTTCACTTCCCACGTATTTGATTTCATCAAAAGCCTTTCTTGCTTTTTTAAGCTCTTCATTCATAGTAAGTAAGTCTTTAACCCTAGCGTATTTTCTTGCATCTTTTCTAACTAAAAATATTATATCTTCAACTTGAACGCGGCCTGTGCGTCCAATTTCCATAGCTCTTTAAAAAAAAAAAGTTCTACTATAAAAACTTTAATAAATTTTTTATCCATTACCTATGAGTTGTCTCTGTAATAAATTCTATAACAAGATCTTCCAATAAATCTACACTTTCAGTATATGGATTTTTATCATCTCCAAAACCGTACATCATACATCGAAGTTCTTTACTAAATAATCGTTTTCTTCCTGCTGAAGTAGATCCTAGTTGAACTTCAAGTTCATCTTCATCATACTAAGTATAAAAAAAAATCAATTATATTTATCTTTTAGAAAAAGTAAGTTTACTTCATTTTCAAATGTTTCTTCTGTTGATTGAGAAGTCATTTTAAGTAATTAGTTTGCTCTTTATATTTATTATATCTTAATTTATTTTTAATAATTTTTTAAGTTTCACGATTTGTTTGGATTTCTTTAAAAGTCAAACTTTGACGTTTGAAAAAATAGCAGGGGTAAATTTTTCGATTAATGATGTTCCACATTCGATTAAATTTCAAATGTCATACAATTTGAAATTTGACATATCTTCGTCGTTAGATTTTTCAAAATATTTGTGTTGCTGGTCAAATCATTAAAATGGAAATTTATGAATTTAAGAAAAGTTTACCAGTTCGTTTAGATGAATGCATGTTAGTTTTATCATGGAGTGATAAGTTGGTTCCTGCTTCACAAGTTCGTGATGAATGGTCATATTTTATACAATTGCAAGTGGAACCCGGTGGTAAGAAGAAAAAATTAAAATTTAGAAAAATTTAAGATATTTCAAAATTAAAAGGCTGGCAAGCTCTATGGAAGATTCCTAGGACAATTTGTGAAGATCTAAATATTCAATTTCCGACAATGGTATTTGGAATAGTAGAACATGTGATGTATAAGGAACTGAAAGCTATATTCACAGTTCAAGCAGTAGAGGAAGAATATATTCATTTACCTGAAAGACAAGAAGTTAATTTGGAAGATTTATATCCAACTAAAATTCAAGAAAATAATGCCCTGAATGTAGAAAAAACTGCAGACTGCATAGATAGTTTACGTTTTTTTTATAAAAATATTTGGATGCCTTGGGATAACGACAACGATGATGATTTAGACTGGTCAAAAAAACATTTGGAATCTCGATTACAATTTTATTACGATTTACAAAAGAAAATTATTAAGCGTTCAATTGCTAATCACGTTAAGAATTTATTACACGAAGCAAGATATATCCAGAGCAGAAGACAGTACTTAGAAATGGATTTGAGTGATAATGAAGAGTTAGAGGAAACCATTAGTAATAAAAATCTAACTGCTTTGTTGAAAATGCACTTACGTTTAAAAATTATAAGGAATGAAATTGAACTTTTAGAAAATCCAGAAATAAGAAAAATTTATGAGGATTTGAAATCAGATGAGGAAAATATGAAAACGTATCTTGAGGAAAATTTTAATATTTTTATAGTAATGGAACCATGTACTCTAAGAGATCAACAGAAAATTTTGGATTCGGCTAAAAAAACTATTAGCGAAAAGGCCTTAATCAGAATTTGTTCTACATTACAGGTTTTTTTTGCTATTATATATTTTTAAAACTCAAAATTTTATATGGTTATATATTTTTAGGAAGCTCTTGAAATTAGTCACAAAAATGATCAGATTATTTTAAATTCAGGTCAATATTCAATTAAATTTCTTGAGTATTTAAATGAAAAGGGAACTATTTCTGGTTTAATGCCGCAATCGGATAAATCAATTATCAGTTCAATAGACGATGAAAGCATTCTTTTTGTGTTTGATGGTGATTTTACATTACAAAATTTAACTTTGAATTGTAAGAATATTCGGACTGGAATTTTTATAAAAAGTGGCGTTGTAAAAGTTTTAAACTGCCATATAATTGGAGATGAACATTCAAGTACAAAGCAAGGAATCCAACTGTGTGGTAATTCATCATTGATAATTGAAAATAGTAAAATAGAAAATTTTGCCGTTGGTATAAAACTTGTTGAAGACAGTTCTGTTGCCTTGCTTAACACAGTTATTGAAGGGTGTTTAAATGGAATTGAAATTAATCAGAAAAGTAAAATAAGTTGTAAGAAAGTAAAAATATTGCGTTCACAAACAGCAGGGATCATTTACGAGACACGGAATTTAAATATTATTCAAAATTGTATAGTTTTAAATAATTTTAACGATTCCAATAGGTAAGTGAATTATATATGATCCAACATTTTTTATTTGAATATTTTTTTTTTAAGTTCGGAAATGCCATGGGAAGGGGATTGTATTTTTGAAGAAAATATCAAAAATATTATTGTGTATAATCGCAAAGTAAAAACTTACAAAGAAATTGTACAAGAAGATTTATTAGAAGACAGTTTTGAATTTATTTCACCGGGAAATGAGGATAATTATACAAGTTTTGATAGTTCAATGGGAACGACAATAACAAGTGATTCATCACCCATTATTGTCGATAGTTCTGAATAATTTTATTTTTTTGAAAAAATATACATATTCATTATACAAAAGCATTATATTTAAAATATATATTTACAAAAATTTTTATATCGCACAAGTGCACAATTCTTAAAATTAGTTAACTTTTTTTTAAATATATTTAATAACAAGTTTCTAAAACATTTTCATTTAAATTTGGATATAAATTATGATTTAGTTCAATAACCTTTTTACAAAAATCTCCATGGTAAACATGTACAAAATCAGCAATAAAAACATTAACAGTTGGTTTAGATGCACTGTCGAATTTACCTGGCCTTTGTTCTTCAATCCAATCTGTCATTTTTTTGTCAACTTTCTCTGCTGTACCTTTCAAGGAAGAGTAAAATTTTAAAGCTATATACTTGCCGTTAGGTGTTAAAATACATTGTGATACATAACCACAATGAGGATTTCTATATTTGAGCATATTGTCTAAGTAATTTTTTAGTTCTTTTATACTTGAAGTATTGGGCCATGGTGTTGGCCAATGGTCATCGGCCCAAAATTTCGCCAAACGTTTGTGATATCGTCTATATACTATTAAAACTTGTTTTCTTTTACTTTCAAAATTTTTTAATGTAGCGTTAATTAAAGGTCCATCGTATGGAGTGTATATTATATCGCCGAATATTCTATCAATATCATATTGCAATTGTGTATGATGTAAATCTTTTAGACCGTAAAAATGTTGAAAGTCTAAAATAACAATTTCATTTGGATGTTCATCCAAAAATAATTTGATGTCTTTTAAAGGTTTAAAAATTTCCATTGCATAAAGGCCATGTGCAAAATAGAATTTTGTATTATCCTTAAGTGATATTCTCAAATCAAAATATCTAAAAAAAAAGTTAATAACCATGGTTTAAAAATAATTTTTAGTTAGATAGTTAGTATTTAATACCTAACACCCAGTTTAAGCTGTTCTATAACATCTACAGATTGAGTTATTGACCATTTTCTAACAAAACATGGACAAAATTTGTAAATTCTTCGCACTTCATCTTCAGCATCTAAAGAGGGTTCTGATGAGCGATTAATGCCATATGTCATAGAGTCGTGAGAACCTAAAATTAAAAATTTATTAATAATTAAAATTACGACTGATAACACTCATTGTTAATTTATTTATAGTTTTATAGATTGTATGTTATAAATTACTTTATATATGATAATTTTAATTAGATGACCTCACCATATAAATATTTTTACGTCTAGTCCACAAAAATAATAGTTATTTTACCTGGAATTGCTAAGTTTATCACAGAAAAGTGTTTGGTTTCTTCTGGTAAATCACCCATCCAATTTTCATTTGGATAATGCTTTTTTGATTTGCAGCAGCCCATTTATTTTCTTTTATTAAATATTAAATAAATACATACATACATAAATATATATCTATATATATTTTGCTTTTTTTGTTTAGGACTTTCAAATAAATTTATAATTTTTAAAAATGTGCAATTTTAAATAAAATAACTTGCTTTTTTACGCATAATTTATTAGTGGTAAGACACAGAATGATAGGCGAAATTTTTACTTTAGATTTTTGAATAAAAAAAATTGTTTATTACATTAAATTACATATTCATTATTCAATATATTACCTATTGACTATTAAGTTTAAATTGTTCTTGAATTAAGTAATAAAAGTTTGACATTTACCTAAACCTTTTTTTTTTTTTTTTTTCAATTATACTTTTTTTTTGTACCGTCAGACTGTCAAATATTGACCGTTCTTAAACGCAATTGTGATATTTGGGCATATTGGAGAAGTTTAGGGAATTATATTTTTTAATTGAAATGTTTATATTTTAAGGTTCTGAAATGTCATGGGACGGGAAGGGGTTGTATTTTAGAAGAAAGTGAAGTTAGTCACAAAAATGATCAGATTATTTTAAATTCAGGTCAATATTCAATTAAATTTCTTGAATATTTAAATGAAAAGGGAATTATTTCTGGTTTAATGCGGCAATCGGATAAATCAATTATCAGTTCGATAGACGATGAAAGCATTCTGTTGTGTTTGATGGTGATTTTACATTACAAAATTTAACTTTAGATTATAAGAATATTCGGAATGGAATTTTTATAAAAAGTGGCGTTGTAAAAGTTTTAAATTGCCATATAATTGGAGATGAATATTCAAGTACAAAGCAAGGAGTCCAACTGTGTGGTAATTCATCATTGATAATTGAAAATAGTAAAATAGAAAATTTTGCCGTTGGTATAAAACATGTTGAAGACAGTTCTGTTGCCTTGCTTAACACAGTTATTGAAGGGTGTTTAAATGGAATTGAAATTAATCAGAAAAGTAAAATAAGTTGTAAGAATGTAAAAATATTATGTTCAAAAACAGCAGGGATGATTTACGAGGCACGGAATTTAAATATTATTCAAAATTGTATAGTTTTAAATTATTTTAACGATTCCAATAGGTAAGTGAATTATATATGATCCAACATTTTTTATTTGAATATTTTTTTAAGTTCAGAAATGCCATGGGAAGGGGATTGTATTTTTGAAGAAAGAAGATTTATTAGAAGACAGTTTTGAATTTATTTCACCGGGAAATGAGCATAATTGTACAAGTTTTGATAGTTCAATGGGAACGACAATAACAAGTGATTCATCACCCATTATTGTGGATAATAGTTTTGAATAATTTTATTTTTTTGAAAAAATATACATATTCATTATATAAAAGCATATTTAAATATATTTAAAAAATTTTTATATCGCATAAGTGCGCAATTCTTAAAATTACTTAACTTTTTTTTAAATCTATTTAACAAGTTTCTAAAACATTTTCATTTAAATTTGGATTTTTTTATTTAGTTCAATAACCTTTTTACAAAAATCTCCATGGTAAAGATGTACAAAATCAGCAATAAAAACATTAACAGTTGGTTTAGATGCATTGTCAAATTTACCTGGCCTTTGTTCTTCAATCCAATCTTTCATTTTTTTGTAAACTTTCTTTGCTGTACCTTTCAAGGAAGAGTTAAATTTCAAAGCCATATACTTGCTGTCAGGTGTTAAAATACACTGTGATACATAACCACAATGAGGATTTCTATATTTGAGCTTATTGTCTAAGTATTTCTTTAGTTCTTTTATACTGGTAGTATTGGGCCATGGTGTTTGCCAATGATCATCGGCCCAAAATTTCGCCAAACGTTTGTGATATCGTCTATATAATATTAAAACTTGTTTTCTTTTACTTTCAAAATTTTTTAATGTAGCGTTAATTAAAGGTCCATCGTATGGAGTGTATATTATATCGCCAAAAATTCTATCAATATAATATTGCAATTGTGTATGATGTAAATCTTTCAGACCGTAAAAATGTTGAAAATCTAAAATAACAATTTCATTTGGATGTTCATCCAAAAATAATTTGATGTCTTTTAAAGGTTTAAAAATTTCCATTGCGTAAAGGGCATGGGCAAAATAGAACTTTTTATTATCTTTAAGTGATATTCTCAAATCAAAATATCTAAAAAAAAGTTTATAACCAGGGTTT
Organism: Dolichopus griseipennis; assembly: GCA_963082915.1. NCBI lineage: Eukaryota > Metazoa > Arthropoda > Insecta > Diptera > Dolichopodidae > Dolichopus > Dolichopus griseipennis. The sequence continues at coordinate 72,339,658 of OY720444.1, read as the reverse complement.
AAAAATAATTTTTTATAGTTAGTATTTAATACCTATTACCTAACACCCAATTTAAGTTGTTCTATAACATCTACAGATTGAGTTATTGACCATTTTCTAACAAAACATGGACAGAATTTGTAAATTCTTCGCACTTCATCTTCAGCATCTAAAGAGGGTTTTGATGAGCGATTAATGCCATATGCCATAGTGTCGTGAGAACCTAAAATTAAAAATTTATTAATAATTTAAAATTACGACTGATAACACTCATTGTTTATTTATTTATAGTTTTTTAGATTATATTTATGATTATATGTAATAAATAACTTTATTTATGATAATTTTAATTAGATGACCTTATCATAAAAATATTTTTACGTCCAGTCCACAAAAATAATAGTTATTTTACCTGGAATTGCTAAGTTTATCACAGAAAAGTGTTTGGTTTCTTCTGGTAAATCACCCATCCAATTTTCATTTGGATAATGCTTTTTTGATTTGGAGAAGCCCATTTTTTAAATATTATTTTGCTTTTTTTGTTTAGGATTTTCAAATAAATTTATAATTTTTAAAAATGTGCAATTTTAAATAAAATACATAACTTGCTTTTTTACGCATAATTTATTAGTGGTAAGACAGAATGATAGGCGAAATTTTTACTTTAGATATTTGAATAAAAAAATTGTTTATTAAATTAAATTACATATTCATTATTCAATATATTATTGACTATAAAGTTTAAATTGTTCTTGATAAAAATTTGACGTTATAAGCCTTCCGTTTTTCGAAAATTTTTTAAATTAATAGGTATATTTATTTTATATTTTGACTCGATATCAACTGTTTTAAATTTTAATATTCAAATTAACTAAAATAATATTTTAAAAGCTTTATTCCTTTTATATCTTTAAGACAATTTTGACTTTTTTGTCTATTATTGGTTATATGGACATACTTATTTTATGATTTATGTATTCTGGAAAATTTTCGCGTCACGGTTATTTTATTCTTTGCATTAGAACAAGTTTTAAAGACATTTTACAAGTTCCAAGTAGAACTGCATATAATAGTGCCTTCTTGTAATACGAGGCAGCAACAGAGCTTATTATTAAAGAACAGCGATTTCAATTAAGGTAAATGCTAGGTAATTAGGTGATCAAAGTGTTAAACGCCAATTTAATGTTTACAACGCTATCTATTGTTGGACATAATAAACTGTCACAATTTAATTTATAGTTGTTTTTAAATTGTCATTAATTTATAATAGTCGATTTTAAGTTTCTGATCTTTTTTTTAAATCTTAAATTTCTGCAAAAATAAAACCTATTTTAAGAAAATGTTATTAGTAAGAGCCAGTAATATTTTTAGTACTTTCTTCAAAAATACAACCCCCTTCCCACCCTAAGACATTTCCGAACCATAAAATATAAGCATTTCAATTAAAAAATATAATTCCCTAAACTTCTCCAATATGCCCAAATATCACAATTGCGTTTAAGAACGGTCAATATTAGATAGTCTGACAGTAAAATGAAAATACCTATTAATTTAAAAAAATTTCGAAATACGGAAGGCTTATAACTTATAACACAATATAAAATATCTACGCAGCGAAGTTCTAGTTCTGTTACTTATAAGACGAAAATCTTATTTCGAAATGGCATTTTGAATATTTCTCAATTCCGTACAACTTTTTTGGATAGTTCTCAACATTTGCCATACTTGGAAATTTTTCAACTGGTTACAGTTTTCTCAATTTTAAATGAATGGTTGTACCCTGTTCTATTTATTTTCAAAGTTACTAATGGTGTTCAAAGTTAAGGTTAACATTCACTGAAATAAAACTGTTACATTTTAAGCGTCATATAAATTATAAACAGAAGCGTCCGATATTATCATTTGGTTTCTTGATTGTCAAAAAATGTCAAAACAAAATCATGTGTTGAAAAAGATTCAATTATTGAATGCCCTGTCTTGAAGGAATGTAAATAAATACTTCAAATCGCCGACCATAGCCGAATTCTTGTTAAATTTGGGTAAAATAAATAATTCGAAAGCAAAAAAAAAAAGAAATATCGTCATAATAATGTTGCAGTTCAGTAAAAATGTAAATCTACAAAAATTATTACCTAAATATCATATAACATCGCCTTATTTTTCAACTTCTTCAAAATACTTTTGTCAAAAAGAAGATGGAGAAAAGGAGCCTGAGGCAGACGCTAATAAAAACGAAACACCTTCAGAAATTAAAAATCAAAAAGTTTTAAGTACTGATAGAACGAAAGAAATACCTGTTGAAACTAGTATCCGTTATTTAAAAAGTGCATCTTATCAGGAAACTTACGGAGATTCTTTAGTTTGGGAACAATACAGGTAAAAAAATTAATATTAAAAAATTAAAGATTAAAAATGTCTTATATTTTCTTATATTAGACGAAATCATAAAGGTATGTATGCACCAAGAAAAACTAGAAAGATGTGTATACGTGCTGGTCATATTTGTACTGGAAATCCTTGTCCAATTTGTAGAGATGAATATCTTGTATTAGATTATCGGAACTTAGATTTATTGAAACAATTTATTTCAAAACAAACGAGCGAAGTTCTTAGCTATACAAAAACAGGCTTGTGTCAGAAAAAACATTTGGAGTTATTAGTTGCTGTCGAAAGAGCTATGGATTATGGATTGTTAACTTTTGATGTACCTTTTAGGGAATACGATTATAAAGAATATTACAAAAATGTGTAATATTAATTAAAAAGTATATAATAAAAATGCAATTATTTAGAAAAGAAGTTTTTGATTGATTTATAATGTGCATACTTTTTTCACTTAAAATTTATTAAAATTTTTAAGGTTAAGAAATATTAAAATTAGTTGTCAGAAACGAGCGTCATCACTCGTCGGTCATCAAAGAAATGCTATTTTATAAACAATAAATAATCTGATAATTAAAATTAAATCTTTGTGAAATATTTAAAAATAACAATAATAATATGGAAAGTGCAACATTTTTAATTGTTGGTGGTGGAATAGCCGGTGTGTCTTGTGCAGAAATATTAATGCATTTGTGTCCTGATGAGAAAATCATACTCATTACTCAATCATCTCTAATAAAAGCAGTAACAAATTTAATTCCTCTTGGGAAGGCTCTTACTAAATTTGATGTTGAAGAACGATCTGTCGATACCTTAAAAGATAAAATTACGGTTATTATAGATACAGTCGAATACATCAATTCAACAGATCGAATTGTAAAAACAAAACTGGAAAAATTACTCCAATATAAATTTTTATGTCTATGTACTGGAGGATATCCTAAATTAATTGAGACAAGTAATGAATATGTAATTGGAATTAGAGATACAGAATCAGTGTTAGATTTTCAAAAGCGTATTAAAAATTCAAAAAAAATTTTAATAGTTGGAAATGGAGGCATTGCTTCAGAAATAGCATTTGAAGCAAAAAATATTGAAATAGATTGGGTTATAAAAGATGATTACATTTCATCAACATTTATTGATCCAGGTGCAGCTGAATTTTTTCAAAATAAATTGAAAAACAAAACTAAGGAATGTGATAAAAAATTAATGAAACGGATGAGGTAAGTTTTTTTTAATATTAACTGAATAATTAACAGTAATATTTAAATTATTCTTTTAGATATTCGGAAGAAAATTTTGATATTCTTTCTAAACAAAAAGGTGCTGCTTTGGGACCTGATTGGCATAGAAAAGTTGATATATCTGGATCATTAACAAATTTACCCGAAAAAGTTAAAATACATTATAAAACAGAAATAAAAAAAATAGATATACTTGAAAATATGGGAAGTGGTTTTCCTTTAAAAGTCACACTTACAAATGATGAAAATATCTTTTGTGATTTTGTAGTATCAGCAACTGGTGTTGATCCTAGCATTAGTTTTAAATGTGATAAAGATTTTAAAATAGGCTCGGATGGTGGTATTTGTGTCGACGAATTACAACGTACTAATCTTGAATTCATTTATGCAGCTGGTGATGTATGTTATGCTAATTGGGATCTTTCAAAAGATTGGTTTCAAATGCGTTTATGGACGCAAGCAAGGCAAATGGGTGCAATGGCTGGAAAAGCAATGGCGTCCGCTTTAATGAACGATAATTCAATTACCCAAGATTTTTGTTTCGAATTATTTGGGCATGTAACAAAATTGTATGGATTCCAACTTGTACTTTTAGGTCGATATAATGGACAAGGGTTAGGAAAAAATTATGAGGCTCTTTTACGTATAACACCAGATGAAGAATATATTAAATTTGTTTTAGTGGATGGTAAACTCAAAGGAGCTATATTAATCGGTGATACTGGCCTAGAGGAAACTTGCGAAAATTTAATTCTTAATCAACTTGATTTATCATCGTATAAAGAAGATCTTTTAGATCCAAATATAGACATTGAAGATTATTTTGATTAACAAATATTTAAGTTTAAAGTAAAAATTAAAAAAACCTAATTTTAGAATTAATTTATTTAATTTAAAAAATAAAATAAACAGTTCTTTATCTTGATTATATTTTTCTATTTATTTCTATAATTCACAAAGCTGCAAAAATTACAATTTTTATAAAAATTAAAATAAAGGAATCTTATTTTTTTTTATATTTTCGTTTAATTAAATAAAAGTGCTTACAGGTTCTGTTTATTAACTTTTTAAATTCAAAACAATCATAACTAAAAATGAATAATATAATTTGTTTCATTACCGGTAAAAGTATTAATTTTGGTTTCTAATATTCTTATTTATATATTCTTCGTGAACATACTGAGTAAATTTTAAAGTTTAAATTTAAATATTCGGAATTTTTAATCTAAATGCATATAATCACGACAAATTTATTTTATTTTACGAATTCCTAACGTAAAAACAAAAAAAAATAAATGTTCAAACACTTTTAAATTTTAAATTAAAAAAACGATTTATTTTGTTGGTTAAACTTATTTAAATTTTAATATATGTATTTGATTTGTCCAAAGAGCACGAATATTACATATAATATAGATAAATAAAATTAAATATAGCCTAAAAAATTATTGAAAATTCTAATTACGCATTTTTTTTTTAATTTCATTTTCATAATTTCTTTGGCTTCAAAAATATTTAAATTGAAACTTCCTTAAGTAAGATTAAATATAATAATATATATTAAAAAAAAAAAATAAAACAAAATAATATTAAAAACATAAAAAATGAACATTTGAATTACATATTTAATTCATTGTTAAAGTAAAGGAAAAAACCAAATGAAAAATTACTCGAAAATGACGTAAAGGCAAGATTTTAATTCAAAATATTTTTTAATTATACTATTTCAAATTTATATTAGCGCGTAAATTAATCTTGCTTTAGTTTTAGAATTTACATTTACATATTTATTTAGAATTTATTAATCTTTGCGTGGTCGACGTTTTCTAGCACCTTCTGGCGATGTTTGCCGATTTGTATCCTGAAAAATGAATTTGTAAATAAAATTTTTGTAAATAATATTTGCCGTTTTGTAAACGAAATATTCAAGTTGATTTCTATTATTTTAAAAATAAATATTTTTTATAATTTTCTTACCCCAACACTTTCTATTTTTGCCATATCTATATCGTTGTCTTCTGTCTCAATATCGGCGGTTTCTTCTTCTTCAATATTTTTTTCAATACTATCTCCTATTTTATTATTTACTTCTAAATCAGACTTTTTACTTTTAAGACTAGTAGTTTCAGATTCTTTGATTTCAGCTTCTGTTGTTTCGATTTCTTCTATTTCCTTTTCATCTTCTTGACTTGGAATGACTTCATCAGTTTTTTTAGCTCTAGCAGAAGCTTTTTTAGATTGATCTTCTTCCTTTATTTTTATACAATAAATAAATATTAGTCGCTTTTTATCTATTTTTTTTCTAAATAAAACTAGCAATTCAAAACTAAATTGATTACCTTACTACTTGCACAGCATAAGGAATAAAAAACGAAGGATAATGGTGTACCTATAACTAAAATATAAACTCCCCATAGCCAGGGATTTTCATTGGAATAATTGATAAATCTATTTAGGAATGTTTGCTAAAAATTAAAAAAAAAACAAAGAAAAAAGTAAAATTAGCAATAAAAGCTGTTTGTAAAAATAGCAATTAATTACATACAAATATACATTGTAGACATGGTGGTCTATTAATATTTTAAGTTTAAATTGAATTTATATTAAATTATACGTTAAAATAAGTATTCAAATTATAAGTTAAACCTAATTTTCTTAAACTTTAAAGTTTGCATTACAAAAAATTCAACAAAATTATTTTTTTAAAATGTTTAATAATTTAAAATCATATAATAAACAGATTTGCACAGATACTCTTAGTATTGAAAATCACAGACTACATTAATTACTAATTAATATAGTCTGTATTAAAAACGAAATAAAATTATCAGAAAATGGTAAAAAAAAAAATACAAAAATGGAACAAAAATTCTTATCTTTTATTTGTAAGTTAAAGTTAAATTACTCCCAGTATAAATCTATCTTGTGCACAGAATGTATATTAAAATAATTGTCCTTTTAAATTTTTTTATTTTTATACAATTTTCAATTTCTGTTGATATTTCATTCAAACAATTAAAAACATGTAAAGAGTATCAGGTTAATGATTCCATATATAAAAATTTTTTTAAAGTTGAAAATTTAGAACAAAATAATCGTTCTGAAAATGAGCTGATTAGATTGAATTTTTATACAATGACATCAATGGATGCACATATATTATTATCGAAATCTGATACACCCCAATTAGAAGCTAAAGTTTATGATATTGGTAAAATTAAAAAATAATCATAATTTTTAATAAATTTAAAATTTTTTTTACAATTTTAAGTGCTCGGAGCTGGTCAAAACACTTATTCAACTATAAGATCAAAATTAAATTCTGATGGGGTAACACGTGTTGATGGAACTATCAATTTTGAACAATGTTTTCCTACACCAATTCAAATAAGTCAAACTATAGGTGAAAATACTATATGCATTTTGTAAAAAAATTAATAATTAATATTTTAAGGTGGAAAACTAACTATATTTATTTTCAATAAAGAATACATGAGTTATATTGATGACAATCCATTAATGATAAATTATGTTAGTTTTAAATCATATGGAGGAATTAGTGCCAAATGGTTTTATGATTGTAAATTTGATGGGCACGGTATTTTTGATATTATTTTAAAAAAAAATTGTTTAATTGTTTTATAAATATTTAGAACACGATATCATTATGGAGGAAAAAGCAGTTTCAGATATGGAGCATTTAGAACAAAATCTATTCGTTGAGTATGATTCATATAGTAAACCAGTTAATTTAAAACAAATACGTTTCATGCCAAAGATAATTGGTGCATTTTTTGATACATCTAAGTCTATACTTCATACACGAATGTCAATTATAATGGTAAAATAATTTTTTTCAATCGGTTTATTTAAAAAGTCATTTTTTTTTTATTAAGAGTTGGAGAGATGATAGATTAAAATGGAATTCCTCTTTAAATGGTATAAATATAATAACTGTCACGGAATATAATATATGGATGCCAATTTTAACAGTATTTAAGTACATTAATTATTCCTAAAAGATATGTAATTTATTATGTTTTACAATATATATTGGTATATTATAGCGGTGCAGGAAAAACTCACAAAGGATTTTCACTTAGGGGTCTAAAACAAAAAATTTTTGAAAATGGAAAAGTTGAAATTGAATCTACGAATTCTGAAATATCTACATGGTGTGTAGAAAGTTGTTTGAATTGGCCATGTAATAATTTAACATGTGAAATCAAAATTGGAGAAGCAAATGAAGATATTCATTTGTTTAATGAAAATATCTCAAATTTTCAAATAACACCAGTAAATAAACTTTCTTCTTGGACTTTGGTAAACTCTTTGAAATTAACAAACAATTTAGAAAAAACTGATTTGATAATTCGATTGTATTTTAAAAATAATCGAAATTTTTATATTTACTTGTATTATCCACCAATTTTAAGTAAGGAATTATAATTAAGTTTTTGTATTTAAAAGAGATATTTAAATTTATTTTATGTTTAGTATCAATTGTATTTATTTTGATGTCAATGTTTATGAAGAGTCAGCGGCGGGGATCATTAAATATTTTGGCTTTTATGATTGTCATATTATCTGTTTTAGCTTTATCAAGGGAATGTCCAAAATATTTGATACCAGAATTCGGTGAATTGATCAATATGAAAAATTAATTTATATTTTTTTTTGAATTTCTTTCACAGTAAATGCATATCTAAGTATTGCATTAATATCAGTTTTTACTTATTTGTTGCACATTTTAATATTGTGGATGAGTAGCTTCCCTCCTCATGATCCACCATGTGAGTTTATATTAAGGATAATACATAGCAGAATAATTAGATGTTTACTAGGAATTACAATTAAAAACGTAAGTATAGCTTATACCTTTACAAAATTTTTTTTTAGTTTTTAATGCATCGAATTTTTTTTTAGCCAGAGTATATTTATGTTCATTGTAATCCATGGGAACAATTAGCATACATAATTAATAGAGTTAGTTTTATAATAGTCATGATTTATTTTAGTTATATACTTTGTAAAATTTAACTGGTTATGTAAAAAACCATTAAATTATTTAAAATTTTTTTTTTGTTTACTGTACTTGAAAATAAATATCTAGCTAACTTTAGTATATGCTAAGGCTTTAAAAATTATTTATTCTAATTAATGAATACAAAATTATCTAATTATTAGTAATTAATAATTTTTATTTTTAGAAAGGCTTTACCTTTTTTGCTTTTCTGAGAAATCGTATATATAAACCAAATGGTATGGCAACGTATATAAAATAAAGAGCCCACCATCCCGGTTTATAATTCATATGACGCAAAAATCTTTGCCACCATGTTTTCTTTAATTTTTATTATTTTTAAATATTATTGTAAAAGTAATTTCATTATATTTTAATTCTTAATTTAACTTACCGATGCCTTATCAAGAAATCTCTTTTTTAGGTCGAAAGTTTTTGATGCAATTTCATCAGCTAAAATAATGTCATCAGTTATTACGATATTGTCAAATAAAATTTCATTAGACATTGACCACAATTCTATACCAACAGCCACCTAATAGATTTACAATAAAAATAATTTTTTAATTAAAATTAAAGGAATATATTATATGTTTAAACTTACAATCGGAGTCATCTTGTAAGGTTGGAGATCTTCGTAAAAGTCTGGATTCAATATTTTACGTGGACTCCATTTTCCTTGGTAGTTAGGGTTTTCTATCATTGGTGGACGCCATTTTCCCTTATACTCTGGATTTGAAATTAAAGGTGCACTCCATTCACCGCAACCGACTGCATTTTCACATCCTGGATTATCAATTAATGGAGCTTCCCACTCCCCGTCAATAGTAATGTCCCAATCTTCAGGTTTTTTAGCATTAGGATCTATGTAGGAAAGAATTTTGTGTTAAAATTATAAAGAAAAAAATTGTATTGAAGTTTTTACCTGGAATCATTTCTGGTTCATCGTCTAACCATCCTTCAGGCTTAACAGCATTTGGATCTGTAATTTTTGGTGGTGCATCTTCATCCCAATCATCAGGTTTCTTTGCATCTGGGTCCGGAATCTAATAAATAAAATAAAAAATATATCAAGAATTATTTTAATATGAAAAATTTATACCTTTTCTCTTTCATCCCAATTGGTAGGTTTCTCATCTGTTGGATCATCTATTTCCTTTGGAGGATTAACTGATGGAGTAAAATCAGTTAATAAAGATCCTTCATTTACAATTTTGTGATCTACACTTATTTGATATGTATTATCAGGTTTTACAACTAGTCTATATAAATGTGGCATTTTATCTTTAAAAGGTTCTTCTATTCTTTCTCTATAAAAAAATAAAAATCAATATAAAAGTACAAAAAAGAACAAAATAATGATGTAATTATTACTTTGGCTTACGGCAATGTTTTTCAGTTATTGTACCATTAATTGGATTAACATGTCGGAATATAAAATGTAATTTCACATCGTTACCACATTTGTCTGGTCCAAACATAATAGTGTACGGTGTTTTGTCATTGAACTAAACAATGTTTATATATTATTAGAGAATATTTAAAGCATATACATATATTTATTGATTAAATTATTAATTTGTACCTTAGTTAAGTCTTCTGACTCTTTAGCTTGAGACAATAATTTTAAATAAGATCCTCCACATTCCTGTCCTTCCTGTAATGTTACTTCATACTGTACAACGAATGGTTTATCCCTGAATACGAATGGACGTTTAAGTTTCGACGAAATGGCTGCATGTTTTGCTTTTGATTTTAATACAAGACCTAAATCATTTTTCCAAAGTTGTCTCTTTGGAAGTTCAATTTCCCATAGACCATCATATTTGGCTATTGCATCATCAATATCATCTTTTTTAGCCATTGATTTAATCCAATTTTTCATAAAATTATTAATTTCATCAAAATGTTCTGCAAAGAATAAGCGATCAAAATCAAATACCGGACTGACATATTCGCCAAAATCTTCATTTTGATTTTGTTCATCTTCATTTGAATGTGCGGGCACTTCATCCTATATTTTTGAATTAAAAAAAAAAGAATAAAAGCAAAGAAAACTTAAGAATAGATATATGCATATGTATTGTACATATAAGATGTATTTTATTTCGTCAAATTATATATTTTTTATTACTTATCTAATTTAGTTAATTATATGTATTTATTTAAAAAAGGTTTTTTTTTTTTTGTTTATTCAAATGGAGCTTTTTTTATGGTTATTTGAAAAAGAAGTTCCTATAGTATATTTAAGAAAGATTACAATTTACAAAGTACACATCATCTTTTCAATTTGATTCGAATTTATAACCTCAAACAAGTTAAAATTAAACCAATTTATTTAAACAATATGGGCTTTGTATGTACGTATGTACATACATTATTCTTAATGATGATAGACAAACACCATTAAATTAAAATTTACTTACTTCAACTTCTACGATACCATCATCATCAAAATTTGCTGTATCAGATTCAGATTCAACAACTTCAATTTGTCCATAAACTTGTAATAGAGATAAACACAAAATTATCCCCAATAAAAAGTTCCACTTCATAGTGAAAACTCTGAATCTATAAAAAAAAAAAAATTAAAAATTCTTTAATTGGTACAAAGCGGCTTAAGAATGATTAACCTAATCAATAAATGGAAGCAAATTAAAAATGAAACCTAATCAAATTTTTTTAGCACTTAATCATAATTTATTTTAAAAATATTGAATAAAGGAATACAATATAATTATTCTTACAATATATTACGTATTTCTATAAAATTTAATAAATTTTACTAAGTACAAAACAAGCAAAAGTTAACAATTTTTGATGAATTTTTATTATATTTGACAATTTTTCCCTTATTTTTTTAATGACAGTTTAATGGCCACACTAACATCAAATCAAATAAATTTAATTTTAAGCCCGCCACCACCGGAATAATATAAAAACTATTTGAGATATTTTTGTTGATCTGATAAAAATATCGTAGTTTTTGTACAAAAATTTAAAATAAAAGTTTTTTATAATTTTTCACCTGAATTTTTAAATTTATTACTATATCTCTTAATATTCTATAAATTTTAAATATTTCTTTACTTTTATATTAATTAGCTGCCTACTATATTTAATTTTCAAACTGTAGTGATGAGGAGTAATTAAACTACACATAAAATTTCACCATTTTATACTCAAATTAAGCCCGAGATACATTTTATGTATGTCATGTGGCTTATAACCTATAATATATTGTCAATGTAACTTATGTGTTTCACCTAACTGGTTACATGTACATCAACTAACAAGTGACAATGGTCAGAATCTAGTCGTATCTACACGACATTTTCATTAAATTTATAATTTTAAGGAAATTCTTTCAAGCAAATTAGTTAATTTCATTAATTTATTTTTTAAAGAAATGGATTTAATCAACTTTTTAACATGGTTAAAAGTTTAATGCTAGAATTATACTTTTTAGCTATAATACTAGGGACATAGTATCGTTTAATCTGTTGTATAAGTTTTGTATTGAATTTTCACAAGCAGTACAGTGCAGGACGTCTTTAATCTGCACTCGTCACTGTTAAGTGAAGTATTATAATTTATACTTCAATTGTAAGAATTTAGTGTTACCAGCTGTTAGTGTATTTTTCGTTATTTCGAAATGGGCAAAATAATAAAACAATTTTAATTTTACTGTAAATCATTGTAAGCAATACGTTTATTTTTTTTTTGTTTTATTTGCCGTAATTTATAATTATGTTACTTAATAATAAGTTTCTTTTTTAATATAATTTGTTTTTTTTATTTTTTTTATTTAATTATTTTAATTTGTTTAACACAATGATTAACTACATGTCAATAAGTAAGCAACTACTATACTAAAATATATTAACATAACGCTTATCTAGTAAAATTTTTTTAAAGTATTTATTTTATTTTTTTAAATTATTTTGTGTGCTTTAAAAATTTCTAATAGGACAACATTTAGTTACATTTTTTTTATATATTATTATTTTTCTGAAAAATATAAAATAAAATGATAAATTAATTTCCTACAAATAAAATAGCGTAAATTTTTTGTAGTCTTAAATATTTGTTAATATTAATAGTTTACCACAATTTTGTAGATTTGGATTTTAACGGACAGTTGTTTTATCAATGTAATTTTTTATATAATAAATTAATATTGTGTATGTATTTACATTTTTACTAAAATTAAAATTATAAACTTAAGAATTATATAGTAAAAAGGTTTTCTTTATTATTTAATTGTTTATAAAATAATTAGAGTTTCAAAAAAATTTTTCTAAACTCAATATAAAATATTTTTGAAATTATATTTCTACATGAACATGTACAAAACATGTTCAAAAACTTCCTCCATTGCCTTGCATATTTCAATTTTATATTGTTTATAATATTGTTTAAAGTTAGTCCTAAAAAAAAAAAAAAATCATACTCATATTAACTTTTGTTAAAATTCTAAAAAATTTAATGGACTCAGTATGACTTTATTAATGTATACAGGGAAGGAACCGTGTCTTACGAGGTTGGATCTAATTGTAAAAACGAAATTTTTTTTAAATAGAAAAAAAAACAAAAAAAAAAAATTAAAAAAATAAGAATCAATGAGAATCTAAAGCATTAAAGCATATAAAAATATATAAAAACCATCTCATTTAGTTTGGAATTCAATCTTTCAATCTACTACTAATACATTTCAAATATCCATCACTTTAACTATTCGATTATATGTTTACTTGTTTGTAAGTCACCTCACATTTGCTAAATTTTAATTTTGCCAAAAAGATCGAATACGCGAAGTTAGCAGCAGAATATTGTCTATGATTGTAATAGATATATCGATTCAATTAATCGATTAATTAATAATTTGAAGGATCTACATAGTATTTGTAAATAATTATTAAGTTATTTAAAACGCATTGAAAAATAATATTAAATTATAAATTGTAACTATGTATATAATTCTGAATTTTGGCCTGTTTAAAAATTAAAAACAATAAATTTTTTTTTAAATAATTATATCTTCATTTATTGAAATTAAACAAAAAAAAAAAAAAATAATAATAAAATTAAAACTAAATTAAATTTGTTCTCATCTAAAATAAAATTTTACAAAATAAAAAATTAAAAAACTAAAAATAATTCACTTAAATTAATATATTATGCAATAAATTTTTGTTTTATTATTATTATTATTATTATTATTATTTTTTTTCAATATGTTACACATATATAATATTAAATTTGTAATTCCTTGTTTTTTTTTTTTTTTTTAGTTTTAAATTAAATTTATATTTAAAATAAAAATATGAAAATTAAAAATAATAAGAAAAAAAAAAAAAAAATCATGATTTAGAGTACCTAATATATGTATAAGTAGTATGTAATTTCTTATAAATATAAAAAAAAAATAATAAAATAATTAAGTATATTAAAATGTATTTATATATATATTAAATTAAAAAAAAAAAAAAAATTAAATTAATTTATTCAAAATATTAACATATATGTGTATTTGCTTTTTATAAATGCCTTAACATTTTTTTTTTTTATAATATATGATTTTATTAAATTGTATATATATATTTAAACGTTTGAATTATAAATTTGATTGGTTTTTTAAATGACTTTATTTACGAAAATGTAAAAATTTTAAATTAAGCAAAATATTTACTTTTTTTTTACTGTTCTATTTTTTTTTTAATGACTACAAAAAATTTATGGATATATTTATGTAAATTTTTATTTTTTTAAGTATATGGTACCTAATTATTCATTAATATAATATACAAAAAAAATTTTAAATATTTTATTGTATATTTGAAATTTCCATGGAAGATTAAAATTGGCATTTTTAATGGTGGCGAATTGTAAAACAAAAAAAATAAAAAAAAAAAAAATTAAACGAAAAGTAAAATTCTATAGAAAATAAATTAAATACATTTGTTTTTTTTCTATTGCTTTTCCATAGGAACTAATAATTTAGTTTTAATAATTTTATATTTTATACATATTACTTTAAAAGAATTTCTATATTTAATTTAAATCTTTAATACAACCATGAAATAAATTAAAACTATTACAATGTAAATATAATAAAATTTCATTACATTTGTTTTTTTTTTATTGAAAATAAAATGAAAATATAAAAATTATTAGAAAAAATTAACTTTAAATAATTATTATTAGCTAATTAGATATTTTGTAAGATTAATTAAAAATTATCTATTTATTTATTTTTTATTTCAATCTTTTTATTTTTGTAATTTTATATGCTAAAACCCGCTTTTTAAAGACTATTTAATTTTTCAATAATATTTTTAATTTTTTTTTAAATAAATTTTGGGTATTATTCCTTTGTTTTTTTTATATGTAATGTATGTAAATATGTAATGTATATTTGGTTTTTATTTTACATTATAGAGCTATTGTTGACTTCAAGGTTTCAAATTAAAATTTAGTATTTTTGTGTTAAAATTAATTAAAATTAAATCTTTTTAAAGTTTTTATTAAATCATTTTAATTAGAATTGTTAAATAATTATTTTTATTTAGTTCTGCATACATATATAGAAAGTACATATATTATTAATAGAGAATAGGTTCGTCAAAGAGGATTCGTTTGAATTTAGAAAAATATAAATTAAAAAAAAATAAACAAATCAAATTAACAGATGATGTTGTGAATTTTACAATTAATATTCAAACAGGGAGTAAATAAAATATTTTTGAATATTTTTTTTAAAAATTTACTGAATTTATGAAAATATAAAAACAGTATTAAATTTACTTTATTTTTTTGTATTCCAATGGCGCTAATTAGACGTTCAGTTCTTCAGTCAGTGCTTCAATACTGAAAAAATGTGAAATAATTATGCTATCAGTTTTAACTGGCACTTTTTAAATATGACAGAAACTGAGAAATGTCATTCGTTAGCTACAAGTGGAAATAAAACATAAAATTTTTTAATAAAACTTTTTATACATGGACTATCACTTATCAGTTTAAAATGACTGATTCGCAGAACTTTTGATCAGCGCCTTTAAATTAAATAAGACTTTTACCCGTTTTTAAAAGATAGAAAATTTGGGATTTTTTTTTGACATTTGATGTTTAAAACAATGGCAAAGAAATTTGAAACAAATGAAATCGAAATAAAAAAAAGTTAAAGCCATTTTTACTTATCTGATTTTTTTTTTTTTGCAATAACAAAATATATGAACTGTCAGTTGAAACTGACAGATTTACTGAACGTTTAATCAGCGCCAATATAGTATATTAACGCTTAATTCTATTTCGAATTAAAAATATCTCTGTTTTATATTTAAATTTTATTTTGATATTTTTTAAAGTTTAAAATAAAAAAAAATTAAACTCCAGGCTGACAGTAAAAAATGTTTGGTAATTCTGAAAATCTAATAAAAAGAAAATGAAGGTATCGTATTAATTTTTAAAAAATTTGTTTATTTAATACAAATTATATATTAAATATTTTTTTACACTGACTTTTGTTTTTTTTTATTATTTTTTTATATTATGTATATATGCATAAAATGATTTAATTTTTAACTCTATATAATTATTTTATTTATGTATGCATTAATTTTAATTAATATATAGGATTTTTATTTTCTTCTCAATAACACTATACATGCATAGTGGTGTATCTTCATTTATTTTTAAATTATATATATATTTTTTTTTAAAATTCATTTGTTATTTTTTAAAAAAAACAAAATTAATATAAAAACTATTATATGTTACATGATATTTATAAAATAATGAAATTATGATGTTCAAAAAAAAAAAAAAAAAAAAAAATGTTTAAATTAAATTAATTGATATTATTAATTTAATGAGGTAGGATTGTTGAATATTAATTTAATACAATGTATATATATATATTATTAAGTCCATTTATTTAATTAAAAAAAAAAAAATTTAATGAAAAATATGTTGTATATCAAAATTATTTGATTTGAGGTATATAATGTGTTTTACTCTGGAAGAAATATTGCTTGGAATGTTCTTTTTAAAATTTAATATATATATTATATTAATTTATTTTGTGTGTATAATGTTATTTTAATGTTTTTTTATTTTATTTTAAATATTTATATGTTTTTTTAATTAATAATTATATTTTAAATTTTTTTTAATTAAATATTTTAACTGGCATTTATGCATATTAAAATGGCACAAATGAATTTTAAATTTTTATTTTGTATTTTTTTTTGCATATTGTACATAAATCGTTTTTGTTTTTTTTTTTTTTTTTTTATAATTTTTAAATATTTATTTATATAAAACATTAACGTTTCAATTATATAGAAGTACATATATATATATATATTTAATTCTATTTATATATCATTGCTTTGTTTTTTTTTTTTTTTTTTTTGTATTAATATCTAAAAAATTTAATTCAATTGTATTTTGTTAAATGATTTGGAGACGTGAATTAGTAGTTGTATATTATATAATGTATATAAGGAAGACAAAAAATAAAAGATAATTTAAAATAAAAAAAAATGTATTATTAATGATATACATATATACTATTAATAGTATGTAACTAATAATTATAATTTAATGGATTTAATTATCAAACGATTTTTAATCAAATTTGATTAAAAACAATCCATCGATTGTTTGAACAATTCATCAATTTTTTGTGGATATTATTTTTCTAGGGATGGACAAAGATGCAAGGGTGAAATAAAATCAATGAAAAAACAAAAGTAAATTTTGTATATTTTATATGAATTTATAAGTATAATAGATAAAATAATATGAATAACTGTTTTTTAGAAAATCAATCTAAAATTATTAATTATTAGAAATAATTTCAGGGATGGGAGAAGTGAGAAAAAAAAAATCTCAATTTTCAATGTATATACATTTATTTATATATATTTAATTTTGTTTCACGCCACCATATTTTTTTGTTTTTGACATTTCTTTTAAGTTTATTTTAAATTTTATTTTAATTAATATGTAATATAATTATTTTATTTTTTAATTTTAGTTTGAAAACTTCTTCTTACAAAGTTGAATAATTAATATCTAAAATGTTTTTTGTTTTTTTTTTTCAAAATAAATTTTTTGTTGATAATTTAAATATTTATTTAATAAAAATTATTTTTTTTTTTTTTAGGTTTTATTTAAATTTCATTTTTCATTTTAAAAATCGTATATTATTTGGCGTATACAATTTTTGCATTTTTAGATATATGTATTTTTGTTTTTAAGTTAAGTTAATATTATTTGTTTAATTAATTTCTATTTTATTTCATAAAAATTCATAATATTAATATTAATTTTCATTTTTTTTTTTAAACTAGTATACAAATTAAGGCTTCTTGTTTTCAAATGGGATAAATTTTTAAATGCGTTTTATTTTTTTTTTTTTTTTTTTTTTTTAAATAAACATTAATTTAATAATAATTAATAATCTTATATTAAAACTATTTTTTTTTTAATAATATAGAATTGAATTTTTTTAACATACCCAGAAAAAAAAAAAAAAATTATAATTATAAATATTTATTTTTATAAGTTCATTTGCTATTTTTTTTTTTTTTTTCTTAATTAAAAATAAAAAACTAACAAAATTATTTGTATTTTTTTGTTTTGTTATAAACTACTTAAAATTAATAATAATTATTATACCAAATTCTCATTACACATTTCTCTTAAGTATTATACATTAAGTTATGTTTGCTATAAATGTAAATTTTTTTTTAAATTAAATTATTTAAAACATTTAAATGTTTTTTGTTAAAAATTAAGTAACTTTCTTGGAGTTATATTTGTAATATTGTTATTATTATTATTTATATTAGTATTATATAAAGTTCACGTATTGTGAACACCTTCATCTTCTGAATAATTATCTTCAGCATCTGAACCTAAATTATCAGAATTAATACCAACACCACTACCCGATTGATTAATATTATCTAAACCTAAATCCATTGGTTCAGATGGATCACGTCTATCAATATCAGGTCCATTCATATCTTGTGTTTGTCTTGATGGTGATGATAATTGATGATCATTATTATTATTATTATTGTTATTGTTATTACCGTTACCGCTATTATTTTCATTTCGACGATTTGTTGGTTCAATTGTTAATCCACCACCTAAATTACCATTACCAATTTGTGCTAAACGTGCTGAGAGATCATTATTATTTTGTTGAGTTAATTTTGCTAAATCTAAATGCGGTGGTAATAAACCCGCAGGTAATTTATCGAGTCCATGACCCATTGCATTTAATTGTGCTATTTTAGCTGCATGTAATGCTGCTGCTGCATGTTCTTGTGACATACCCATACCTTTAAAATAAAAATACAAGATTACAAAAAATAAATATATAAAAAAAAAGTATGTAGAAATGTTTATAGGCGAGTTTATTTAAAAAAATCAAATTGTAAAAACTTACCAAATGTATTTTCAGTTATAAATTGCAAATATGTATCTAAAAGAGATTGACCAGTAGCTGCGCCTGTTGGTGGTAACGGGGTACCATGTATATCTTTTTGTAATGAATCCATACTTTTTGGTGTCATGGCATCATGTCGTATTCTTGTAATTGTTGTATTAGGATGACCATAACCTAAAAGGCTATCATGATAACGATTTGAATTATTATTGTTGTTAAAAAAACCACTACCAGTAGTTAAATCCTCTGGATCATCATCATCATCTTCATCACCAATACCACGTAAATCTAATTTTGAATCACCGCGTCTTGTGCCACTAGTCGGAGATGCACGAGCACGTAATTCTGCTGGTGAAATTT
Organism: Dolichopus griseipennis; assembly: GCA_963082915.1. NCBI lineage: Eukaryota > Metazoa > Arthropoda > Insecta > Diptera > Dolichopodidae > Dolichopus > Dolichopus griseipennis. The sequence goes on along the minus strand of OY720444.1, from coordinate 72,320,199 downwards.
TAACACCAGCTTTTGCTAACAATCGTGATGCTAAATCGGGATCAAATGGTGATGGCATTGGTAAAACTGGAAGATCTTTTGTTGAAATACCACGATGTTGTCGTGACATATGTGAATGTAATGAATTTCTTGATTTAGCTACAGTACCACACAATACACAACGATATCCCGGACATACAGTATGTTTATCCTCTAAATGTGTACGTAATGTATGGGCGGAACGATATATTTTACCACATTTTGGACATGGACGGGGATCAGTTGCACGAACACGCATTTCAAGTTGACGACGTGATACTATATTTTTGAGAAAAAAAAAAAAAACAATTGATATTATTATAATTAATATTTTATTTATATGAAAATGAATATTATTTATTTTGTATATATATAATGTATATACATAAGTTTTGGGTAAATAATTTGTAGGTAAATATAGAAAGAAATGAAAAGACATTTATTTGAAATTGTTTTTTTTTTATTCCAACTTTTTAAAATATATTTCAAAATCTTATATAGATTTTTTTTTTTTTTTTTTCATTGGGTTCTTTGGCTATTAACAAACTAAATGCGCTACTTATTTCGCTTTTTTTTTTTTTGTTTATTTTTTTTTTTAGTTTTTCTTTAAATAAAATTTTATTTTTTGATAAAACGATTTTTTTTTTTTTTTTAAACAAAAGTTTTAAATATTAACATTTTCTAATTAAACCTAAAAAGTTTTTTTTAATTATATTAGTATAATTAATTTTTTTTGTTTTTATATTGACATGTTATTTTTTACTTTTCACTTTTTTTTTTATATAGATTTTTTTTTTTTTATTTAATTATAGGAAATCAGTTTTGTTTTAAAATTTACTGACATTTTTTTGGGGAGAATATAATTAACATTTACACAAAGAAATAAAAATAACATATAGATATATATACCTAGTAAATAAAATTTAATTTTGTTTTTATTATTTATTTTATTTAAATAAAATTAAAATAATATTATTTAACTAAATTTAAGTTTAATTTGATTTATAATATACATATATAGTTTTAAAAATAAAATATAATTATATAATATTTATATTCTTTGGTTTGAGCATTTTTTTTTTTTATTTTCAAAGTAAGGACTTTTTGAATGTAAAACACAACCTCAAACTTAATCTATTGTTATCGATTCGATTTAAAAATTGTGGTAATTAATTAATAATTATAGTTATTAAAAAAGCAAACGATTTTAATCGAATTATTTTAGATATCGAAAAACTTTGAATTGAGAAAATCATTTCGTAAGTCATGAATCACGATTAATATGGCAAAAATCATAAATTGGGTATTATAATATCGGAGATAGAATTATGTATGTTCTTCAGTATGTTCTTTCGTATAAAGGTAGCCATAAGAGCGTCTGGGTATAAAATTATATAATCATTTCAAGTGGCATTTATTGTACAAAATGCTAACGGACTCAAGTAATATTATTCTAAGTATATTACATTCTAAAATCAATATTTTAATTAATATTTAATTTAATTTAATTTTAATTTAAATTAAAATATTTAATTAATTATTTAGTAAAGGAACCATTTTTGATTATAAATATACCCACCCCTTTTTTTTTGTTTTACAAATCGAATCGAAATATTTGACATTTGTGTTTAACATTTAACTTTTTACATTTACACATAATTTTTTTTTTTGTTGTATTGTACAAACTTAAAATTATCACAAAAAAATTAATAATAAAATTTTATATAATTAAAAAAATTAAAAAATAAAAATACACTATAAACAAATATAAATTTAACTACACATTTAAAGATAAATATTGGGTCTAATTTAAAATAAAAAAAAAATAACAAAAAATATATGAAGAAAACATAATAATATTAAAAATAATATATATTTATATATATATTATATATATATATATAATTATAATATAAATATGTATATGTATAAAATGTGATATATAAACATATTAATATTAAATATTTATATAATTATAGAATTAATCTAAATATTATAGAATTCAAATAAGTATATATAGTAGGTGTGTGTGTGTGTGTTGGTTGTGTGACAAACACAAATTCTAACCTATAAATTTTTACAATTAAACTTTTACATAATAATATACTGGATCTGGATAAATGTAATTGTTTTGTTTTTTTATTTTTCTTGTTTTTTTTTTTTAATATTTTATTATTTTATTTTATATTATTTTTTTTTTTTTTTAATTTTTATTTTGTTTATTGTTTTCTATTTATTTTTTTATTTTTTAATTTATTTATTAAACGTCATGATATAAATAGTTTTTTTTTTTTTTTTTTTTTGTTATAGGAACCTGTATTGCGTTTTCATTAATATAGTTTTTTAATGTGTAGTAGTAGTATGTTTCATATGTATATATAGTTTATTTATAGATATATATATATATGTATATATACGAGTATATAATATGTATGCATGTTCTTTTTTAATTATATTAAAATTAGGAATTTTTATATATTGTATTTATTTTGGTTGGTTGTTTAATTATCTAATAATATAAATTATTATTAAATTTTATTTTTGTTTTTTTTTTTTTTTGGTTTTATTAATAAAAAAAAAAGATATTATAAATAAATTTATAAATAATAAAATTATTTTAATTATAATTATTTTTAGGTTGTGTACAATTTGAATCAATTTTTATTTATAAAAAATTAAAAAAAAAAATTTGGTAAAATTTTGAAATATGATTGTTGGTTATCAATTATCATAGGTATACATTTATATTGAGGAATAATATTATTAGATTATTTTAATTTTAAATTGAAAATATTTTATTTTAGATATAAATAATATAAATTTGATTGCGTGGTTTTTTTTTCAAAAAAATCGAGTATAAATAAAATTAAAATTAATAATTGAATTTTATGATTTTAAAATATAACTTTTAAACATAATAGTACACTGTTTTTTAATGGATGACTAATAAAAGTTTCTTGGACTAGGTGTCACATTTAATCCTACATGCTGTACTTGCGGTGGAAAAAATGAGAAAAAAGCAATGTATATTTTATCAGGAATCACTCATCGCTACCTAGGACTTCTACCATCGTTTTGATAGGTAGGAAATGTTAAGGTTTTTAAAGGCAACGAAATGGATCAAAAAATTAATAATTGAAATAGCCTTAAAATAAACTTTGTGGTCATATTTTTTAAACGTATGATAGTTTTGAAGAAAAGTTTCATAAAATGGTGGTATTCATATTTCGTAAAAGATAAAAATATTATTAAAATTAATAAAAATTTATACAATTCGGTTATATAAATAAAAAAAAAAGTAAAATGTTTTTCGGTATATTAATTAAATGTATATATAATAATATATTAATTAATATTATATAGAATAACCGAACTTTTGTTTCAAATATATAAAATAAATAAAAAAGACGATGAAAGTATATAGTTTTGTATACTGTGCTAATAAAGTAATATTAATTGTGAATTAATGTTTTTTTTTTTTTAATTATTGTATATACAATTGTTGTATGTAATTATATAGATATTAATTATGAAAGTTTTAATTTTTGTTTCTTTTTTTTTTGTTTATACTTAAAGTTATATTAAATTCTAAACTTTTTTTTTTAAATTTTATAATATAGTTTAAGCTTGATAGCATAGGCACATTCTATGTTCAATTAATTATTTAATTATAAATTAATTTATTTTTTAAATGTTTTTTTTTTTTTAAATTATTTTTATTAAATTGTATTAATACTACGTATACATTATAAAAATTTTTTTTTTTTTAATAGTTTCTTGTTTTTGGTATAAAAAATTGGAACCTCTTTATCTTATAAATTAAAATTATCTAATTAATTTATTTAATAGAATTTCAAATAATTATAAATACTAGTTTTTATAATTAACTAATTAATTTTAAAAAATTATTTTGTTAAAGCTAATGAAAAAAAAAAAACATTCAGTATACGTAGTAAATTAAATTATTAATTATTATTATGTTAATTAGTTATTTATGATGAAAATATTGCAATTAATTAAAAAAATTAATATGTATATAAAGAATATTTTACATATAGTTGTTGTATATTTATGTTATGTATAAAAATTAAAATATTATTAATATTAAACTAATCAATATAAAATAATTATAGTAGAATATATTTTAGTGACAATAGAATAAATTATAAATTATTTGGTAAAATTATATATATATATATTAATTAAATTAAAATATCTAATAGATTTTATTTACAATTTTTATTTTACTGCGGTAAATTAATTAGTATATATATAAATATTGTTTTAAATATGTATTAAAAATTAATTAATATTTATATATTATATACTTAGTTAAAAATAATTTAATTTTATTTTATTTTCTAATAGGAATTTTTGTTGTTGTTTTTTTTTTTTTTGTTTGTGTATCAAAACACACAAATTTTAATAATTATAATACATAATTATTCTAAAATTAATTAATATATATATTATGTTTATTTTTAATATGTATAGTTTTTTTTTTTTTTTTTTGTTGATGAGTTACAAATATCTTATATATTTTTGGTTTTTTAGTTTTTTTTTTTAAATATACTTATATTATAGTTTTATTAATTAATTTCTATATGTATATTTTACAGGTATATTTGTTATGATTTTATAATTATATGATGAGTATATAATTAAAAGTTATTTTAATTATATTTTTATACAATTATACAAATTTATATTTACTTCGAAAATATTTTAATTTATTTATTTTTTTTTTCTTTTATATGATTTTAAATAATACTACTTTTTAACAATTTATTTTATCACAAGCCAGGAATTATTAAATAAAATATTTTTTATTTTTTAAATTTCTTTTAATGTTTTTTTTTCTCAATTTGAAAAAAATATAATTTGGAAGAGTTTTTTTTTTCTTTTGTTAAATTTTATTTATTTTTGGATTCTTTCCTAAATAATTTACTTAGTTTCTCAAAAAAAGTCTAATTTCAATTTTTGTTTGTTTTTTTTTTTTTTTAAATTTATACAAATATTAGTTTAATATTTATTTTTTTTTTTTTATATATATAAACATCTAAAATGAGAATTTTATTAATTTATATGATTATAAAATCTCTTTTATTAGTTAATTAATTTCTAGAAAAAAATTAAATTAAAAAAAAAAAAAATTGTTTACAACACAAAACACAAAATTTTGTGTTGTATATAATACTTATTAATATATTATATAGGATTTATTAATATGTATATTATTATTTTAGTATACATACTTATATTTATGTAAATATAATTATTTTTAGACAATTATTGACATAAAATCTCATTTATAATCTGGCATTCCTGTAAAAGGACCACCAGATGATCTCATTGCTTTCATTTTAGCCCATTGTAATGTATGTTTTATTCGCATATGATTACGTACTGAATTTGGATGGGCAAAACGTCGTCCACATTGAATGACTGGACATACTGGACTATCACGTGGATAATGTCTATCTAAATGTTGTCGAAATATTCGTGGTTCTAATGGTGTTTCACATAATGGACATGGTAATAAATAACCACCAGTTCCACCAGTTGAACCAGAATTACTATTATTATCATTATTTCTATTATCATTTGATCTATTTGCATTTATAGCATTAACAGCAGCATTTTGTAATAATTCGGGTAAATCTCTAGTACGTCCGAGACCAATTGCACGTGCCATTAAAAGATTTGCTGTTAATTGTTGATGATGTGTTTTAAAATCATCAGCAAATTGTTGATGTTGTTGATGAAAATTATCATGTTGACGTTGTAAAAATGGATGATCTTGTCCTAAATTATGTTCTTGATGTTGTTGATGTTGTTGCTGTTGTTGTTGTTGTTGAAATAAAAGTTTATTAACTGTATCAATTGGATCGCATAGATTCTCTAAATTATTTAAATTTTTTTTATTGTTAACTGTTAATGAAATTGCTGATAAAGAAGAATGTGTTGAAACATCATCATCTTCATCATATTCTGTTTCCATATTCTGTTGTTGCTGTTGTTGTTGTTGATCATTTGTTATTTGAGCTAAATTTTGTATAACATTTGATGTAGTTATACGTTTATCATTTTTATCATTTTTTGTAGTTTTATTTAATGTAATATCATTGTTATTATCATTATTTGATGAATGTGTTGATATTGCATCTGGTGATGATGATGCATGTGATCTTAATGATTTTTTTTCATTATTTAAATGTTTATCTTTATTTAAAAGTAATTTCTTTGAATTTGTATTATTCATATTATATTCTTCAGAATCTACAATTTCTTTTTTGATATGATCTATCAATCCAAATTTTGAATTATGTAGATCTGCAATCAGTACAAAATGAAGGGAAGAAATGATTGCAGTTTTTATTAAATATTAATTCTATATATGGATTATATTTTATTTTTTTTTTTTAATTTTATGTCGCAAATCTCTGATTAAGAAAATATTTTTTTTTTTTTTTATATATATATGTTTTAGTTTTGATGAAAAATTGTGTTGAGATTAATTTTTTTAACTGGATAGCCAATTCTTATGTGGTTTTAGTTTTTAATTAATTTTAACAAACAATAATAAAAAAAAAAATAATAATAATAACTATATAAATTACAAAAGAACTAATAATTACTTTGGATAAATTTTGATGAAAGTTAAAAAAATGTTTTAATTTTTTTCTTCCAAATAAAATAAATTTATTAATTTTTTTTTTTTTTATATCATTATCCTTCTTATATATTCGAGCAAGCTTATATAGGTTCGACCTTGATCTCCTATTTTTTGTATACTTAAGATATTAGTATCTTTTTTTTTAAAAAAATTTAAATTTTTTCATTTAAAGTTGCCAATTTTATTTGTTCCAAATTTTAGAACAAAAGAACTGAATTTTATATTTATAAAGTATAATTTTGAAATATTTTTAATTATAAATTTATTTAAAATTTATATATTTTTTAAATAAGTAGCTAATTAATAATTTTGTATGCAATTTCAGTTCATTTGTACTTTTGCTTTTTTTATGTATAATTTTAATTTTAAAATTTTGTTTTTAAATAATTTAGAATGTTAAATAGCCAATTAATAATTTGATTTAAAAGATCACGGTCGTATAATTTTTTATATACTATTAGTTAATATAATTATGTATGTTTAATTAATTATTATTTTATATGTTATTTAAATTTAAAATAATTAAAAAAAAAAAAAAACAAAGCAAGCAAAAAAAAAAATTGTTTTGTAAAATAATTTTAATGCAATAAATAAATATATTTATATAATAAAATTATAATTAAATATTAAATACATTTTGGATATACAAATATTAATGTACGATAAATTATATAAAAATATAAACGTTAAGTGTATTTATAAATTTTTTAATATTAATGTGTTAAAAATATTTAAATTGAACAAAAAAAAATAAATGTGTATTTATATAATTTATTGCTGAATTTATTTTTAATAGTTTGACCATAATATTATTATATCGAATTTTTAGCGCTTATTTTTAATTAAATTTGTAGTTCTTGCGTCACAAATATTTTGTAATTAATTTAAAATTTTTAAAGTGTTTTGATTAAAAAATAGTTTTAAGATTTCACTCACAACTTGCGCATTTAAATTTGTTTTAAAGAACTTTTAAAGTCCTTCAATGTGTTTAAATTAATACAGGGTGGCGCAAAACAACTGATATGGTTTGAATGTTTAATAACTTTGAATGTTTAATAACTTTTTAAAATTATCTATATTTTTTATTTTTATTTCAGAATATTGTGTAGAAAATTTGGAGAATTGGAAATGGAACAGTACACAACAGAACAGCGATCAAAAATTACGAAAAGTTATGAAAAATATAAAAAATCTAAGGCGTTTCTACATGTTATTCAGGGTGGCGCAAATCGACCTATATGGTTTGAATGTTTAATAACTTATCAAATTTATTTATATTTCTTATTTTTATTTCACAATTTTGTGAAGAAAACTTGGGGAATTGGAAATGGAAGAGTACACAACAGAACAGCGATAAAAAATTACGAAAAGTTATAGAAAATGTACTGGAAAGAGCACGAATGTGCGAAGCCGCTTATTATTAAGCGGCTTAATCATTAAATAAAAAAGTTATTAAACATTCAAAACATCTCGGTTGTTTTGCGCCACCCTGTAGTTCAGTATATAAGTATTTAAAGAAAAGTATACTTTTAGGCGAGTATACAATATTATATATTTAAAACTTCCGAGTCCTTCAAAATGAGGTGAGTTTTTACACAATTGCCTAGACATAGTCATGTTTTATTCTTAGATTAATTTTTATAACATGTGATTTGTTGAAATTAATCCAAATTTTTTGGAAGACATACGATAACTTAATAACGTTAATGCTGAACATTTCTATATAGTTTTAGATGCATATTAGGATTTAGCAGAGACAACAAAATCTAGAGACAAAGGTTCTTATTTAAAAGGAATATAGGGTAGAACTCTGTTCTTATTTAATATAATAATTTTCAAATATTATTAAATAAATTTGTGGGTATATAAAAATTTGGATTAACAGTGGATTAAAAAGTATAACTAAGTCCTAAGACATTTTTTCAAGTTTCAATGTTTGATTTTATAAAATTGATAAAAATACAATTTTAGTCTAATATAATTTTAATAAAAGTCTCATTAAAAAAAAATATATATATATTTTATAAGAAAAAACATGTTTTATAAAATTAAATAAAAAAAAAAGGTTAAACAAATTGACCATTAAATATTATTAATTTCTTATAACCTTTCATATAATAATAAAGAAAAAAAAAACTAAAGACATTCATTCCCCTTTTTTACAGGAGTATAACAGCAGTAAAAGTATAGTATTAATAACCACAATCTCCTTCACATTGAAATTATTCACTTAATTTAGTTAAAAATTTCAATATAAGACATATAAACAAAAAAAAAACAATAAAAGCACAATAATAAAAGGAAACCAACCTTTTTTTTTCATTGCCTTTTATATTTCAACCTATATTTATTAATCATACTTATAGAAGTTTTTTTTTTTAGTAATAATTTACAAATCATTTCATTTCAAACCTAAAATTAAATACATGACGTGCGCTTGTTATTACTTTAAAATAGAAAAAAAAAAAAAAAAACAAAACAAAAGTAAAGAAAAATCTAAGAAAAAAAAAATTACAGACAAATATATTAGAAAAAAAAATAAAAGTGAAAATCTAAAACGTTAAAAAGTCCATAATTCACATTATCCTCAATTTCCTAAACAACTACCTTTGGTAAGAAATAATAATTTTTTGGATATATTCACATTATTTTTTTTTTTAAGTAACATTAAATGATTTTTATTTCATTATTTTTTTTTTTTATATTTTTTGACAGGGTGACTAGTAAATTCCATTTATTCATTTTTACTAATATCAGTTTTAAATAAGATGTTGTCTTTCGTTTTAAAACAGTTATTAAGGTTTTAGCTCCTAAGCACAATAAGGGCAGCTAACAACCTTGAAATATTACTTCAAAAGTTAAACGTATGGAAATTTTTTTTACATTAAATGTCACTTTAATGCTTTGAAAGTTTTGCTTTGTGCTTAAAAAATTGAATAGTTAGGTTTATTGACATTTTGAAACTTCGATGCAGCGACATAGCTACGCTCATTGTGGCCAAGGCATTAATATTCTTAAAATCTGTCTATGAGGACTTTCAGGTTTGAATGAAATACGGCAAGTCTATTAGAAATGTTAAACGTAAAAAAAGACTAAAGTGAACAACAATTTAAAATAATAATTGTATATTAGGCTCTGGTACAAGATTATGCAAAATAAACATTATGTGTGTGTGCGCTATCTATTTATTATTTTATATAACTATTATTTATTAATTTGTTTATTTAATTTATTTAGTATTTATTTTATTTGATATATACTAAACCATAAAAATCAATTTAAATTATTACTGTAATTAAATTTGATATGTCATACGTTGAAATTTAAGATTTATAAATTGAAATATATCTGACGCTCTGAGTTGAAAAAGAAACGTTTACAGCAGGAATTGTCATATATCATATGGTATTTTATCTAAAATATTTATTTATTTTGTAAAATTTATTAAAAAATGCTTAATGTCATTAAAAAAAAAAAATAAAACACACATTAACATTTGACGTTTTATTTTATTTGATTTAATTCTGTAAGATCTGAGAAAAATCTATCAAGCTGACAGATTGTGATCTGAATGCACTCTTAGTGAAAAAAGAAATACAAAACGGATAATCTAAGCGTAAAAAGAAACACAATTTTTTTTTTTTGACAGATCTGACTTTGCACTTATTAGAAAAAGGATAACGGGTTTACTGTCAGATGTAAGATTTTTGGAATGGCAACAAAGACATACAACTCGAATTTATGATTACAAATACTTTGAATTTTTTTTGGAGTATTCTATCTTCAAGATAGATTTCTATATTCTAGATATTCAATTCAACACCCTGTATCTTATTGAATATTTTGTATTTCTTTAACTGCTCCCATCTAGATAAAAAAACATATAAAGAAAAATAAATATACGCGAAAAAAAAACCAGTATAAATAAATTACGCATCTGAAAAAGAGCACATAATAAAACAAAATTTACATTAATATCGACAAGAAGACCAAAAGCCACCACAATTTGTTTTATTTTTTTTTAAGAAATAATAAAAAAGAAAATTTATACCAAAATAATAATTTTCTTTAACATTTTCTTTTCAATTTTTATTGTTCTTATTTTGCCAAGCCCAAAAACTTCAATCCATCAAAACTAATTTACCTAAAAAATACATTCTATATATTTTTTGTTTTTATTGTATTTTTGTTTTTTATTATTTTTTATTACTATACTCTTTTTTCGTCTTCTTCTACTTTCTTTTTCAAAACTTTTAAGTTTTTTTTTTTGTTCTTATTATTATTATTACCTGCGATCCTTTTTTTTTTTTTTTGGTTTAAGGATATACATATAAGGATATTAAATAAATTGCACAAGAAACTTATAGAAAGAAAAAAAAAACAAATTATCATAAGTATATATGTATACATGTATATTATAATATTGTAAGACAATAGAAATATTGTGCAAAAAAAAAAAACGAAATATTTAACCTAAATATTGTAATAATCTAAATTGAAAGAATATGTGAAGAGTCAAAAAATGAGTTAAAATTTGGAATTTTTTTCAAAAACTACAACAACAACAACATAAAAAAATAAGAAAAAGATATGAAAACTTTGAAATAAGTTTAATAAAAAGTTCTCTAGGTTATAATATTTATATAAGGGTGGTTTTTTTTTTTTATTAAGAAATATGTAATTTAAGATTTAAAATAATAAATTATAATTAAATATATGATATGAATTTTTTTTTTTAATTAAATAGCCCGCAAAATTAAAAGACTGATTTACAGAAATTTTAATTTTAATTAATATAGATGAAGAATTTTGAAATGACAGATAGATTATGATTACTTTTATTTAATTAATAGTTATGAATGAAGAGAGTATTTTGATGTAAGATTAAATTTTAGTGACTACTGGTGGTAGGTGGTTAAATTCGTTTTTCTATAACTTTTGAAATTTATTTATACCTATTAAAATTTACTGAGGTGTGGATTTTCAAAAAAATTTCAAAAATTTGATTTTTAGATAGGTAAATTAAAAAATATTTAAAAAGTTAATAAATGCTTTTAATTAGTTCTGATATTTTTTTTAATTGTTTCATTATATTTAGATGTGGTAATTGAGTCGTTTTATTGACAAAATTGACAAAAAGGGTAAATGTAGAGTAAAAACAAGTTACTCTAGATTTACTCTAAACTGATTTTATGTTCGATTGGCTCAGAAAAGAGTATATCGTTTTTTTTTTTAATTCTAGATCATTTCTCAGATTTATTCTTTTTTTTTCTATGTATGCGTTTGACGTTTGTCAACTTTATTAAAATATCATAACAATTAAATTAAAAATATTAAAAGTCAGAAAGTTACACGATAAAAAGTAATAAAGATAATTATGGAATTTAAGGATTCATTTTCAGTTTCATCATCAGAAATATTTAAAATTGCAGCTGCAATAATGTTTACTAAAGAATCAAAATATCAATTGAAAAAATTTATAATTTTTAATTTCAAATAATTTGATTTTGAATAATTTTTAATCAATTTATAATTCTGTATAAAAGTTTTGACGTTTATTAGTTTTAGAACAGTTTTTTTTTGTGTCGAAAGTGTCCTATTTAGATGTTCATTAAATTGTTTTAAAGTGCGTTTAAGCCCACTTTAGAAAAAGACTTTTTCTTACTGTTGTTGTTGTAGTTTTTTTTTATATTTTGACAGATGCATATGAATGGTTTATATGTTTTCGATTGTTCTAAAACTTTTGACGTTTAATTAATTGATTTTTTTATCCTGTTCTTAAGACAACTAATTTTTTAACACTCATTACTATCAAAAGAGATAGCTCTCTCTAAATCAAATATGATATATACTAAAATATTTCTGAACTTCCTTCCTTTCTTCATGTGATAAAATTTTGTAACTGTAAATTTTGTAAATTATTATAAAGTTTCTTAAAGAAATTGGCAAGCTCAATTATGAGTTCTGAGTAACTATATGATACCCATTTAGTTGGTGAATATAGATCAATGAACTTTAATGTGCATCTTTAATTCTCTTCTCTTTTTTTTTCAAATGACAATTCGAATTGAAAGATTGATTTATTAAATTTTTAAAGGATGAAAAATTGTCATGTTTCTTTATATATTTTTGTTGTAGAATGAATTGTCCTTATATTTTTTATTTTCTATTTACTTGTACTTTAGTTTTTTAAAACCATAACTATTAACATATAATATTTACTTTATTTTGTATTTTTTGGTTTGTAAATCAATATGCATATGTATTATGTACATATATCTCTTTTTTTTTTACTTTAAATAATATAATTTAAATTTTATTTTATTGTATTTCTGTGATCACGTATATTTTCGATTTATATCACGATATTTTAATATATTTTATTGGTATTTATTTATAAAAAAAAAAAAATAAAATAAGGAAAAAAAAAAAATAAAATAGTATCTTATATGGACATGAGATAAAATATAATTTCTTAGATATTTTAAAACATTGTAAAAAAAAAAATAAACGTAGTCAGTTTATTTTTGCATATAGACAGAAGACAGATATATACATTTTCTGGGCTGTTCATATTTAATAGTGATATATTGAGTGAGTGAAAAAAAAAACATATAATACACATATATAATTTTTTTTTTATCCCAATTGTTAAAGGATTGTTTCCTTATTTTACGTTTTGTATAATAGTATAAAAAAAAAAGGATATTATATTAATGTAAAACTGAAAATGTCAGAAAGAGAATTATTGTAATTTTTTTGTTTTGTATTTTATAATGTTTTATTTGATTTTAGTACTAAATATAAAAAAACAAAGTGTTTTTTTTCCCTATTTACAGTATTAAAATTTATTAAATAAAAAAAAAGTTTTTATTTTTTTGAAAATGCTGAATCAGTAAAATGTATAATAATTTTCATTTACTTAATGTTTTATTGAATTTAATATATTAAAACAAATTAAATTTTTTTTTTAATTTATTAGACGCAGGATTTAGAGCTTGCAGCGCTGAAAATATGAACATTATTTTAATTACTCTAAAACTCCTTTTTACAGATCAAACATTATTCCAAAAAAATGTATCCAAAAACTATAGATTTATCAGAATTGTTTGATACCTGAAGTGTCAACAAACTGATCAACAATTGTTAGGCTGATAAGTCTGTCTACACCATTGGTTCATATTGGAAAAGGGAGGACATATTATATTCTTATTATTAGAATTGATCTTAATGAATTCTACATACAATTTAAACATGAGATAGTATAGTGCTGGTCGATTTCAACAACCACATAGAAGCTTTTTTTCTACCGGGAATCGAACAGGAGACGAATCTTTCGAATAACAGATTGGCAGTCTAATCATTGTGCCATCTCAACCTTTATATACAATATATATATATATATATATTGCTTTAAAAAAATTACCACGCATGTACATTAAAATTCAGAAGATTATCACTTAAGTTAATAATATTCTAATTTCTATAGAGTGGATAGGTCTAAGAATTCAATAGATAGTTCAACATTAATATGCTCTGGAATAATTAAAATATTCGATATTATCAATGTACAAATTGTATACCATACCACAACCTCAATGGTTAAACAGATAGATCTTAACAAAATTTTGTTATAATTTTCTTTATTAAACATGTAATTAAAAAATTTACAATCATTTTAATTAAATCTTAACTTCTGTTATATTTTTCTAATCTTCAAAAAAAAAAAAAATATTTCGCCTTTTTAATCACAAATAAATCAAAAAATTTCTGAAAAACAAAAAGGAAATAAAATAATAAAATATTTTACAACTTTTCTAAAGAAAATCTATTTAAAATATTTTTCAAATTTTTTTTTTTAAAAAATATTTTATATGTTATATTTTGACCAGCATTACCGCAAAATTATACCATATTTTTTTTTTTTTTGATATTAAAAACCAAAAAAAAGGCCTACAAACAAAACTACAAATCAAAATTAAAAACTAGAAAAAAAAAAATTAAATTTCATAATTAAATACTTTTGATATAAAATATATATATGTAGATATATATATATATATATATTATTTTATAATAGTTTTCAAATGTAAAAAAAGGGATTCATACTTGATAAAAATCTACATACAAATAATAATTTTGTAAATCTATGGAGGAATGGTAGTAGAAGAATTGTTATAAGAAACATACAACTTAAAAAACAAGCAACAAAAAAAAGGTTTGTTTAGGATTTAAAATTAATTTCATAATATACATATATAAGATATATATTCAGAATCCTATATATATAATTGTAAATCTGATAGTAATAGTTTATAAATTTAATTCATATACATATATATACTTATTCAAAATTCAATTTAAAATTAAAAAACTTTAAGTACACATTCTCACTTTTCTGCCAGGCCAGGGTATAAAGAATAATTTTTAATAATACGGGAGAACAAAAGAGTTTTTTCATTTGATGTTTATGAGATATATATATATAATTATATAGTAATATAATTTGTATATATTAATGTATACAACAACAACAATAACAAAAAATATTTATTTCATTTTAATGAAAAATATTTAATTTATTTTATTCAATAATACCAAAATAAAAAAAAATCTTAAAAATAAAATATATATAATAAATAAATCTATTCTTATATGTAATAAACCATCATCTTTTAGAAAAAGGAGCTGCCATCTCTTGGTTTTGTCAAAAAATAAAAAAAAAACAACAATAAGAACAAAACTAATATTATATGTGTTTAAAAGGATCATAAGAGAACCAATTACAGAAAAAAAAAACAAATACACAAGCCAAAGAAATTCAGTACAAAATGATCGATTTTAATACAAAATTTTATATATATATATATATATTATTAAAATAAATTAAAATTAGGTTATCCACTAATACATTGAAATATGAAAAAAAAAGAAATAAAGTTTTCCCACAAAGTAGTCCAAGAAATACACATATATTGTAATATATAAATATAATAATGACAACAATTTACACTATTACAAAAAAAAAAAAAATTGAATTTTAATCCTTTTTATGGAAGGATGAATATACAAACTTTTTGTTTTTGTTTTTATCAATTAATTTTGAAATTTTTTTTTTTTTTTTTTAATTTTAAAAGGAAGTGAACAAGAATAATTGTAATAAAAGGTTTATTAATTAAATTAATTTTAATTTTTTTTTAAGAATTTAAAAAATAGGAAAAGTATTATTAGTAAAATTGTATTTTTAATAAAAAGGATGTAAGTATACTCGTAGAGTTAATTCACAGGTTCCTATAAATTTATATAAATGAGTTAACAAAATAATTATTAGACAAATGAAAGTTATTGATTTTTATAATAGTATAAATTTATAAATTCATTAAAATCATTTATTTTTAATAAGTATTACAAATGAGATTCGACTTCAGTACCAATTTATATAATTATTTATTAATATCGCATATCATAATTGATAATCCAATATTATAAAAACGCATCGGTGACTATGAGATCAATATTAGGTTAGGATACTATTTATTAAATTATATTTCAATACTATTTAATATAGTTATGTAATTATATTACACTATTATTATATTTGATCATAAAGAGTTGAAAAATCAATTGTTGCAAAGATTGTAAAAAATAGATAAGTTGATTGCATACTTTTAGGGGTAAACATTTTTAAATCTTGTTTTTGGCGGGTAAATATGAACGAAAATTTGAAAAACTATAAAAAAGTTGAATAAACATTAAAATTAACAGCACATTATCAGATTTACAGTTATTTAAAGGTGTTACTTTTTGTTGAAACTTTACAAAATACAAAATTTTAAATAAGGAAATATTCAAATATTTTTAATTTTTAAAAGTTTTTAAAGTATTTTTATAAATAAATATAAAGACTTGCAATATATATTAAAGTAAATCAGTATAAAAAACGATTGTTTTGTAATTTTGCATGTATTCATAGTATTTTTGTGTAACTCGAAATTTTACTTCACACTTCTTGATTTAAAAATAAAAAAAAGTTTTTGGTTTTTTTTTTTGTTTTTTGTTAAATTAACTTTAACACATGAAGAATTTAAGTAATAATAAAAACATATAAATACATTATATTAATAATCTTTATATTTTATATGTAATTTGTTTCTTGTGTTGTTTTTTTGTTTCATTTGAAAATGATGTCCTTCGAGATATGTTTTATCTAAAAAACACAAAACACCAAAAAAAAAGAAATGTTCTTTTATGAAACATATGTACTATATATATATATATATATATATAAAATTTTTTTTTATCTATCTTACATACTGTTGGTTATTAGATTTTAAATTTAACCATTTTTCATTTTTCATATAAAAAAATTAAAACCAAAATAAAAAAAAAAAATACCTATATATATTATAATATATATTTGTATTATATAAATAAATTACATATAAAATAACTAGAATAGTTATTTTTATATATAATGAATGATAAATGTGTTTGTTTTAAAAACAAAAAATATTTTGTAACAATAATTACGTTCATAATTTTAAAAAACATTTTAATAATTTTTCATTACAGTGGGTTACAATTAAAAAAGTGTTCAAATATCATTTTGCATACTTTTAGGGGCATTGTTTATTGGGTAATATTTTTAAATTAAGTTATTTAAAAGGTTTTTTTTTTTTTTTTAAATAAGTAACAGTTTTAAATTTAAATATTTCATAATATTACTAGTTTTTCCTCTGATCTGATTTTTTGATCGCAAGAATAACAAGACTTTTAATAAAAAAAAAAAATAAAAATTTAATAGATGGTGGGAAGTCCTAAAGAAAGTCTTAAAAACAATTCTATAATAATATTTTTTTATTAATTAACTTTCTAAGGCCATGAATACGTCATCCAAATGCCAACAAGTGAATTTTGAGAAGAACATTTTGATAATTTTTGGTAAAATTGGGCATTAGGTATTTACTAGTATTAGTTTCATAGATATTGTTGCAAAAATAATCACAATAATTATATAATATAATACGGTAAATAAATATAATGTAACTTTGTATGTAACATAATAATGTAACATAACAGACACTCACTGTAATTTTTAAAACAATATTTACTATATAAATCTCTTTTTGTAGTAATATCTATATATGCATTTCATATTACAAATATTATATATATTTATATATAAATATATATATATATAAATATATATTGTACATATTCTCAAATTTATTTTCTTTTTAATTTTTTAGTTAAAAAATTTTTGTTTTTTTTTTTTTTTAAAGAAATTTCATCTGATTGTGTGGTTTGTTAATACTATCCAATTCGTAATTGTCTAAAATATTTACATACATATACCAAAAAAAAAACAAAAAAATAAAAAAAAAAACAAAAACTATGGTTGTGTCTCCACGAATTTAATTTAATACATTTTATTTCTTTGGAACATATTTTTTGTTAACTCTTAACTCTTTTTTGTATTTTTACACATTAGATTCCATTGTATTCCTTAGAATCGTATGTATGCATATTTAATTGTATATATAGATATTTACACATATATATCTTTATAAATTATATTAACACTTTTAAAAAGGATAAATATCCTTTGTGAATATTTTAATTATGTACACATATAGTGTTTATTTAAACAAACATATTTTTGTATTTATTTGTTGTTTTTTTGTTTTTTTTTTTTTTTTTTTTTTTTTTAAAGGATTATTATTATTATAATTATAATTTTTATTATGTATTATAATTGTAAGCATTTAGGATATATGTACAGTATGTATGTATATATTCGCTGTTTTTATATAAAATTATATTATATTTTTCATAATTAAACCCTATATGTTGGAAAAAAAAAACCCATCTTAAATTTATTGCTTTGTGTCGTCCTGGTCGCTTCTCATAACATTTAAATATATTTGTCTTATTAATATGAAGACATTTACTATATATAATAGTAAACACTATATTTAAACATATAAAAAAAAAAAGAAAAACTAAAAAAAAAAACAAAAAATAGTTAAAAAAAAAAAAATAAAGAAAAATTAACCAAGTCCTTAAAGTACAAAAGTTTATTTCTGTAATTTTATATTATATTATGACAAATAATTTTTTTTTTTGGTACATGGTGTCTTCTTTTTTTTTTATACAATGTTAAAAATGTATATTCTACATAGATATATTTATGTAATTATATATGTAAAGTATATTTTAAGTATTTAATGAAAATTATTATACGTGTTACATAAGAATACAAAAAAAAAAAAGATCTATGATTAATTTATAAACACCTAAATGTTTTTCAAAAAAAATAGAGAGAGGTGAGGTGTATATAAGTTATATAATTTTATAATTTATTAAAGAATTACATATATATATATATATATTATGTATTATATGTCATGTACCAAAAATAAAAATAAGAAATAAAGTAATTTATGATAGGTTTCATTTTATTTTAATTCAAAGGACATTATTTTAAATAAAAAAAAAAAACAAAAAATAGTAAGAAAAAAAAAAACAGGATAATACAATTTTCTTTTTTAAATATAGTTTTTTTTTAATTATTAATGTGTTTGTTTCCTTCTAAAATTTTTTAAAATAAGTTTTTAAATTAAAATTTTTTTTATTGTATTTTAACTTTAGGTGAAGTTTAAAAGAAATTTTAATATATTTTAACTGGATTTAAAAACACTTTGGTCAATTATTATAAATGGTCTTATACTCTACGAGAGTAGATCAAGAACGATTTTCGAACCGAAAGGCAGATTCACTCACTTATCACATTGTATGTGGTATGGTAGGGGACTGTACATAAATAAATAACTATATGATATCCCGAATTTGTAATTATTTTCCTAGAACTGCTGATTAGGTATTTTGCATAATGTTACAAAATTATTTAAATTAATTTTCTTGTATACTTTTTGTAAATTAACTTTATATACTATTGATTTCTACTTGTAGAGGCATCTAAATTTTCTAGCGTTAATCTATTTCTGATAAAATTTTAAATATTTTAAAATTACATTTGTAAAATACAAGGGTTTGTCTTAATTCTTTAAATTTTTCTTATCAGATACTTGAACTTTTAAAATCAATCCATTTATTCAAGTAAAAAATTATCTATTTCAGAAAATTAAAAAAAAATTTCAGATCTAAACGTTTTTCATTTATACCATTCGGTCATATAATATACATATAATAAGCCTTGGACAGAATTGAGTAATTCAAATTATGACCGTGGGGCAATTGCATTAAACACGAGCGGGTATAGGGGATTGAGTATCATTTGTCTTATTGAAATCGCAATGGTTTAAGTTTTTAAATAATTAATCTAGAAGAAATCTTGGGCTCAGAAATATCAGTACTAGAAGTTGTAATCGTTCTTTAATTAAAGATTATTAACTTCAAAATTGTTAATTTAAAAATTTTTTTTTTTAATCTTACAATTTAATGGTAATATTAATAAGGGAAAATTTGTCACAATTTAATATAGTAATGCACAATAATGTGTTGTGTAGTATTTGTTAAAAACTTCACTTTGATTTTTGTAAAATTTTCAAAAGGAATCATTTAATTACACCCGAAAGCACAATCTCGACTCAACTAAGAGATACAAATATATCTTTTTTATTATAATTTGGTTTTTTTTTCTTATTTTTGAGCATTTCATGCATATTTAGATTAAAAAAAAAAAAAAATCTACATATGTGCCATGTATTATATATACTCTGTATTTATATGTATATATTTATTATAATAAAATGTTTATTCTTTTGTTTTTAAAGGACATTCCAGTTGACTGTGATGTGTTATATCAATTTTTTTTTTTTTTTTTGAGTGAAATTCTGTACATATCCTAATATGCATATATGTATATATATGTAACAAATATTATGTATTATAATATAAAAATATTTTAAAACCACAACAAACTATAAAATTTATAAGCACCATTACCATGATGTGGTAATGTGCACCATTTCAAGATATGGTTTTAAAATGTATACTATACTACTCTTTTTTTCACATATGAGATATGTAAGAAAAGGAAAAACAAACAACCTAGAAATATGTGATCTAATATTCATTCTTTTGCATACGTATATTTGCATGTCTGCACAATGTGTATATATATATACTATATATATTATAATATGTGTTATGTTTATTTCTATTTATTTGTAATGACTGGTATATGCAAGTGTTTTTAGTGCATAAAGAGTTTACAAAAAAAAAAAAAAAAAAAACTTCAATCAATATCGTATAATATCGTATAATATCGTATATATTGTATAATATAAGTTAAGTCTTTTAATATTCGTAAGATGAAATCATTGAATTGAATTATTCTTGTGTGCAACATTTTTTTTTTTTTTTTTTTTTTGTTTTTTGTTTCCTATAATTTTCTTTCTCTTTCTTTCGTTTTGGAAAAATTTTTGTAAAAATTATTTGAGAAAAAGGATCATGGCATATATTATAAGCATATATGAGACTTCTTCTTTAAAAAAAAAACAAAAACAAAAAAAACAAAAAAAAAAAAATATAAATTAATAAATTAAATTTAAAAACAATTTGAGTATAAAATATTTTCCGTTATGCACAAATGATTTGCGAAAGTAAATCATTTTATGGCTTTTGTTTTTGTTTTTATTTTTTTTTTTGCAATGTTCATTTATTTTTTATTTTTTTCGATTATTTTGATCAACTCTTCTTTTAAATTCAATAAAAAAATAAAAAATTAAAAAAAAAAAAAAAAAAATTGTTTTAGATACTCGAAAAATAAAAAAAACCATTGGTAAAAGAATCTATCGTTTATAAAATAAAAAAAAATAAACTCAAAGTAAGAAATATTGGAATGAGTTAATTACAAAATAAAAAAAAATGGGTGTTACTTAAATTAATAATATTAACCCTTTTTTTCAAAAGTGCGATTATTTAATTTAGAAATGAGGGGAGAGCTTTATTGGGGAGTGAGGAGTATTTTATTATAGGAATGATAAATTTATAATAGAAGTGTCAAAAAAAATACTTTAAAATCGATTATATAAGTATGTACTTTAGAATCGATTACGCTTGGTTAATTAAAGCTTTAAGAACAAGTTAATTTTAAAAATACTAATAAGCAATTTAAAATAGCATTGTTGATTGGTTCTGGTTTTGCATAATAATATTTTCTAAAAAATTGCCTTTTTCCTATTAAGAAGGAGTACTTTAAAGTCGATTATTTCAGGATTTAAAATCGATTACGTAAGTTAATGTAAGATCTAGTTAATTAATCATGTTATTGAGAAGTTTAAAATTGTATTTTTGATAAAATCTAGTTTTCAAAATAATATTTGTTAAGAAATTAAATTCTAATGAATCTGAATAGAAATGTTATAAAAAATTGATTAACCGATATGGGTTTGATATTAATCGATTTAATTGGATTTTGAAGGCTGAACTTTGGAATAGGTGACCCCCACAGACCGTAACCAAATTTTCGGAAGTAAAACTACACTGAAATTCATGAAGTTTTGTGGGGGCCGAAATTGGCGCGTACGCCATTAAGGGGTTAAAATTGTCATTTGAGAAAAAGAGGTACATGCACATATAACTGTAAATATCTCCAAAACTAGAACATATATCTAAATACTATTAGTGTCAAAAGATAAATCTGATAAATGCTTTCAAAATAGTATATACAATATTGGTACAGGTTGTCCCATTTAAGTACAGAATAGATAAAAGTAAAAAAACAAATGTTTGTTTTTATTTTTTTGAATATAACGGTAAAAAAATATATGTAACGGTACTTTTTTTCCAAAATTTTTAATTTTTACATTCCCTCTCTTTCGAAAAAGCCCTCACATATTATTCCAGGCCCTTATAGTTTTTAAGTTCTGGCAAAAAAATTGTGGTCTTTTATATGAAAAAAATTAATATTTCATATAAAAATGCAATTTATTAAATAAAAAAACCTATTTCAGAATTTATACTTGTTATTATTCATACATTTTATAATTTGTGGCAAAAATGGAGAAATTACCTTTGTCCAGAATATTTCAATATTAATTTGAGATATTTACAGTTATATGAACATGTAACGCTTTTTTTCAAATGACAATTTTAACCCCTTAATGCCATATGCGCCGATTGCGACCCTCACGAAACTTCAATGAATTTTATTCTAGTTTAGCTCCTGAAAATTTGGTTTCGGTCTGTGGGGGTCATCTATTCCAAAGTTCAGTCAGGTTTGATATTAATCGATTTAATCAGATTTTCAATGATAAAAGGAATTTTAATTTGTAATAATGAACAAGTTTAATTAAATTATGTAAATTAAAAAATTTTAGAATTAGTAAATCAACAACTTCTAATGAATCTAAGTAGAAATTTGATTAAAAATTGATTAATCGATATCGGTTTAATATTAGATATCGATTTAATTGGATTTTGAATGATAAAAGTAATTTTAAATATTACTTATGTATTGAACACTCAATAGGATCATTCAATTACCTTAATTAAAAAATCGAAGGATTAAATTCAAATCCAAAAAATATTAGATATTGTTATAAAAGCTTTTTGAAGTAAAGTTCTAAAGCTTAATCAGCGTCTTGAATTATAAGTTCATGCAATGTGTCAAGAAATAGTCACAAGTATTAAAATTGTCCCAAAATAATGTTTAAAAAATTATTATTACTGAACAGCGTCCACTGCAGTTAAAAATTTTATATTTAAAGAAACCTGAAGAAATATTAAATTTTAATACTAAACATAACTAACATAACATAATTTAATATTATTATTATTTGTTATATACAAACATTATAATAGCTATACATTAAGTTTTTTTTTTATGAAATACTTTTATATTATTTTTTTAATAATATTTGTTCTTATATAACATATTATGTACATATTATATAAAATAATATATTTGTTTATTATACTTATTTAGTAAATATAAGTATTTATTATATGTATTTAAAGATTTTTTATTTTTTTTTTTTTTTTAAAGTAAAGATATTTATCAATTGTTTTGTAATCTTTTTAATACTCGTAAACCAACATTATTATTATATTTTTAGTTTCAATATATAATATGTATTAATACTATTATATGTATTTATTCAAGTATAAAAATAATATAAATAAATTCTTAAATTATATTTGTTTATTTTAGGATAAAAGCAAATACTAATATTTTTTTTCGAACTTGGTTTCATTTTTTTTTTTTTTTTGGCTATTAAAAATGGGGGAGTAAAAAAAAAATGTTTTTCGCGATTTTTCTGTCATATTATATATATTTTAACATAATTTTTACTGCCTATAAAGAATTTTAAGAAATACATATACTTGCATACATATATATATATGAAAAAATAAATAAATAAATTCAGAGGTCGTTAAAACTTAAGTAGTAAATCTTTCAATCGCTGGAGTACTATATACGATATATATATTATATAAGAATATTTAAAAAAAAATAAAAATGACAATGGTCATCTTAATATTTTTATATATTATACATTTATGTATTTTAGATTAATTTATTATATATATATATCTGTACAAAGTATGTACATATAAAGTTCGTTAGTTAAAACAATATGGAAATTTTTGAAGAATATCCAATAGTATGATTTGATTATTCTTTCAAAATTCGATCAACCATCATAGTTCGAAAACAAATGATTCGTGTGTATAAAAGGATACGGTCTTTTCATTTAAAAGTAAAGTAGAGTAGTTCCCTACTAGTACTCTAGTACTCTAGTAGTACCCTAGTAGTACTTTTTCCATTCTTATTTTTCTGCTACTGTACTGTGGCTACGGGAGAAGGTAATTTAGTAGAAGTCTAACAATCGGGAGGCTTAGTTTTCCCAGATGTCTTCTGAGAGTTTTTGTCTACCTTGGCAAAAGAAAGTATGTAAAAAAGGCAGTGCCAAATGGCTTTTGAGAGTTTTATCTACCTAAGCAAAAAGAAATATTTAGTGCTTTTGTGCTAGTGATTATTAAGAATATGCTATTTCTAAGTTATTTTTTTTAATTTCCATGTATTTTTGCCAAAACAAGTGCCACAGAACGTTGAAGTCTTGAATATTTGAAGTCAAAAAGATAATTAAATTAAATCAATTTGATAACTAAGTGACTGTTTTCCATTTTTAAGTAATTCAAATGTCCCCGAAATTATAAAAGTCAATTAATATCAAAATAAATTTAACAGAGGTCCTTAAAACTATTTGTAGTGTCCTGGAAAGACCTTTGGTTAAGAATTATCTTACTCATATTCATTATCCATTAAAAAATTATTTAACTTGCTGTTAAAGAAAAAGAAAGATATACACAAGTGTGTATATTTACAGATAAAATTATATTTGTCAATTTAATTTTATTTTTTTGTTTATATTTAAAGGAAAAGTAAACATAAGGCTAACTTTTAATATAAATCGTCTAAGAGTACATAAAAATTTTAAATCCCATTCCCCATCAATCACCACAAACAACTCTTCTTCTTCTTCAAAAAAAAACTCATGAATAAGTTTTTTTTTTAAATGTAATAAAATTTGTAATTTCATATAAATTTTGTCTACATATATGAATAAAAACTATAACTGTATTAATACATAATAAAAGTTTAACTACATTTTAGAATATATACAAAATAATATTATCCCATTGATATGAAATGGTGATTTGGTTGATGGATGAATATAATATAGAAAATAAACATTAAATTTATCTAATTTAATTTCGCATCACTACCATTTACTATCATTTTAACTTTTTATACATAAGGCGATATGTAGTAATAAAATGTACTTGAATCAATTTCTTTTATCTTTTTATTCTTCTTTTATTTTTATTTTATTCATTTTATTTAGAATTGAATTATATAAACATATTCTAAAAAAAATTTATCTTAAAATTAAATGACATATCTTAAAATAAAATTAAATGTCAAAACAATATACAGTTATTATTATAGCCATACATATTTAATCTAATGGAAAAAATATTAAAAGATTTTTATAGATCATAAGTAATTAAAATTGGTCAAATTATATTTGTTTAATAATATGGATTATATAATTAAACTCAAAACGGTTTAAAAATCTTTAAGATAAATTTAATGTAAAAAATTAATTTATTTAGAAAAACTATAAATGGTGATAATATTTTGATCATGACTGTATTTAAAAGAAAAATTTTTGATTTAATTCAAATAAAAATTTAGTTTTTTTTTGATTTTCTTCTTTTTTTTTCAGTTTTTAGCTTGTGTTTATGGTGGATTGAATTTTAATTTTATTATATTATTATTGTCCACCAAAATAATAATGTACATATATAAATATGTTTGTATGTACATATATGAACTAGAGAAAAATTGTGTGTGCACATTAACAAATTCTAATAAAAACTAATAAAATAATAAAATTAAGATAATATATATTCATTCATATAAAACAAATATATCTGTGTACATTACAAATATAACACTTATATGATGGGTCAGTGGGTGGTATTATTTGAAAAAAAAAAAAAATAATAATAAAAGAAAAAAATAAATATATAAAAGTAATATTTTGGTAAGAGTTAAAAACTTCAATATTACACACAATAAAGAATATTAAACGAATAACAACTACTATAGCCAGAGACAAATCAACCCGTCAAAGATAAAAATAATAATAATAATAAAAGAATAAAATTAAAATATTAAAATAAGATAACGTCAGGATGGCGGACGTCAAATATCATTGCAGAAAAAATAGAAAAAAAAAAATAATTTCCAAAATATTTCCAAAAATATATGTTTGACCAGTGTTAATGTTTTTCTTTTATTATTTTAATTACTCAAATTTAATTTCTACTTTACCGCAATTTTTTTGCAGTTAGTTTTAAATTTACAGTTTTAGTTAATATTTTTTTTGAAAATAGATACTTCAATTGAAGTTTATTCAATTTTTTTAATTGTCAAAAATTGACAGAATTGACATTTATATATTTTTGATAAGAAAAAAATTTTTATCTTTTAACGAGGGTCGAACTATAATTTGTTTACACCCGAAGTCACTTCGCTAAACACTACACTATACAATTCTTATGAATTTATGGTCAGATTTCTAATATTAATGTATCACTAACTTACAGAATGAAAAATAAATCCATAGACACAGGCAAATTAATATAAAAGTATATAATAAGTGTTTGATTAGACTTGATAAATTTTAACGTATTTTTGGGTTTATTAATCCTCAAGTGGAAATCATAATTTTGATTTTTATTGTTAACTTCAAAAGATAAAAATCTTTTGTAATCGAAATATTCAAATTTGATGGGTAAATATATTGCATTTGATGCATATGATGCGTATATACTGCAAAATATGTTTTTTTGCATTTTGCAATTATTTAGAGTACAAACATTTCTGCTTGTCTAAGTCTAACTGTATTATTTTATTATGAAGGTAAGGCTAAAACTTCGAAAAGCTTTTGAATAAATATTTCTATTGATTGGAAATCAAAAGTATAATATTAAAAATATACATTGGCAATTGCAGTACTGTGTGTGTGATGAAACTTAACTGCATTCTGTGTCTTTCTTTCTTAAAACATACCTTAAATACTTAATGACTAAAATCGATCAATGCTTAAAAACAATGATTATGCAGGTGAGAATAATTTGTAATTTTCTCACATATACGAGCAAAACCCACCTTAAATAACTTGCAACAAAACGAGTATAGGAATAAAAATAGTTTTCGCCATATGTTTTTGTAACATAAATGAAACAAAAAATGTGCATATAAATTACAATATAATTTTCATTTTATATATATTTTTAATTACAATATTCCATTTATTAAATCAAATTTTACTACTGTAATTATCAAACTTTTTTTTGTTTTTTTGTTTTTTATTCAAAATTATTATTTACCAATTCGTTTATACCTTTTTTAACTACATATTTTAATATAATTGGGCACACCTTATAAGAAAATTACAAGTTTTGGTATGTCATCAAAAAAAAAAAAACCAAAAACAACAAAAATTAAAAAAAAAGAGGGGGCGAAATAATAAGAAAAACGACAATATCCTTGAAAAAAAATTATATACGTGATTTTTCAATTTACGATAATTTTCTTACTTACTTACGAGTTCGTTTTTAAATACAATCAAATCACTATGGGTAATCAAATATTAGAAAATAATGAAAATATGCGTGTTCTAAGAGATTTTCTTTAAGTTTTCAAAAAAAAAAAAATTACAAAAAAAAACCAAAAAAACCAAAAAAAAAACTCAAAACAAAAAAGAATTAAAAATAAAGAAATGAAAATTTTTCAATTCCATAATTTATGAGAAAATATTCAATAATATTATTACCATTATCGTTTTTTGCACACAAAATATATTAAAAATGAAAATTATATATTATTTTTTTGTATTTTTTTTATTATTTATTTATGTATATTTGATTGTGTATTACAAAATGTACATTAAATATATGAGTATATTTTATATTTATTAAATATATATTTATTTATTTATATGTTTTGTTTCGTTTTTTTTTTTGATTTGCTTTGTTTAAGGGTGTGTACAAAATATTTATGTATTATTAATTCCTTGTCTTCTTTCTTATTATTTTATTATTTCATTTCTGTGTTCCTCTCTTTTTCTTCAAAAAAAATCCAAAAAAACAAAAAAAAATTTCCAATTCTTTACTATTAGACATGTCGTTTAGCATTAAAAAAAGATTTTCAGTTATAAAAAAAACCAAAAATTTAATAATAATAATAAAATGGAGAAGAAAATATAAGTAATACATAATAAACAAAATACAAAAAAAAAAAATTGACAAAGTGTAATAAATGGGAGCAAATAAACATTTTTATGAAGCGAAAATACCAAAGAAACCAAAAAAACCAAAAAAAAAAAAAAACTATCCCTTAAAAAAAAACAACAATAACAATAATAAAGTGGAATAAGAAAAGAAAAAACAAAAAAAACCGAACAAGACAATAAGAACAAATTGCTGATCAATAACATATAATATACGATATATAAGACAATCCCAAAAAAATATTAATAAAATTATTGAATCATATATATAAATATATATAAAAAATCTTACATACCCCCTCTGTACTATATATATGCATAAATAAACTAAAGTTAACATTATTATCATGCATAAAATATTAATTTTAAAAAAGATTTTTTTTTTTTAAAAAAAAGGGCCATTGCACGGCTTAGTGGCTAGAGTAGTTAGAGTGTCGACCTTTCATGCGAAATGTTCGAGTTCGAATGCCAGCGAAAGTGAATAAACTCAGCTACCATTCGCCATTGAGTTCAAATTAATGGTTTAATCAATAATTAATAATTATATATCTTTAATAAAAAATACATTAATACAACAATAAAAATAAATAATTTAATTGAATAGAATAACTCACAGATATAGAATACCATATAACTCAAATACAAAATTATTACAATATAAACAAAATAGAATTGTACGAGTATATATTGAAAATCTAAAACTTTTCAACATATAATAAGGCCTAATACTATCTCATGTTTAAATTGTATGTGGAATTCATCAAGATCAATTTTAATAACACGAATATAGTATAACTCCCTGTTCCAACATGTACCTATGGTATAGATCGGCTTATTAGCATAACTTTTAAATTATGTTTAAGAACATTTAAATATATTGATTCGTTTATTATTCATACATTGATTCATTCATTGATTCATACCTTGATTCATTAATAGCTCAAATATGATTCACGATTAAATTTTAAATTGCAATCTAGTTTGACATTTAACGCAAAATAATGTCAAAATTATTAGAGATAAAAATGACAATCCTTGTACCAAATGATTGTTCCAATAATTTATATGAACCATTCATATTATTTATAACTGTTTATTTGATTTTTGTTTTAATAATGTATTAGGTTTTAGTTTTTGTTTTAATGTTATTTTATTTTGTGAATTTGTTTTGTTTTTTATTGGGGACAAAATGATTTCATTATTAACACGCATTTTGCACTAATAGACAAATTTTTGTGTTGTTGTTTTTGTTGCTGTGTTGTTTTTTTTTTTTTTGTCTACCGTTTGTTTTTTAATATACAATCAATTTTCATCCTATTATTGTTGTTGTAGTTGTTGTTGTTGTTGTTGTTGCTCATCAGCCAACCTACATTTTTTTTTTTCATTCAATTGTCATGATCATTTTATTTTAATAAATGAAAAATAATAATGATAATTGTAAAATGAGAAAAAACCATATTATAATTTTCAAAATAATGCAATAATATTGTACATACTTATTATATACTAGAATATACATATATATATAATTTGGGTTGTAGTTTTTTTTTTGGAAAATTCATGAAATATTGTTAACATTATTTAAAAAAAAAAAATTCGAAATAAAATTAATGTTATGTAGTAGAAAAAATTTAGGGATGGGAAGTATGGAAATGAGGTAGGAAAATTTTTAAAAAATTTTCTTGTTAGTTTTTTGTTGTTAAATATATCTGAATTTTTTTTAACTAAATTTTTTTTTATTGTTGTTGTTGTTGATGGTTTGTTTTTTTTGGCAGTGGTACTTAATTTTGAATAATTTACATTGTAAGTTATAACTGTTTATTTGGATTTTTAAAATTTTTTTTTGTTGAGGGTTAGTAAATGGTGTAATTTTATAAATATTTCGTTTATAATATAAGGAAAATTCTAAATAAATATTCGGAATTTGGTATTTTTAACATTTGGAGGGATAAAAAATGTAACTGTTCTTTATAAGTACCGGCTTTGTAAATAAATCTAAGATAAAAATAGAATCCTATACTAGTTATAAATCGTCATATTAATTACAAATGCAATACACACAAAACCTTTTTAATGTAAGATTATTTCTTAAATTAACATTACTAACATTTGTGCGTCAGCAAATATTTAACAGATGGAAATTAACCTTTAAATGTAATTTTTTTTTTTTCAGTATTTTTATTTAGGAGTGAAACCTTGTTAACCTACAGTATCTCCGATACTTACTAATAAGTTAGATGTCTTTATTTATATACCAACGCCTTCAAATAATCTGCTGGATATTCTGGCCAAACAGAATATCCAATGGTCTATTCTGGAGTGGAGTATGTGTGAGGAAGAACCTATTGAAATTTAAAAAAGAAGGAAAAATACAATAGGATCGGGAATATCCATCTGACGTTCACAAAATAGAACAGACCCAGAAATAGTTTAAGAAGCACAGTTTTGAATGAAATAGGAAAATTTAACAATTTGTGGTTAGAAGTGAAATAAATAGCTCAAAAGAGAAATTGGTAAAGGCTTAGTGGATGCTCTATGTTTCCTGAGGAGTTGTAAGGAAAAAAACTCTATATTATTCCGTAGGAAAATATGACAATCAAACTTGTACAAAGTGTGTACAATGATTTAAACCACGTTTAATTCCCAGTACAATTGAAAACTAATTCAAATTTAAAAATAGTTGAAACAAAATGAAATAGTCAAAATATCTAATTACTAATTACATTCAAAAACCAATGCACAAATCAATGCATAATTAAATGGATACATATCCTGAATCCGATGACAGCGCCTTTAAATTAACAATGTCAAATGTTAAAAAATTTTATGTCAATCAATAAAAAGTCAGAAGTTTTTTTTTATTATACTATAGAATGTACAAATATTTTTTTATATTCATTGATGAATACAAATAATAAGTACTTAGCACTTAATTTTAAATATAAGATTATATTGTTAACAATATAATATTTATAAAATTATTGTTGATTTAAAAAAAAAAAAAAAAAAAAAAAAGTGATTTGTTTAAAAAACAAAACAAATATATGATAGAAAAAAAAAAAAAATAGTGAAAAATCATTCATTTGATATTATTTTCACACACTCTCTAATAACATATTAATGTTAAAATTATATAATGGATAATAGGTATATTAAAACATGTACTTTTCAAATATTTCATAACCCCATTTATTTTATATTTTTTTTTTTTTTTTTTTGTTTTTTTTACTAAATAAATGCTTACATTCGTGTAAATTTTGTAATATATATATGTATACATTTTATATACGTACAATTAAATGGAAATATTATTCAATATTGTAATTTGTAGTGATTTATAATTATATCGTGATACAAAATATTGAATAATAAAAAAAAAATAGAAAATATCATTCTAATGGCAATAATAATAATAATAATAAAAAACAAAAATCAGAATAAAAATCAAATTATATCAATATTCTAAATATTATTTTTTAATGTTGATATATGCCTCTTGTTACTGTTAAACTAAATTACAAAATATTAAATTACAAAAATATTATCAATTCGATTTGTCTCTAATATAGATATATCTGTGTAGATATTTCATATGAAAATTATTTTAAAATAAAAAATAAGGCGGCTGTTACATTGTCAAAAAAAAATTGTGTAGCTTTTTATGAAAGTTTTGAATGAAATGATGATTTATTTAATAAAAATATTACAATTTTTTTACTAGTCATTCCTTACTTTAAGGTTATAAAGTAAGTATTGTTGAAGAAGGATTTTTACATAAAACGTGTGCTACATTGTCATTTGTCAATAATAAAATCAAATTTTTACGAAAGTTTTGAATGAAATAATAACGATTTAACAACACTGAAGATAAGTTTTTTTTTTAAAACTTTATTATCAAAATCTATTTTAGCCGCCCTTTGGAGTCTTGAGTTTTATGAAGATATATATTAATATACATATATACTACATATACTATATATATGTATATACTAATACCAATACCTATACATATCGATAAATTAACATTCTGCTAATGTAATTATACGTCAGTAACGTGAATTCGCTACTATTTAGACAAAAATTTATCTTAGTATAAAGTTAATTAAATAAAATTGTACTTAACTAAATCAAATAAAAAGGAATCATATGTCATTAATTTGATTACATATATTAGTAAGGGCCCAGTTTTATATTCATTTTATTCATTATTTTCATACAATATACGTTTAAAAATCAAATAGTTTCAATTTTAAGCTTAAACCAAGGATAACGAAGGATATGTAAGGATTACGAATTGTCATTAAAAAAATCCATATGTTAAAGTACTTTGTAATTCGAATATAAAGCGTATTATATTCAAAGTACTTTATTTGAGTGTTATAAATTCAATTTTATATTTCACCTGAGTTTTACAATTTTACATTATGTATCATTGTTCTCCATTCTTTATACTTATTGTGTAGTATTAAGTGTTATGAATAAATTTTCATATAGTATAAGTGAATAAGGACGATTTAAATAACAAAAAAAAGTAGAATTAGATAAAAAAAAACAAAAAAAATATTAAAAAGACATTCACATATAAAAAAAATCTAAAACAACAAAAAAAAAACACACCTTGAAAATGGTAATAATAATAATTTCACATGTTGTGTACACGATTATTATTATTACTATTATTGCTTTTATCATTTAATTTGGTAATTTTAGTTTTTATATATATGTATATATATATATATATTTTTTTTTTTGTATGAATTATGACTATGACTTTTTTCTCATTTTTTGTTTCTCTTTCTTTTGATTTTTTCTTTCAAACAAAATAAAAAAAAAAAAAGTATGTGAAAGATATGTGAAATGTTGTTTTTTGTGTTTATTACTTTGTTTTTTTTTTTTTTTGTTTTTTTTTTGTACTTTTCAAAAGCAAATTTATTATTACAAATATGTTTTTTTTTTCAAGTAAGTAATTTCAAATATTTTTTAGAGGTGGTTAACGGATTTTCGACATGCAATAGTTTATTTATTCACCCATCAAATAAAATATTTATATGTATACATATATATATAATATATATATATATAATATATCTAAGAAATAAACAACACTTTATTTTTTATTTGTGCTGTATTTATACTATTACCGTTACCCATTTATTCTAATTTCTTTTTTTTTAGTTATTACTTTTACGTAGGTGTACATATGTTTGTACTTACATACATAATATATATATATATATTCATATCTTTTCATATTAAATTTTTTATAGGATTATGATGAGTATTATAAGTTATTATTTTGATCTTTTTTTTATATTTAATATTTTTTTTTTTTTTTATTTTATTATTTAATATTATTACTATTATTTTTTATAAGGTTGTACATATTTTGAATATTATTATCCTTGCAGGATACTTTCGTTCGTCGTTAATAATATTCTATTTTTTTTTTTTTTTTTTTTTTTTTTACCGTTATATGTATGATCTATAAAAAATAATAAAAAAATGAAAAATGAAAAACAAATAAAAAAAACAAATAACATAATTTAGAAACAAACTAAAATAATTTTTATATGATGGTATCCCTTTTTTTTTTTTGCTATATTGAACAAATATACACACGTATAAACATGCATAATTAGTATTACAAAAAAAAAAACAAAAATTAAATAAAAAAAATTATTTAACCTCTTATTTTTATTTTTTAATATCGTTTTTTTAAAAAAAAAGTAGAGTACCACATTAAATCTAGGTACGAAAATAAGTTATAAAAAAAAAAATAATAACAAAAAAGAAGAGAATAGACAAATAAATCTATGGATTGCAAGTTAAAAAAAAAACATTATTTAAAAATATTTATTAAAAGTACGAGAGAATTTGAAAAAGTGTTTCTAGATATTATTTAAGCTAGAAAGAGGAAGATTCGGAGCAAGTTGAGATTGAATTAAACTCGTAATTTATATTGAAGACTTTTATTTAAATTTGAGGTTAATAATAAATATGTATTTTCTAATTCCATTGCCTTTATTATTATGTAAGATATTTTATGTCATATGGCAATATTGTAATAATATAATAATTATACCAGTTTAATTATGACTATTGTGAATAGAATTAATGAATAAATAGGAAAACAAATTAGAGTAGAATCAGTTTTGTTGGAGTCGATGTAAAAGATAACATCTTTTGTTAATTTAATAAAAATTGTAAATATATAAAGTGAAATAATTTTATTGTGTTTTATTGAATATTAAAAAATTAAGATTACAATTATAAACTGACAATCAAACAATTTACGCCTGTCAATAATTATAATTATTATCTTGCTAGATTTGTTATCTATGACGTACAAAAAAAGTTTCGGATCTTTTGACAGTTAAAGTCAAAAAAGTTACGGATCTTTTGAAAGTTAAAGTCAAAAAAAAAAAAAATATGCTAACATAAATAATCATTGTCATATCTTGAAAAGGATAATAGACATATGTGAAAAATGTGATAAATTAAATGAAAATTGAGGAATAGTTGATTTTAAAAATGAAATAAATTAAAAATGAATTAATACATTAATGACGGTTTTTTATGCAAAAATATTACAGTTATTAAATGAAGACATTGAAAAATATCAATATTTTTCCGGATTGAAGTCCTTGTGACTTTTTTAACCTATAAGTGACAATTAAAATTTTTGGATATTATTATGAAACACCATAACTTTAGCAATAGCTACTGACACTTAAACGTATCTTTTGTGTTATACAGAGATGAAGATGTTTGATGTTTTTATTTTTTTTAAAAAGTTTATTAAATTACTTTCAAAGGCTTCCGTTATCTCGGAAACCGTTAGAAAAACTGTTATACTAGAGTATATTATTTAAATATAAAAATTTTATTAACATAAAATGTGTAACAAAATTTTAAATATTATCTTAAACAAGGGTATTCAGAATTCAGGTCAAGTCACGTCACGAAAGGACGATGGAAAAATTGCTAACATATGAAATATAGTTTAAGTCATAAAAAATCTAAAAATTATTATACATTTAAAATTTATATTAAATAATTTCTATATAATGTCCTATTATATTCTTCCAGTATAACAGTTTCCCTTCAAAGACTTATTAAGATTTGTATCAATGAAAGAAAAGCAATCAAGAGTCCTTACTATAATGCTTTAAGAACTTCTATTGAAATTACAATCAAAAGTAGAAGTATCTAGCAAAAGTAGAATATTTTAACGTGCAAAAAAAAAAACCATTAAACATCAAATGTTTTTTTTTTTTTTGGTCGGAAAAATCTTTTTATCACATTTTCTTCTCATCCTCATTTAATAGTAGTTATATCTATAGTAGTTAGTGTGTGTTTTCAGAGTTTTTTTTTATCGTGTTTATCGCTTTTATTAGAAAAAAAAAATTATTATTATTATTAAATTATGGTGCAAACAATTTCTTTATTTCAATAAACATTTTGTAATTTGTTGTTGTTGTTATTTGTTTTTTTATTATTATTCGTTGTTTTTTTTCATTATATTTTTGGAGAGGTGAAAAATGTTCACGTATATTGTATATATGTATATATACAATAAAAAGGGTTAAAATTAGTGGAAATAAGTATAACTGTAAAAATAAAAAAGGGTTGAAAATAATTCTTTTTATCACTCTATTTCATTTTCTTCTCTCATATATTATATAATATATACTAAATAGATTTTCATATGTTCGAAATATATACATATATATGTTTGTATGTATGTTTGTAAAAAAAAAAATTAAAATATTAAACATGTGAAAGGGTTTGGCATATTTATTTGTAACTAACTATTACGTTTACTACTTTTGTTATTATTATTATTATCATTATTATTATTATTATTTTCTGATATTATTGTTGTTGTTGTTGTTGGTTTTTTTATTATAATTTGTTCATTATAATTTTTTTTATTATTTTGTATTTTGTGTCTATTTTCTATTTTAAGATTTAGTAAGTAAAAAAAAAAAATATATTTTAGATTTTGTATTTATCATGAAATCTATATATATATATATATTAAAATAGTTTTTATTGCATTTTTTTTTTTGTTTTACTTATTTATTTCTCTGTTATCCTTTTTATTGATGTTACATAATATCCTCTGTTTAACAAACATTACAAACGCAATAAAATACAATTATGATATATGTAAATTATGCTTCCCATACACAATGGACCGGGTTTTCAACTTGGTACGCGTACTTGCGAAGTTAAATCGTGTATGGGCAAGTTGAAACACCATTTTGAAGGTTGAAAAGTTGATTGGAAGAAAATCAAAAAATTTTAATTTTTTGTGGGCGGAGTCTTTGGTTTGCATTTTAGTTGAATCGTGTATGGACAAGTTGAACAATTTAAATGTCATTTTGTTTTCTTTTTTTTCGTTTAATTCATTTTTTGACACGAAAGAACGTTGACATTTTCCGATTTGAAAAAATAAGAAAACTATAATGTATAAAAATAACAAATAATTAAGTAAATTATTTGAAATAATTATAAAATTAAGTTAGTAAAATATGTTAACATATAAAAAAATATTAAATATCATAATTTTAGAAGAAAAAAGTTGAATATGCAGAACTATTATATTAAAATAAAAACTGTTAATAATTCAAATTTAAAATTATCAGATTATTTTGACATTTAACTTATTTATCAAAACAAAAAAAAAAAAACAAAATTAAATGATAGTTCGAAGATAAGTTGGATAAGTGTGTGGTATGGTTTGTAAACATGTTCGCGTACCAAGTTGAAAACCTGGTTCATCGTGTATGGGAAGCATTACGAATGAATCCTGTTTTTTTGTATTCTAATTACTAAAGAAAGTTTTTTCAAAATATTTAAATGAAATTGTACAAAAATTGTAGATACTATAAAATGTGTTGATGTCATATGTATGTAAAAATAAATATGTGTATAAATAAAATACAAAATATTTTATTTTTTGAATGTCCTAGGGTTTGGAAAATTTATGAGCCCAAAGATTAATTTGGGTCGTATACAGTAACAGGAAGAGTTAAATTTATGTTAAGAAAATGAAAATTTATTAATAAAAAGTAAAAAAAAAAAAAAAAAAAAAAATTATAATAAAAAAATTACTATCGCATAAGATATTATAATTAGCGAATATGTAAACACTGTTGTAATGTAATTTTTCGTCATAATTTTGAAAATTTAAGGGCTTTTCTGATATTTTAATTCTAATTTAGTTTTTTTTTATTTTGTGTTTTAGTTGTAAATTCGGCAGGATATGAAATTGCATTAATAATGGCTGCACAGTTAAGCGTTACAATCTTTATCATCAGTTTTTTAATTCAGCAACTTATGAATATTATCGATATTAATTCTAACAACAATCTTTAAATGCAGAATTAATTATGAATTGTTAAAGATTAGATTAGATGATGATGATGAAAGATGGATCGGAATATGAGAAGAGAAATGTGCATTTTCACTAAATTTATTATTCGATTGTAGTGTTTTTATGTTAAGAAACGTTTTATGCGTTCGATGTGATGTGTTTTATGTGATTCGAATTAAAAGTCTGAATGATAGGGAATCCTTTTATGATAGGGAATTGATAATTTTAATTTTTGCAATGGAGTTCTTTGTATTTATTTATTTTGGCTGTTAAATTCTTTTTCTACGGATGCAAAAGACAATTTCTAAAAAGGACAAGCAGTTAAATAAAGATTTAACATTAAGGTTTATAAATGATCTTAACGTCACCTCAACGCTCACTTAACTCAGCCATCATCGTACAGTTAGATCAATGACCTTGTTTTATATAAATCTTGAATCTGAAATCTATTTTAAAGAAATTAAATAACTAATGCCTCTACTCAAGATTTTCCAATGGAAAATTACGAAGACAGTTGAATTAACCAGATATCACAACACAGTTTATGGAAATATGTTTGTAATGAGTTCATTATATTTATGGAACCATGTGTCATCAATGGGGGATGGTACAAATGGTACAAATTTGATAATGTAAATGTGTACGATTTAGTTAAATTTAAGACGAACATTAACATTTTTCTTCTAATTATTCTAACCTATGTTTTGCATCCCAGCCATACTAGGTATACTAAACTCAAATTTGGAAATACTTTCATATCATTAATCCTCGAAACTAAACTGTACATTTTTAACACAGGCATCACTCAAAATGAATAAGCTTTTGAGGGTTTGAGTTAATATTATGTAACTTAAAACTATTGTAATTTTGAACAGCATCTGTCAGCATCTGTCATTAGTCATTAGCTAATTGGAAGTTAATGACTAATGACAGATAACAGAGGTTGATATAATGACTAATAACAGAGATGATGATAGATGTAATGACTAATGACAAAGTTTTTAACTAATTGAAAGTTAGTAACTAATGACAGATGCTGTTTGGATACACAGACAGTGAGCGACAAGTGAGCGCAAAAGCATTTAAATCTTTCCTACATATGCGTTAGTTCTTATAATTATTAGTTTATATTTATTATTTCTAGTAATTATTAGACTATTATAGTTTTAGAATTTAGACTAAGTTAAGACTTTGGTATTTAAAAAATCAATTTTATTTCCAGTGGTTTCCAATTTTCAACGCAGTTATTAAAAAAAAAAATAGAACTGTCAAAAATTTTTTTTTATAAATAGAGTAGATATAGTATTGCAATCATAACATGTGGCATTTATTAAAAAAATAAATAAAAAAAAAGTTAAAAAATAAAAAAAAAAAACAAAAACTAAATTTTTTTTATTGTAAAATTTTTTATTTAAAATTTTATTGAATGGAAATCAAATTTAAATAACAGTTAAACCTTTCAACTAGTACATATGGTATATATATATGTATTATTAAGTGTATTGAAAGGATATCCACAATAAGATTTCCATGGAAAAAAATGAAAAATATATATATATATACAATATTATTTTTATGTCCTTTTTATTGTTTTTATGGGTATAAATTTTTTTTTTTTATTTACCCCCTGAATTAAACCACTTTTGTTTTTTCTGTTTTTTTTCATATTCTGTCGAATGATCGTTATAATAACTGAAATGAATTTAATGTTTTTTTTTTTTAAACATTTTTGCGGATTCGGATAAAAATATATGAAAAGGAAGAAATCACTTTTTTTTTGTTTTTTTTTTTTCAACTTTTGATGATTTTGTAACCCACCAGATAAAAATAAAAATTTGGTAAAGGCCAAGTATTTATATACGATTATTATAATGTAAAGTTAAATGAAACAGTGTGGTTATAAAAACCGTTTATGTCTTATTTTCCATATTATTATTATGTATTTTGATATTATGTGTAATGTTTTATATAATAAATACGACATTAGAATTGTATAATTTTTTTTTATTGTTTTTATTAACTGATGATGAGGCTTTTAATTGTCCAAATAAAATTTGTTCATCTGTAAATTCACTCAATATAATGTTTTTATTTATTATTTCTTGAATGGAGTTGAGCATTTGTGGAATGAAGTTGGGGGGCATAAAAATGACTCTGAAATACTTATCAAGAAAAAATTCATTAATTGAAAAATTGTCTATATTTTACAAACAATTTTACATCATTACTTAAGAGTTATATAAGTATAAGAAACTTATTGAATTAAGATAATTTACGTAACTTTTGGGGTCAATTTTATATTTTAGAGTGAGTTTAGAGTATTTTGTAATTTGGGTTTAAAATTTTACAATTATTGAGGTTAAATATAACAATTGTTATTGTACATCGTTTACTTCTACTGGGCCTTATAACAGGAATTAATTAATGGCTATGCTGAAGAGGTTGTTATAGTCGCGTAAGACCAAATGACTATGTTTAAAAGATAATTGGTATTGCCAGCTTTCAAAAAATTTCCAATATATCCATAATGGCGCATATTATCTTTTAAGGACATTTAAAAGTGTTCTTGTTCTTTTGGTCTGTATAAACCGTTATATCAGACGATCTGTTAAATATTTATATTCAATTCTACTAATATTTAAAGTAATAGTCTGAAAATATTTAAATGTTTACCTAATGACAATAAGTGTTGCCATTTTAAAGATATTGCAGTTTAAAATTGAAAATTGTGGAAAAAAAGAAGAAATGTTTAACATTGTCTAAAAGACAAATATCTCAAAATTCCACAATTTATACATGGTTGAAAAACCATTATTCAGAACTATAATTCATACAAACAAACTTTATGTCTATTTACAAACACAAGTCTTCCAAAGTCTTCTGGATATATTAAAGCTTCTTTCGTAAAAGGAATCAAAGGTAGAAAACTTTAATATGCATATAATGTAATTTTGGATTTACGTGCTAAAGCACATGTATATTGAAATATATTTTTCATAAGCGTCCTATCGATTATTTAAAAACATATTCGTCAATTTTCGACGCTCCCGAGGTCTTCAAATACATAGCCAGAGTAAATAATTTTATATGAAAGAATTTGGCCTAATTAAAACAAAGATGGAAAACCATTCTAAATAGAATTCTTAGTCTGTCCCTAAGGTAATTTTGTAGACACAATCTTCAACTCTCTTAATAAATTATAGTTATTAATTAAACTTTTTAATTGAAATTGCATATGCAATTTTGAAATATTAGAAAAACATTAATTAAATTTTATTTTAATTTCTATAGTCTGGTTATTTAGTTATTCATTCATTTATTCTTATATCACAAAAGATGTTCTCTATTAAAATTAATATACATATTCAATATTTCATAATTTAATAGATGTACACCTATGTACCCATTCATTTAAATATAAATATATAATTAATATACATACAAACATTTAGTTTATACTTATTATTAAATAATATATATATATATAATTTCAAGATTTTCTATATTTATAAACTACCTTCAACAAAAAAAAGGAAAAGTATTAAATAAAGGAATTGGGATTATTTTGAATTAATAAAAACTAAATAAAATAAAAAAACAAAAAAAAAATACTAAGAATGAAAAGCAATAAAATTGACAGGAATTGAAGCCAAGAGAACCAAAAAAAAAGGAAAAAACCAAAAAACTACAAAACAATGTTTCTAAAATTCTACTGAGATATGAAAAGGGTAAATAAAAACAGTGTCCCGGATAAGTGTATATTTGTTAAAATAAAATATATAATAAAATAAAAAATAAAACAAAATTGTTTCTATTTTCATTTATTTTTCATTTATATCGTAATATATTTTCTTTTCTATATTTATTATATACGTATATATGTATATATACAAGTAGTTTATATTTGAAAAAGATTTGCGCATTTTGAAAAAGTAGTATAATAAAATATATTTAAGAAAACAAAAGAATATAAAAGATGAAATAAAATAAAATAACATAAACTTAAAAAAAAAACAACAACAAAAAATTAGGGACACAAAAGAAATTCTATCAAAAAAATTTCTTAGAAGAAAGTTAAGAATTTAAGATGATCTTACCTAATAATCATTAAATTTAAGACGATCTTACCTATCGATGATTATTTATATTGATCAATTGATCTAAAATTGATCGTACAGTTAAAAAATTTGATTTTTTATTCAAAATTATTTTATTTTTCCATTTAATTTTTAAATTTTAATTTTTTGATAGATTAATTACTTCATTTAAGATTTAAACTAGTTAATTACGTGTTTAAACTACTTTAAATCTTAAATGAAGTATTAAAAAAAGCTTTAATTAAATTTCCCCTAAAAGTATGCAATATTTAATTAATTTTTATTCGAAATTAAAGACAGGGTCGGCATTTCAAATTTAGGATTTTTTTAAATGTATTTTAAACTAAATGGTAATATTACATAAGAATTCCTATATTTATATTTTATAGGTTTATATTAATAATATTAAAACCTTTAATGAATTTTATCTGAGCAAAAATTTAAAGAAACATTTGCTAGATTTGTCACTAACATAAGAGTTACACAAACTAATAAGTGTGAATTGGAATATAAAACCGAATTTGAATACATTGGGTATATGAATATTATTCTAATGATCGTTTGCAGATGTCATCATAAAAGCGTCATTTTAAATTCCTCTTTTCTTCTTAAAATTTTCTACAACAGGTGAAATTTCACACATACATAAAATTTTTAAAAAAAGAAATTAGAATAGCTGTACTAACAAAGAAGTTATTTTTTTGAAGGCCTAAGTTGAATACGGCTAATGAAAAATTCTTTCCCCTGGTTCTCATCATCTTAAGTTTTATATTAAATAAAATTCAATTAATTTAAAACCCCATCCTACATCAACAAACGTCCACTAAGCAAAACACTGACAATTTTACTTACTAAATTTATTTAGTACGCTGCTCTCTTAAGTCCTTAGTAAATAAGAACTTACACACATATACATACATATTCAAAAAACCAGTAAAACTTCAATAATAATTAAATTACTAATTTAAAAATCGTGTAAAT
The DNA here is from genome assembly GCA_963082915.1 of Dolichopus griseipennis. NCBI lineage: Eukaryota > Metazoa > Arthropoda > Insecta > Diptera > Dolichopodidae > Dolichopus > Dolichopus griseipennis. Next base: position 72,277,209 of record OY720444.1, on the reverse strand, counting down.
TAAACCCTCTTCTGCATTAAACATAGCTTATTAAAATTGACATTTTAATTAAACTTGTATATATGTATATCCATTGATTTTAATCATATACTATTTTTTTTTTTTTTTACAAAATTTAAAAATTTTATTAAAAAAATTTAAAAAAAAAAATTTCTGCAGGATAATCTGGTTAATATTTTAAATGAAAAACGAATAAAAAAAATTAAAAAAACAAAAAAAAAAAAAAGTAAGAAAGGACATCGTTTAGAAATAGCACACATATCCTATCAATTTAATATTTATGTACATATATACATATTATATTCAAATATATATAGTATAATAAATATATATATATTTGAATATAACATATCTACGTACAAATGAAAAAATTGTATAAAATTATGTATATATATGTATATATTACATATGTATATATGTAAATGAAAATTCTTTTATGTCGATTATAAAATATGTCTCGTTTTGTCTATTGTGATGGGTTCGTTGAAGCTTTTATTGGTTTTGGGGATATAGATAAAATTTGTATAAAAATTGTTTTTAGTTTTTTTTTTATTTTTTTTTTGTAATTTTTATTTCATTTTTTGTTTTTTGTTATTTTTATTTGTTTGTTATTATTCCGGTTTGGGGATTCATCTAATTCATATCTATCTATACTTTTCTATTTTTTTTTTTATTGTAGTTTTTATTTTTTTTTTTTCTAATACATCTTTTTCTTATAAGTACATTTTGTATATATGTACATATATAATATAATTTTTGAAGTGCGAGTTATTTTATAGAATCGTATGTATATGTATGTATGTATATGTGCTTGTCCCAAAAATAAAATAATAATAATAATAATAAAAAAAAAAAACAGTACACTAACAATATACAAACAAACAAACAAAATAAAATATTACCGCATCTACATATTATTATATATTATTTTTTAGAAAGAATAAGAAGAAGTTTAACAAACAAAAAAAAAACAAAAAAACATAAAAACAATAAAAACAAAAAAAAACTAAAAATAAAAAAATGAAAAACTATAACAATACAATAAACAGTATAAAATGAAACAAAACAAGTCCTTTCAAGGGTTCTTCATGATATCAAAATCTAACTAGTAAAAATATAAAATAAAATAATAATAAAATAATAAAATAAAAATAAAGTAGATTTTAGTGTAACAAAAAAAAAAACAAAAAAAAAAAAAAACTAGAAAAAACAACAACAAAAATAATGATAATAATATGTACCTTATAATATGTATGGACATTTTTACTATTTATATGAAATAAAACTAAATAAAAAAACATTAAAAAAAAAAAAAAAAATGTTTTTCAAATAAAGGATATCTACAAGGATATCGCACGGGATACCACAATTTTGTAGATACAATTACTATATACATACATACATACATATATATATATATATAAATTTTATAAACAATGTAATAACTTATAGTTGTAGGAAGAAAATTCAAAAAAATAAGTAAAAAAAAAAAACTCTTTAAATATGAAATACTTTTGCGTTTAAAATTTTCATTGTTTTTAAAAAAATATATACAAACACACTTATATACAATACAATTTATTTATATTTATAATATGTTTGTAGGTAATGTGTTTTAAAGAAATATTTTAACATAGTACATATATCATAATATCGTATCGTATAGTTAGTCAATATAGAGTGTACTCTATACGATATTATAATAAACATAGTTCCAATGTTATTGTTTTTATTATTATTGTGTTACTAACTTTCATATATATATATATATTAATATTATTAATATATATTTATTAATGTACATATATATTATATGTAAAAATAATAATAAAATACCGTAACTGTTACACAATGTTGAATTACTTTTGGCTTCTTTGCATCTTCTTATATATATATATATTTATATACATATGCGTGTACATATATATTTTTTAGTTTTATTTTTCTTTCTACTTCTCAGATATATGAAATATATACATATATATATACAGTGAAAGCTCTCATAAACGGACACTCACGGTTCAAAAATTTTCGTCCGCTTATGGGAACTGTCCGGTTAATAGAAAATTTTTTTTTATAACTTTTCTTAAATTCTTTATTAATTTTTTTAATATCGTTTTTTTCAAGGACTAAATTATAATGGTAAAACAACATAAAAACTAAATAACAAAAGAAAATAAAAATTACTACAAAAAACTAAACAACAATTCAATAAATTCAATACAGATTAACATTATTTGTTTAAATTACATGCTACGTCCATTCCACAGTTTAAGAATTAGTAGTCTTTTGAAAAAAATTGAAATCTTTGACTGCCATATTTTTTCTTGGTCAATTTTTCAAACATTATTTTTTAAATGTGTTTCTAAGTTTTTTATAAACTGGAATGCTGTAAGATCCTCTTTAAATGTTGCAAATTTTTTTAAACTATCAATAGTTTTTAAGACTTCATTGTAAGTTTTAGTTTCCAATTGTTCAAGAACTGGAGAACTTTACCTAAAACGTATGCGTAATAAACCTAATGAACCTAATACGTATTATTTTTAAAAAATGGAAAAATTTTTGATTCTTAAGAGAGCGAGTTTGCATCTGATTACTAATACATACTCTCTTCATTGGTCAGAACGTTTTAAAAAATAAGCAATAAAAAGTACCTCTGTGTATTAGGCATACATAATATTATTCAAATCCAATTATGTATGTATTAGATTCTAATATGTAATTCTAAAAATTAGAATGCATACCTATAATTAAATATAATATAATAGTAAATTATAATACAAAATTACATCCAACACCATATTACTCACATTAAATAAAAAAAGTTTGCTCATATATTACAAGTGTCCGTTTACGGGAGATTTTATTGAAATTTAAAGATTGATTGAAGTGTCCGCGTCCGGTTATTAGAGTGTCCGGTTAAAAGAATGGGTTTTGTATGGAAAATTTAAAAAAAGAGAATTGGTTTTGAAAAAACTGTCCGTCTTAAAGAATGTCCGGCTAAGAGAGCTTTCACTGTAATTTTAAATATAAATATATTTTTAATGTATTTACTATATTATATTTATTTGTTTTTGAATTATATTTATAGTTTTATTTAATATGTATATATATATGTAACTATATGTATGTATATTGAGTATAAGATAAAATCCCATTGCTACCCCCAAAAATTCAACTTTTTATTATTTTGTTTATTTCCGTACCACCCCCTCTCTCATCATTATCTAATCCTTCATTTCAAAGGAGAATACAATTCTGTTTTTTTTTCTGTTTTTACTTTTGTTTGCTATCTCTTTCTTCTATGTCCTTCTTCTCTCTATACTTTTAACAACTATCCTTTTTAATGTTTTTCTGTTTTTTTTTTTGAAATTGTTTAGTTTTGTTTTGAATTGAACAAAACTTGTTTTATAATTTTTTTTTTTGTTTTTATTGTTTTTATTGTTTTTTTTTTTTTTATATTTTATTTCTTTTAAACTGATGCGTTTATATATTGTATAAATGTATAAATGTATGATGATGATGATTTTATTTTATATGATAAAGATATTGATGATGATGTTGATGATTTTTGAAAAAAAAAGTAGGAAAATAAAAAAAAAACAGATCTGTGTGTAACCCATAAAAAGGACTTTAGGCCTTCGTTATTTTTGATAGATTACATATAAAGTATTATGTATATATATATATTTTTATAAATAAATATATATATATGTATATTGAGTACTTTTTTTTTTTATCAAAAAGAAATTGTAAATATGCATGCTATATATATTTTTTAATGTATATATATATATATTTATATTAAGATATATATATATATATTTAAATTATAAAATGGTTCAAAGTAAATACTATTTTTAATGTTAATGCGAATAGATTTTTTTGAGATTTATTTATGTATTCAAATTTATAAGAAAATAAAAATATATGTATATATATATATATACAATTTATCCTGTATGATAAATATATTTTAGATATTTATATTGTATATACAGGGTGGAATTTATATTTAATATATGTATATGTACATTAAATTGTATATCAATAAAATAGTTGAAAGGTAGTACATTAGAATAGTGTGGGGAATATCTTAAGTTTGTTTTTTTTTTTATTTATTCTAAACTAAATTATGTATATATATATATATATATATGAAAGTAGGTATATATATATATATATATATATAAATAGAAATTTATGTGTGTGTATTAAATGGACATATATCACGAAATAAAACAAAAAGAAAAAATTAAAATTAGAAAAAGAAATAAAATATATATATATATATATATATATTTTTAAATAAAAGGGATATTTTATGTGTACATTTTGTTTTACATATACAATTGTTTAAATATTTCATGGTTAAAGAAATTTTATATTTCTCTACACTTGTACAAAAAAAAAAAAACTTTTTTGATTATATTTTATTTTTTTATTTTTTGTTGTTGTTTTTTTTGTTTTATTTTTTTTTTTAAAGAAAATTGGTAAAAAACAAAAGGAGAAATTAGATTTTAAATTTTTGATTTTTATGTTTTTTTGTTAAACCTATATTATAATCAAAGTGTTTTTTTCTACCTTTAATATATATATATATATGTATATACTTATAAGGTACATAAAATATATTATAAATCCCACTAGGACACATGGATTAAAATGCAAAAAAAAAAAAAACAAAAAAACAAAATAAAAAATAAAATAACAGAAAATTTATTTGTTTAATAATAAAAGAAAGAAGGCAATCTAAGATAAACTGGACAATATACAATACAATACAATTTTTAAAATTTTATTTAAAGTTAAACGCAATTGAAATTAAAATTTTTTTTTTTTTAAGAATTTTTAAGTGAAGGCACTTAAGTCAAGTATATTTAAATGAAAGGGCTATTTTAATTAATTTCTATTTATTTAAGAGTAGACACTATTTATAATAATAAATAGTATGAAATATATGTAACTATGATGATGAGAAAGGGCATTGAATTATTTAAAACTTATTTTTCAAAAAGGTAGAGATTGATGAAAGGAAGGGGATGGACCCATAAAGCAGAGGAATAAGATTTAAATAAATCCTTTTCTTTATAATTTGAGTTTAATTTAAAAAAAAATTATGATTTGTTTTTTTTTTTGTAAAGATGCTCTTCTTTTATTAGATCTAAGAAATTCATTTATTTATATTGTGAAATATATAAAGTATCCTAAATTTAATAAAATATTTTAGAAATTATAAGATCTAACTTTTAAAATCATCTTAATATATTAAATACACTTCTTCTTTATAAAATTGTACTGTACTTTCATCCCTATACGGAGCACTTCTCTTTTAAAGCTTCCGTTGAATTCTTTTCTTAAACCATATATTAGTTTAAATTAAAAAATTCTGAGAGATTAAGTGTATCTGTAAGATATGATTAATTGGAATGAGTGATAAGTTTTAATCAGTTCTAATTCTAAAATATATACTTCTTTACCCAGAAATAATTTAATATTTTGTAATTGGTCGAATCATATGCAATTTGTAAATTTTATGCAAAATTAATTTCAATTAAAATGGTTTTAAATACACTTCATTGAAATACTCATTTTTATATATAAGTACTCAAATACTCAGTAGTTATATGAGTAAGACGATTACCTTTCCTTCCTTAAAAAAAATTTTATTAAAATTTTAGAAATTAAATGGTAATGAAAAATTTAATAAAACAGTTATAAACATCCATATTGTATAATAATTAAGAAAACTATTGAAAAATTTCATTATATATATTGATCTGTAAAACCCATTACTACTTAAGTTCAACTTCAAGTCCAAGTTATGTATGTATTGATTATTAACTTAGCATATGAAACAAACCTAAGTCTTTAATAGGATACCAAACCATAGAAGAAAACAAATTCCCATTATATATATATAATATTCTTTAATTTGGTAACTAAATACATTTTAACATTGCATTAATATGCAGATTTATTTTAAAATATTTTTCTTTTTACTTTATATTGTATTCCTACAACAAACCAGCCTATGCTGAAAGGTTTGCAATTAATCTACCTACGGTTATATTTAAAAATTTAAATTATATTAAAAATTAATTAATTATTTCTTATATAATTAATAAATACTTTTAAAAATAATATATTCTTATTCCTAATGTTTTTTTATGATGCACTAATTAAACACTGAGATTTAATTTAAAAAAAAAAAAAAATCCTAAAACTATGCAATACATTTGTTTAATTTTTAAAGTTATTCAATCGCATGACAATTATCATATAATAATAATAAATAAATAAATAAATACTTTTAAAAATAATAGATCCTAATTCCTAAACATTTATGCTGCACTAATTAACCACTCGTGTCCCATTTTAAAAAAATAAACTCCTAAAACTATGCAATAACTTTGTTTAATTTTTAAAGTCATTCAATCGTATGACAATTATCCAAAATGGAAAATCATAGATAAAAAACAAACCGAATTAATTAAAAAAAAAAAAAAAAAAAACAAAACTATCTTCAGATTGTTTCTTTATTATTAGTTATTACTTAACAACCTACATATATAACTTGCAGTTTGTCTACAAAACATTTTTTATAACCAATTAAAAATTCTTTTTTCACAATATGTTCCTTCACAAAAAAAAATTAAATATTTCCGTTATGTTTTTTGTTTTTTTTTTTTTGCATTTTCTTATATCTGGTCTTTTCTTGTAAAACTTTACTTTTTGATATTGAAATTGTTGTACCACAAATACAAATAACAACAATAACAACAACAACAACAACAACAGCACAACAAAATATCTGGCGGATAATATTTGTTTTGAAGTTGCCTGAAAAATACATATTTGGTGGGATAACCATGTGCCTTAAATCAAAATCAAACTTTATCTATTATTTAATTTTTGTTTTTCTTCTCTTTCTCTTTTTTTTTTGGTTTTTTTCTTTATTGTACCGTTATTATGAAATGTATTGTATGATGCTGAAACATTTTGTACATTTTATGTTTTATTTTGTTTCCTATATGTATATTATACAAAATAAAACTAATGTTTATCCTGGATATACTCGTATATTCCATTTCTTATTATTTAATGTATATATACATAACTTATATATATATATGCATATATATATTATATATATATACGTAACATTTTCTTTTGTACTTTTGCATTATAATCAATAGTAAAAATCATTATCAATATCAATATCATTAAATATCAGTTTTATTAAAAAAAAAAAAAATAACAAGGAGTGAGAGAGAGCGAGAGAGAGAAAAGAGAATGAAATAAAAAAAGTTTTTTCTTTACTATTTTAAAAGAAAACATTAAATGATGAAAAAATAAGAGAGAGAGAAATTGTTTTTGTTTTTTTTTTTAACAAATATATGAATCTTATAAAATGATATATGGGTTGAGAGAGAGAGAGTGGGATGAGTGGATGGGTGGGATGGGTGGTATATATTATCGGTCTCATCTGATAATATCTCTTTTGTGATATTTTTTCTTATTTTTGTTTTTTCTTATTTTTTTTTCATTTCAATATTTTTGTTCTCTTATAAATACTTGCATTTAATATATTTGTAAGTATGTATATATATACATATATATATACAATAAGTATTTATTTATATTTTAATATATATAGGTATAATTACATTATAGGTTTTCATTATATGCACTTAATGGTTAAAATGAAAACTTAAAAAAAAAAAAATTTTCAAAAAAAAAGGACTTTCAAGGAAAAATCTTAAAATTTTGTGTGTACCATTTTTGTTTTGATTTTTTTATGTTTTTTTTTTTTTTGTTCAATTGAAGTCCTGTGGTGGAAAAGGCGAAGGCGAACAAATATTAAATGTTATTATATATGCATGTATGTATGTATGTTTTTATTTATTATAATATATGATGGGAGAATATATGTGTGTAAGATAATGGTATTTAAAAAGAAAAAAAAAAATTGTACAAGAATAAAGTATGTATAGACTTTGGACTGGACCATCCGTGTACGTTTATTGATTTATTGCTATTTTTTTTTGTTTTTTTTTTTAGTTAAGAGTTTTTTTTTTGTTGTTGTTGTTATTATTGTTATTTCGCATGTTTTTTGTTTTTTTTTTTCATCTCTTAAACTTTTTTTTTTTTTTATTCAGAATAATAAACTTAACATACATTATTGTATAATTGTATTTAATATATTGAATTGTAGATATATATATATATATATATATAATATTATTATTTTAGAACTTTTTTATAGATTAGATAGTATGTTGTGATGTATATATATATAAATAGGTGTATACTATAGTACTTTATATATATATATATATTTACAAGAAGGATATTTTGATATATTTTGTATTGTTGAAAATATAAAATATTTTTATCTTTTATACTATTTGATTATATAGGTATATATATATAGAGGTATATATATATGCATGTGTGAATGTAAGTTAGATAATATGTAAGGTAGAAGAATCTTTTTTTATAAAAGTTTTTTTGATATTCCATTGTATTTTTTTTTTTGTTTTATTTATTTTCTAATTTTATATTATTTTGGTTTTTTTTTCATATTAATGTGTTTTATATATATTTTGTACTTTGTGTTTTTGGTTTTTGTTTTTTTTTTATTTTGTTTGTTTCTATAGGACTAGACCTAGAATAAACTTAAGATAAAAACTAGAAATACCAATAATCTTTAAAGAAAATATAAGAGAAGTAAAAATAAAATAAAAAAAAGTGAACCAAAAAGTTCAAAATAAGAAATATGAGAACTTAAAACTCTTATATTAGGTATTTTGTAGATGAAAGTTTTATATTTTTTTTCATATATATATTTATATATATATATATATATATATATATGTATATAGAGGAAATGTTTGTCTGTAGGTGAATACACCAAAATTTTATATATATATGTATATATATATATATATATATATATATAGACATATATTTTTGACATGATATAGGTATATTAAAAAAATATATATAAATGAACACATTAAAATAAATTGTATTAGATTGTTTTATATATATATATACATTGTATATATATATATATATATTTTTCTTCTATTATCATTTCTATTTTTTTTAACATCTAATTTGATATAAATGTTAAGAATATAAAAAAAAAATATAAAAACATTGCCTTTTAAATTAGAAATATTTAACTCATAAAATTGTTTTAATTTAATAAAAGTTTTTTTTTTATATATATATAATATATCTTTTATTAGATATTAAGAAAATAATAAGTTAAATAAAAAACATCTTATAGATAGATAGTAAAATAATCGAAATAGAAACATCAACATTTTTAAATTGAAAGTTATTACTGTAGATTTCTATAGTTAAGTACTGCAAAGTTCAGATAACTGAATTGATTAGAATTAATAATATTGATTTTGAAAAAAATACTTTATATTTTAAAAAAACCAAAAACTTGTAGTCTTAATTGATCTTCCTTTAAAAGTATTTGATACTCTATAAGTCTGTAGACCGTCTCTTATTTGCAAGTCCTTTTTAATTTATAAGATGCAGTGATAATTGTATCTTATAATTTATTTAGACTTTACTCATTATAGATAATTAATTCTATACTGGTCTATAACATGGTTTTTTACAAGTTTACAAATTGTAACTTCAAGTAAAATTCACTTGTTGTAAAAATATTTCATTTCATGATGAATAAGTGTTAATATTCTATAGGTTTAATTATTGTAAACTTGTAAATTTTATAATATCAATATATAATTCAGATATATTAATTCAATTAGAAAATTAACTTGTAAATAATTTAAATTATTAACCTTTTAGACTATACTAAAAAATTACAAATTATTTATAGAAATTGTAAAATATCATAAATAGTTAATTTATTTCATATTTAAATTGGATTGGAGTCTATTTTAACAAATTTACAAGTCTTCCATTTTTAGAAAAACCAATTTACAGAAATTTGTAATTTTTAATAAAATTTACAAGTACTTGCAGTTTATGAAAAATGTTTTTGGAAAAATTTCGAGGAGTAGAATTGTAAATTGGGTGAAATAAGCCTTTGTTCTAAATATTTTTAAATTTAACAATTTTTAAGAAATATCTACATTTGTTGACTTGTAATGATCATAAATTAGGTCCCTAATAGAAGACAGTGTACTATACTTATTTTTTCAGAAATTTTATAAATAAAATGTTTTTCTAATAACAGATGATGATACGTATCACTGCAATTGTACTTTACAGTGGGTAAGTTTTTTGTATGTGGGCTAAACTGAACGTATTCTAGTTTACAAGAAATTGGTAATTTAAACTATATTTCATTAACTTAAACATTTTTCATTAAATTGTTATTTAGCTCTCTTTCTAGACACCTATAACAATTTTAATAAATGCATTGAAATCCCATTTTTTTTTTTTTTAATAAGTTTAAAAATTCTTCTATTAAAACATGGGTGTATCTAAACTTATCCAAATCCAAGAAACCCGTATAATGGTTAAAGTAGGCAAAGTAATTTCAACGGAGAGACAAAATATATTTAAAATTTTAGGGATTAGTTTATTAAAAGTATCTTTTTCTTAAATATTAACTAAATCTGTTAACCCTTTGATTTTTCCAAAATAAAATAATATTACTTTGTAAATATCAGATGAAAGTGTGAAAACTATATAAATACACTTATATTTAATAATATATCATTATCACCCAGATTATAATATTGAAATCAAAAAATTATATACTATATAATTAAAATAAATCTATTAAAACAATATTGATTCCAAATTATTCGAAATTATTGTATATATATACCTTTAATACTTCCTTTCCTTTCTTTAAATTGAAATTGAAATTCAAAATTAAATTAAATAATTGGAATCAAATACACAATATTTTAATCATTAAAAATTTGTAATTTGTATCTCTATATATAATTTATAGCTTGAAGAAAAATTGCCAAAGATGTCGTTAATTTTCGCGGATTTATATCATAAAGTATATATAGTTTGTTTGTCACTTTGTGTGTTAATATAATCCTATTATTATTTTCTTATTCCTTAATTTTCATCACTCCATATTATTTAAAATGAATTATATACAATTTGGAAAATCTTATCTAAAGGGTGTATTTTGAGACCTAAAAATTAACCCCTTTAAGAATTGCACAATTATTTTAATCTTCTTATAATTTTTGTAAAATTTTGTACATACCTTTAAAAATAATCCTATAATTAGAAATTATATAAATATTTTTTTATTAATCATTCGATTTCGATAGTGTTTTGTACCTTCATATTCTATTAGAACTTTTTTTTGGAAAATATATGGGATAGGACAGGTAAGGAGTGAGGTAATTATTCAATTTTAATTGTGAATATATTATTTATATACATATATACATGTAGTTATGTTAATATTATATAAATTTGAAAAAAAAATAAAGATATTTATATAAAATAAAAAAGTCTATTTATTTTTTTTTCAATAGATACTTTTATATTCAAAATTTATCTAATAAATACTTTATCGATTTTTATTCATTTATATTTACATGTATATCTATCTATAACCTTTTTTTTAATTAAACATAAAACTAAATATATTGAATTAAATGGAGAGGAGGGGTGGTGAGGATGGGAAAACCCAATTTTTAAGTATTAGTTTGTTTTGTTAATTTTTACCTCTTCAATATTTTTTTGCTAGGATATTTTCTAAAAAAAAAAAAAATTTTGGAAACTACTTAAGTTTTATGTATTATAATAGGTATTACCTATATGTATATATATATCTGTAGATACATATTAAAAGTAATATAAATTGTATATCAAGAGTTTTGTTTTTTTTAATTTTTTGCGTAAAAAGAAAATATTATTCAATTCACCTGTCCATTACCGATTCACTTGTATTTGGTATATATTTATTTTACATTAAAATATTATATTATTGTTGTTATTTATGTATACAATAACATATATATTTATAAATATATATATATATATATATACTCTATATAGGATATATATATGTATATATGTGCATGAATTTAATGTATTGTATAAATGGGTTAAAAAAGGAGTAAAAAAAATATTAATTCAAATAAATAAATATATATATATTTGAATTAATTTATATATATACATAAATATATATGTACATATATACATAAATATATATATAAATATGTATAAATATTTCTTTTTTGAATAATTCAACAGCCTAAACAGATATAAAATGTTTTACTTGCTTTAATTTTTCTTTTTTGACCCTCACTACCCCTTTTATTCCCGCCCCTAATTTTTGAGAAAAATAAAAAAAAAAAAAAACAAAATAAGCATATCTTTAAATATATCTGTTTTTTTTTTTATCAGAATCACAAAATAAAATAACACATAAAAAATGATATAAAATAATTCTTCTTCTGATATACAATTTTATTGGAAAGGGCTAGTATTGCAAAGGTGAGGGGATGAAGGGTAAAAGAGTTGAGTTAGGTGAATACATTTTTTCTATTCAACCCTTTAATTTACTTTTATAATGTTCATGTACTATATTTACTACTTACTACTAACACTATACACCATCATCTCTTACATCTATCTATTTATTTTTTTTTATTTTTTTTATTTGTTCCTTGTGTTTTCCATTTTCTTCTTACTTAATTTTTCAAATATCCTTAAAATAATTTTTTTTTATTTTTATTTTTCTGTTTAACCTACAATATATTTCTGTGAAATTTTTTGGACTTTATTTTGTTTTTTTTGTTTTTTTTTTCATGATTCTTTGATGGGCACTTCAGATATAGTTCTGGACCATGAAAGATCACAAAAAATTTAGAAAATAAAATAAAATATAAAAAGGAATAAATAAAAAAAAAAAATGTACAACAAAATTATATTAGAGAAAAACTTACAAAATAATATAATAAAATATATATGTATATATGTACGTAAGTTTTATATTTAAATGGTATATAGATATTGGTTCAAATATATGTTATAAGCATATAAATGTGGGCATTTTAAGAAAAATATAAAATTATAATATATTAGTGAATGTATATATATATGTATATATATTTATAATATTGTTGAGAAAAAATACAAAAAGAATAAATTTTCCATTTTCTCGTCACAAGAAAAAGAAAAAAAAAAAAGAAATTATAAGGAAATATACACATTCTATATTTGAATTTCTAATGCAATATACAAGGTTAATAAAGTACTTAACCATTTGGGTAAAAAGATAGGGTGGTATAAAATTGTTGTTGTTTTTTTTTTTTTTTATATTTTATCCCCCAAATTGTATTTTGTTAACCCTTTTTTCTTTTTTGCCATTTTTTCTTCTTTTATCAGTCTATCTCTTTCTATCACTTGCAATATTTTAACTATATTTCTATTTAAGTAGATGTTAAAGTACATCAGAGAAAAAGGATAACATCCATTTAATTTACATTGTATATACAATTATATTTCTATATATATATATATAACTATATATATTTATATATATAAATATATTATAAATATATATATATATATATATTTATTGAATTTATTAAAAAATAAAAGAAAATGAAAATAATTCATATATGTACAAAAAAAATATAAAAAATATTTGTACATACCTACAAACATATATATATATATATATATATATATCGAAATAAATTTATGGATGAATAAAATGGTATGTAATTGTACATTAAAAAATTTTTTATTTTATTTTTGTATTTCTTTTTTGAAATGATGTCCAAAAAATTTTTCCTTTGTTGTTGTTATTTTGTTTTTGTTGTTGTTTTTATTATTTTAATAAAGAAATAATATTCAATAAAATAAACAATTTTATATACATATATATATGTACATAAGTACATTAATATTTTTTTTTTTTTTGGTACAAAGGTGCGTATTTTATTTCTTATAAAATCCTTATTTTGGAAATGGATAAAAGTGAGAAAGAAGGCAGAGAAAGAAAGAGAGAAGTAGAAAGAAAAAAAAAATTGAAAAGAGAGAGAGAGAGATAGGAAGAAAGTAAAAAGGATTATTATATACAAGTATAGGGTATTAATATATCGATATGATAAGAAAATATATAGGTAATACAAACTGTACCTATATTATTATTATTCATTCTGAGGATATTTTTTTAAAAAGGTCCTTTTTTAATTTAATCGTAAACTACTTTTCTACTATGATACCCTTTTTTTTTCTCGAGTTAACTATAAGTTAAATTAAATGTGATAGAAAGAGAAAGAAATATCGGATAAGTATAAAATATATGAAATTAAGATTTTTAAACTAAAGTGTTTTTTATATATATACATTTTTAACTAGAGTTTTTCTTATCCTTAGTTGTTGTTTTTATTATTACTGTGGTTTTTTTTTTTTTTTTTTAAATATTTTTCCTATTTTGAAATGTGTGTTTAGATTTTAAAAATTTTTGGTTTTTTTTTTTTTTTACTTAAGAATTCGATTGGGTGGGTATACACTGTAAACTGATTTAATTTCAAGTGAGTACATTTAAATAGTGAAATAATCCATTTTTTTTTTACCCTCAGATTTTCGTGATAGTATGTTTATAACGGGTTTTTAAATTCCATGGGATGGTTGAATAGTACATTTATAAAAATTTTCAAAAGTATAGTAAGAGATTTTTAACAGATTTTAGATCTAAATTGAATTGAAAAATTGAGAAAGATAGATTTGAAATGAATTTTAGGGCTGTCTGTACACTGAGACATTGACATTGGCACATTTTGGAAAAAAAATGATAGTTGGTGCTGAATATTTTCTTAATATATAATTCTTCTTACTTAAATTTGATATTAATGAAATTTTTTATACAATATTGGAGAAAATAGTTACACTACCGGGGGGGGCAGTTATTAAATTCTTTATATATCCTTGCATAATCCTTTTCTATATTAATGAAACCTTACAATTCAATACTTGAATTTAATTTTTTAACTGAATTAAAAAAAAAAAAACACCAATTTTAATTCCATTTAAAATTATAATAATACAATAAAATACAAATTTACGATATTACATTATAATTTTTTTTTTTTATTCCTTTTGCACTCCTTTAAGGAGTATAGGGCATTCACCAAGTTTATTTTAAACTAGGCTTCAGTTTCTTTAATCATAATACTCACTAAGCCGTTGATTACTCGGCTGTAGCTATTGTATAAGGTTATGAAATATGAATGCACAAATGTTAACTTTGTGCGCCATCTATATCTATACACAAGAAATATTTATATATTTTTATTAATATCTTATTCTATATTACGATATAAACTATTACGATATAATTATACAATTTTACGATATTTTTTTTTTATTAGATATGATCTGACCGGGGTTTGAACTCGAGACCTTCCACATGAAAGGCGGCGTCTTTACCATTACATTGGTCAGATAAAACATTATAATTAAAAAAAAAAAAATACGATATTATCCTTTTCTTTGAGTAGGTACTCAGATTTGAGTTATTTATGCTTAAAGAATTTTTTCTGAGTGTTAAAATTCTATAATTAACTTAACATATTCAACTAATCTATTGAAAAAATATTTTATTATATTTAGTTAATTTTTGTAAAGGATTTTTCATACGAAAGGGATACAGGAAGAAGGAATGTTTTTTTTTTTGGAAAAATAAAAGGATACGGAATTATTTTCTATCAAAAGGATTTTTCATTCATTCTTAATAAAAAAACAGAACAAAAAAATAAAAAACCAAAAAATAGTCACTTAACATTTTATTCCTTCCAAAATTTCAGAATTTTTCTTATGTTTTTTTTTTGTTTTTCTTTTTTGTGTGAGAAAATTTTCTTTAAAAAAAACAAAAAAAACAGTTCCATTCCTATTTAAGTTTCTGTTCTTGATATTCTTCTTCTGCTTCTTCTATATTCCAAAAAAAAATTGGTTAATATCGTATATACCAAATACCCATTTTATTTTATTTAAAAAGATGATGTAGAGATTAAAATGCTAAAAAGGATATTGTTTTAAAAAAAAAACAAAAATAAAACAAAAAATTGTGTGTGCGTTCAAGAGTTAAAAGGACATTTGGGTATAATACACGGTTGATTTTTCATGAAACGTTTCGGTTTTATAAAAATGCCCAAATTTTCTATTTTTTTTTTTTATATTTTGCTTTTTATTTTAAATGTTCATTGCTGTTGAATATTATGTTCAATTATAATATAAATATATATATATCTATATATGTATATTAGAGAAACACTTATACATATACTTAAAAAAAACCAAATAATATTTTGGGTATAGGAAAAACAAAAGCAAAAAAACAAGAATAAAAAAAAAATGAGTATTTTTTTTTTATTCTCAGAAAACGGTTAAATGCTTGAGTAAACCCTTTTTATTTACAAATAGAGAGAGAGTGTAAGTAAAAGTACAATATAGATAAAGATTTTGAATTGTTGTTGTTATTATTATTATGATTATTATTATTATTATTGGGTATAAGTGGGTGGGTAAGTTATATATTTATATATATATATATAAAAGTATAGATCTTATATTAATATTAAAATATATATATATATATGTATATATATATTTATTAGAAAATATAAGTTAAAGGAAGACATTTATAAAATGGTTACAAAAATATTAGACTTAATGGATAATAAGAGAGTTAAATAATAAAAAAAAAAAAAAATGAGAACGAACGATCAAAATATAAACGATGAAACTTTTAAGTAAAAAATGTGAAATGAAATGAGTGGAGAGGAACGGAACGGAAAACAGTCGATTTCAAATTAAATGGATTGTTTTACGGGCCCCCAAAGAAGTGAATGAAGCAATATATATGTACGAATTATACGATAATATCATAACCATTTTTTTTTTTTTTTTGGAATAATTTTGTTGTTGTCGTTGTTGTTATTTTAGAATGGAAATGAAAGAAATGAGTGTTTTGTTCCTGTTGTTTTTGTTCCAGTTGTTGTTGTTTTTTTTTTTAGAGAAATTGTTTTTAATTCAATGTGCGTTATGTATTGTAAGCGATTTGGCATGGAATTGAAGTTGAAAAAAAAAAAAAAACAAATTGAACACGCGTGAAAAATTATTTAAAAATTTTTTTTTTATTTTTTGATATTATTAGTGGTCGAAAGTATTTTGAATTGAATTGAATATATATATATGTATATATATATCGTATAAGTTAATGTAAAAGGTTAAATATAATTTATACATATATAATATAAATATTTTGATATATATGTATATATGTATAAATGTATATATATATAGATAAAAATATGGGTTATATTACAATTGAAAGGATTTTTATAGGATATTGAAAACAGATTTTGATGTGAATTTTGTATTTTGTGGGGTTGGATATATATATACATATATATATTTTTCCTTTAGTATTTTTTTGGTATTTTGTGTTAAAATAATCTGCCATTATTAGGGTTAATTTTATTTTTAGAGGGAAAAAAAAGAAAAAAAAATTTTATTGACCGAACCGGATTTTTTTTTTAAATAATGCTTTGTTTTTGTTGTTTTTGTTGTTTTTTACTTAAAAGAGTTACAAAAAATTGAATTCAAATCGGTTAAATAATACTTTATATATATGTTGGGGGTTATATGAAGTGTAATGAATGAATGAATTTTGTTGAAGTTGGTTAAGTTTTAAATAAGATTTTATTAATATATGATTTTTTGTTTTATTTTTTTTTTGTTGTTTTTTTTTTAAGTATTATTTGTTACAATATTGTTATAATATCGTTATTTTACTCGTATATATATTTTGAAATTTGGTTTAATTTTGACAATCGAATTGTTTATCATAATTTTATTTTGGTTTATCATAATTATTGTTTTGATTTTTTTTAATGTTATCATAAAATAAATTTAAATAAAATTAAAATGGAATTTTTTAATGGAATCGTTATGTGGATTGGGTGTGAGGACAGGGAGATAGGTTTTTAAAAATCGAAATATAAACGAGGAAGAGTGTAGTAGAGTAGACTGTGTCAACTCTGGGATACCCGTATGACCGTAACATATACATTATATCATTTGATTAATTACTTTTGGCAAAATTTCAGACACCCAGCTTCATTAAGTGGAGAGTAATGCTCATATAAAATAAGAAGTTGTATGGCAGCTACTCGAACCCACTGCAGTAGACCAACCAAATTTTGCAAAAACTTTGGCCATAAAACTAAACTACTTTTAGCAAAATTTCAGACATGCAGCTGTAATAGGTATAGAGTAATACTTATATAAAAAAAGAAGTTGTATGGCAGCTACCCGAACCCATGGACCAAAATGACTGGATTTAAATAGCGATGATGGCTATTGCACGGACGGACGGACATACATAGCTAAATCGATTTGTTTTTCGATTCTGATCCGATCCATACACTTGAGTCTATATCTACCCCCCTCCTTCTCTGCGTCACAAACGTAATGGCAAATTTATTATACTCTTTGACTATATAGTCATACGGGTATAATGAATATGAGGAATTTAATTATTGAAATTTAAATAATAAAAAATATAAAGTATTTGTATTTGATTAGGATTTTTGGGTTTTAAATTGGAATCATGAGTATGAATTAAGAGAAAACGACTGGGTTATATAGTGGCTATAGAGTGCCCATCTTTCATTCGAGATGTTCTGGGTTCGAATCGCAGTGAAATCCGGAAAAATGTTATATAGTATTGACTTGACTCAGCTATATTATTCGCCATTGTGTTCAAATTAATGACATAATCAATAATTAATAATTATATATCTTTAATAAAATATACATTAATAAAATAATATAAACAAATACAAAATATGAACAAATAATTGAATTTAATAATATAACTCGCAGATATAAAAATGCCTAAACCATTTGATTGTAAAATTATTACAGAATATAACAAATAGGATTGTAGTATATTTGAAAATCTAAGACGTTTCTACATGTTACAAGGCGTAATAATATCTCATGTTTAAATTGTATGTGGAATTCATTAAGATCATTAGAATTGATATAGAATAAGAATATAATAATTCTCCCATGTTCAAACATGTTTCTCGGATTCTAATTGTTAAGCAAAAATTAAAACTTTGGATTTGGCTTCGAATTATGCAACTTTCATACGTTATTGACAATATCGTTGAAAAACATATTATTAAAATTTCTATAGGAGTATAAAAAAAAAATTATAAACATAAAATAAATAAACAAAAAAATTCATATTTCTAAATAATATTATCATCAGATATGTAAATATAAATGAAACTTAATACTCATTATATCAAATAAATTTAATCTAAAACTATTCTATAATAAGGGTCTTTATGTAAAACTGCATCGAAGAAAAATCAAGTCCAAGAATATAATAACAATTGTGTTAAAAACCCTTATTCAAAGTATGAATTGTAAAACAAAATACAGATGACAGAAATGTTAATTGGTTTAGGGCAAAATGTTGATTGGTATCTTTCAAATATAATGAAAATCAAATGAAATGTCAAATTAAAAAAAAAAAACCAACTTCTTAAATATGCAAGAGTAAACCTTAAGTGCACGAAAAAAAATATGAAATAGGGTTGAGATTATTGAAATTTGAGTCAAAGGATAAATGTGAGTGAATTTAATTTTTTAATATATGAAAAATATACAATTTTTGGAAAAAAATATCCATAGATGCTTTGATAATTCGATTTATCATTTTTATTTGTAGAATCGAATTTTAAACAATTGTACTTTGAAGATTCTTCATCTGATATTTTTTTCAGATGATAATAATTGTATGTGAACTGGAATTCATTGACATATAAATTTTAATAATAAGAATATTGCATTTACAGTTATTCCAAAATGTCACTTATTGCACATCCACCTTTTGTTAGTCTAATGGTGCGTTTATATTGAAGTTGCGATAAGAGCGTCGATAAGAGCATAGCGAAAAAAAATTGTATATTATTTATGGTTGATCAAAGCGATGATCTCATCAATTATCGCAGCTCCAATGCAAATGCACCCTAAGGCTTTGGCTATGCAGAAAGGGTGCAAGAGATTTTTGGCAGGTGATTTTTTAAAAATAATTCAAACCAATTGGTTTTCAAAGAAGTGTTCATTCAAAAAAGCGATAAGGCGGTGAAAAATTATGTGGACATTTCGCTTGCCTCCCTTTTACTTGGCCAAGGCCTAACATTTTGAATAATTAAAATATTGAATAACAGTTCTTTAAAAAAATATAAAAAATACTGAACTAGGTAGAACTAGAACTAGAAGTTAGAAATAAGAATAAAACTAAATTAAAAAATTTTTAGAAAGGAAAATTATCAAAATTTTCATTTTACAGTTATAGGCATTTTTTTTTTCTGCAAAATACCCATTTCCTCATACAATTCAATTTGAAAAAAAAAAAAAACTGAAATTGTCCTTAAAAATTTTTACTTCACACAAAATAGTCATTATCCTTTACCTTAAAGGGTTTTTTGATTATTATATTATCACCGTTATTTTTCATACATATGTTTGTTTGTTTGTTATTTTTTTTATAAAAATTTTCAGTTTTTATTGAATAAAAAAAAACCCATTTTAAATATTTTTCCTATTCATTTTCTATTTTATTTTCTATATTTTTTTTTTTGGATATTATTTTCTTGTTGTTGTTGTTTTTTTTTTTGAATATTTTAAAAAGAGATAACTTTAATTTAAAAAATAGTATACATATATATATATATATATATATATATATATATATATATATTTGTATCTATTAAGAAAGCTATTTATCCTAGATGATCTGTATCGTTCATTCAATTCGGTTCGATTCGATTTTACAAAAACTGAACATTTAAATTCAAAAGTTTAATAACGGTAAAAAAATGATATTTTATAGAAATATATATATAGGAAATATCGGGGGTCCCATCATCAATAACTAGCAACAAACAAAAAACAAACTTAAGAAATAAAAAAAAAAAGAGGATCCATCCATATATATACATACAAACTCATCTATATTCTATCTATCTATATATCTATTCCGGTTGGTCCGATTGCACGCACGTAACATATCAAACTTTCTATTCAAAAATTGTATAAATTTGTTGTTTTTGTTCTTATTTTGCTTTTAACAAAAGGTCCTGTGCTTATTGTACTTTCATTTCTTATTACTATTTACCATATATATATATAAATATATATATACATATAAAAATATTAGGAAAAAAAACGAACTAATGTTTAAAAAAAAATTATTGAACGTGTATAAGACGGATGTGAATAAGATAAGAAATAGATTGCGTGGTTTTTTTATATTTGTTTTTTTAAACGAGTTGTGAAGGTCCCAATGACTAAAACAACAAATAAATATGTATATATGTATATGTAGACATTAAATTCGCATATATGGAACTTTTTCTAAATATAACGATTGATAGAAAAAAAAAAAAAAAAAAAAACAACAACAACAACCACAACAACAAATGGAATAGAAATTCAAAAAAAAAACAACCAACTAAAAGATAAAAAATTAAAATAGAAAAAAAAGGATTCCACTATCTTTTATGTATGTGATACACTAACGGATATTATAGTATCTATATATGTATATATATTTATATTTAAAATAATAATAATAATAACAATAATAACAACAATAACAAACAACACATTTTTTATCCAATAATGTATGCCAAGAAATAGAAAAATAAAATCAAAAATAAAAAAAAAACTTTTTCTTAAGAAAAATACCAAAGAATGTGAAAAAAAAAACTTTCCTTATATTTATTTGTGTTTTTTTTTTTTATATATTTTGTATTTTGTATTCCGATATCTGTCCAACTTTTCGACCATCTATTTTTTTTTTTTTTTCATTTTATTCCTTAAAAGTAAAAACTAAACAGGAGAAATGTTTTTTTTTTTTTGAATAAAATCCTTTTTTTTTGTTATTGTTGTTTTTGTTGTTCTTTTTAGTTTTTATTTGTATTTTAATTCAGGGGTGAAGCAGTTAGGGGTACGTGTAATTTTTAATATAGAGTAAAGTGATTAGTGAGTAAAGCGTAGCACATTTGCTTTAATTTCGGGAATTCCAGTCATAGGCTTACTAAAAATTAAGTGAAGGCGAATGTGTTAATTGCTATAAAGTCTATATTTCTGAATAACTGTAATTACTTCAAAATATTTTTCTGTCCATTGCTCCTGTCACTTTTAACATTTTTTCAGAGGTATTTGTTGGTAAATTACAACGTCAACGTTGGTAAACCACACACAATGTTTGTGAACTGCTACTAAAGCATTCCAGGCGCTTGTTTGCAAAGAGAGCTTTAATTTAAGGGCTTTTATTACGAAAATAACTAAATTTGATCAGTATTATGTCAGCATTATGTCAGTATAAGCTTTATGGCTTCAAATTCAACACGGGTTTTTAATAAATTTTGATATTTTTCGGCGCATTTTCAGTTGTCCAAGAAATCTAATAAGTAGATGCTGCATTAATTCTAGCTAAACGGTATATATGGCTTAGTACGTTGTGAATCAGTACTGGATTAATTATCGCAGGCACTATAACTTCAAAACACAGGTTCATGACTTCAACTATATAATTCCAACGATATGGTACATATATTGTTTTTCATTATTAACCCTTTTATTCTTATCTTTTTAACAATTCAAATCATTCAACCCTTTTTCTTAAAACATTACACCACCCCTGACATTGAAATAAAAAAAAATTAAAAAACAAAAACAAAACAAAACAAACATAGAAAAAAAAAAAACTTCCTGAGTTTTTAAGAAAAAAAATAGAAAATAAAAAAAAAACTGAATAAGTTGAGTGCCAAATGCGTATAAAATAGATTTAAGAGGGTGTTATTGGTTTAAAGGACGTTTCGAATAACAAAGTTATACGTATATATATATATGAAAAACAACAACAATAAAAATTAAAAATATAAAAAAAAAAATTTAAACAAAATAAAATATTTTATTTCGTTTTTTTTTCGTATTTTGGTACTCGTATTTCAATATAAAATTTTGCACATACATTTTAACTCTTTATACACTTTATACAATACTTTGTGTATAGTAGCTTCAAATGTTTTACTACCTTGACTCATATACGATCGAAAAACTGAAAAAAAAAAAAAAAAAAAAAATGGCCGCAGGATTGTTACATAAAGCACATTTTTTTTTTTTTTTTTAATACACAATAGGACCAAAATGATAAAAAAAAAAAAACAAACATAATAAGAAAAAACTTTACATTTTTTTACAATTTTACTACACACATTCATTCACCACCACTATATGAAGTACAGAGCAGAGACGATTACAACATAGATTGAATAGGGATGGGACGTATGTTGAAAAAAAAAAAAAACTCGAAGAAAAGAAAAAGAAAGAGGTAGGAGAAAGTCCAAAAAGTATAGAAAAATATAAAATAAATAAATAAAATAAATAAATAAAAAAAATGGAAATAAAATGAAATAAAACAAAACTGAATTTTAAGTTTTTTATTTTTTGTTTTTTTGTTTTTTTTTTCAGGCTCCAAGCTGACGTTTGCTTAGTTATTGCCTTGCCTTGGCTTGTTATATACGAGTATAATGGCACATACAAAAAAAAAAGGAAAGCATCAGTTCCGATATGTTTGGTTGAGTATGTTTGAGTTTTTTTTATTTATTTTTAGGTGAATAAATATATGTATACGTATGTATGTAAAAAAAAAAATTTCATATAAAAACAGTTAAAAAAAAAAAGAATTTTATATATAAAAATACCAGAAGGGTTAGAAGTTTAGTTTTTTTTTTGTCTTATTTTATACTTCATTTTCTTATCATGGAAAAGTTTTTTTTTGTTGTCTTTCCATCTTTAAGCCATTTATAAAAAAAAAAAACGAACTGTATGTTTTCTTCTTTTTTTGCTGTTTTTTTTTTTTCCATTCTTTGAATAAAATTTCCCGTTATAATTTAGGGATTTACTATGTATGAAAAAATTTTTTATAGTTTTAAAAAAAAAGCGGGGTTTTTTTTTTCATTGAAATTATTGATGAAGGATTTATCAAATATTGTGATAAGAAAATAAGATATAAGAATATCTAAGATACGCGACCTATTTGCTATGGTAGTTAGTAATCAAAAAATGATAAAAAAAAAACAACAACAAAATATTTAATAAAAAAAGCAGAAGAATATGAATAAGATAGTGAAGTAAATGGTTGAAGATTATAATCAACAGTGGCGGTGTGGTGGGATAATGGTAAGTAGGCATTTTCGTGATAGATTTTCAATATAAGTATAAAATTTGATTAAATTTTAAAAATATGCATTGAATAATAAATACTATGGTTACCTTCAAAATTGAAAATTTTAACATAATTTTATGTATGATAATAAGTATATAAGTATAATATATATGTAAATTATAAATGTTTAAAGGATTTGATAAGAATTTTTATATTGATGATTAGTTTGAAATAGAATAAGAACTGATTTAAATTGAATTTTATATTTATATTATTTATCAAAATTACACATTTTGGAGGTTATTATTTTTTATATATGTTTAAACTTTTGTATGTATAAATGTAACTTTTAAACATTTTGTTTTTTACATAGCTCCATTTTATTCCAATTAGTTATAATGCTTCTTCATATTAATTAATTTTTCAAAATTTATATATGTATAAATACTATATATGTACATGCATTTAAAGTTTAACCTAATTACTTTGACCTTGAAACATTTGTGCATAATTAATGTGTGTATAAGATAAGAATTAAATACTATTAACTAATGTTAATTAATATGAATTAATACTATTAATTCTGATAATAAATCTAATATGATAAGATAAAAAAATTGCATATAATTTTGTGTACTTAAAATTGGGGAAAGTTAAAATTTTTTTGGACTTTAGAAAACATCATTATTATTTCCTATGTATTTTATTGGGGATTTAGGAAACACATCCTCCGCATTCATTTTTTAAAAAGGACTTTGTCTCATCTACAATTTAGATATCGGAAATTTTTTTGATCAAATTTATAAAATGTGTCCTATTATTTTCTAATTTATAATAAATTTCAGGGCCGTATTGCACCAAATACTTATGACTAATCAAATAATAATTTTTTTGGATAAGTTAGCGTTTTTTACTAATCGAACTTCATGGGTTTGTTGTCAAATATGAATTCATGAGTTTGATGCAAGAAAAATTTATCAAAAAGAATATTTGATTAGTCGTATAAATGATAAGTTTTTGATGCAATATATAGGACCCAGAGATTATTGAAGATATGTTATATAAGAAATCAAGATCAGAATAAAATGATTTTTTATGTTACTTTTACGAACATTGGAAGTAAATTTTTGAAATGATTCTAACAATAGAATACTCAAGTTATTTAAGTGGACTCCATATTTCTTTCAATTTAAAAATTTGGCTTTTATTTAAAAATATTTCTTATTAAAACTAAGTGCAACAGGATAATTTTATATAGTTGACTGCTTTAATGCATTCGTTTGGGATATGATTGTTTTTAAAATCTATAATTTAGATTATAACTTAATGGATGATTCTGTAAACAATTGCCCTTTTTTCGATTTATTGTAGAAGATTTAATCTTGATTTGAAACTACCTAAGGTAAATTGGAATCAAGGAACAATTGAAAATAGTTTACAAATTTAAGAACGGATAAGTCAGTTTTTTTTTTGAACTATTAAAATAATAAACTCCTTCTAGATTCCTTAATTTAAAATTAATTCAAAATCATTTATTCAAGTCTAGTCTTTTAAATAATCAATCTTAAGATTCAACTCTATTCTATAATATTTTTTAATCAAAATGTTTTTTAGGTCAGGTGCATTTAATTTGTGTAATTTTTAGTCATTTATTAAATTTCCCCCCTTAGTAAAATATGTAAAATTACAAAAGTTATTTAATAATATTGAAATATATAAATCTAGAATTTAATAAATTCAAAATTATATATTATATTAAAAAAAAAATATAAAGAGTTGGTTTGGTTTTTTTCATTCTGAACTTCCTTATGCGATTTTCTTGTTTTTTATTTTAATTCTTGTGTGTGTTTCAAATGTTTCAAAAGAACAAAATTCAACTTTTTTTTATATTGTGTTTTTTTTTTTTTTCAAATATGTATAGGCAAAATGTTCATTTTATGATTTATGCTTACTTTTCAGCTTAAAACATGTTTTGTGTTTTTATTTTTTTTTGTATTTTTAAAAAAAAAATAAATTTCAAGAAAAAACCCTTAAACTTTTGACGTTTTACATGAGGAAGAAAATGTCGTCAATGATAAGGTGTGAGTTATGAGAATTTGATACGATTGAGTTATGAAAGTTGTAGCAATGTTAACTGAATCAAAAAAGAAGAATCAAACCAGAGTTCTAAATGAGTTAACTCAAATGCAAAACTTAACTCACGCTCTGGCTCAAAATTTGAGTCGGCTAAACCTTGATTCTAACTTGAGTTTCACTAAATCCGTGAGTGTCTATATTTTGCTCAAAAACTGAGTCCACTCGACATTTGAGTCCACTAAAGTTTAAGTTCGCTCAAAACATTGTATTATTCAAAGCGTGAGCGAACAAAAAATTTGAGATGTGTTAAATTTTAATCTTTTTACAACTAGTTTGAAATGTTAGTAGTTACAATGTTACTAACATTGAAGTTTAAGATGAAACAGTTGCTTACTCTATATGAATGGTTCGAATTTTTTAAAGGTAAATTCTATTTTTTAAAGGAGACTATTTCCCCATCAAGTGGATCCCAAAAAAATTTAAATGACAATAAAAATGTCAAAAAAATCCTATAAACGAATTATGTTTTTTTTTTGACATTTGCGAAAATCAAAAGATAAATGTCAAAATAAAAACATTTTTAATTACAACAATTGGGTACAATGGATTTGGAAACTAATACATATTTATTAAATATAATAGTTTTTATCACTTCAAAAATTCTAAATGTCAAAATATCATAATTTCAAATGAAAATTTAAATGATTTTGTTAAAATTAAATATTTCAGTTTGAAATTTCAAATGTCAAATTAATGTGTCATTTTTAAAGCTTTGACATTTTGTATATATTTCGATTTTTGAGTCAACTTTTCAGTTAATCAATATTAAAACTCAATTTTAAACTCATATAGTATCAAATGGTCTTATGGATGATGCCAGTTTTATTTAGTACTTTGTAACAGGCAGGACATTTGGTGATAATACTTTATAATAATTTCGATTATTTATTGTAACATGCACGTAAGTAATAAAAAATAAGAAAAGGTTTTCTTTCTTTATTTTTTTTGAATTTTCATATGTGTTCAATGTTTCTTAGTAAAAAAATTTATTTTAAAAAGTTTTCATTTTATGTTTTGTTTTTTTTTTTCATTCTGCATTTTTGTTCAAAATTTTCCAATTTTTTTTTTTTTTTTTAAATTCCACAGATGTTTCCATGTACGTATATGTGTACCTAAAATGTTACTAAACGACCATTGTCCACCCACATAATTTGATCTTTTCTCGCCCTATTTTTTTTTTTTTATATATTTTCTCTTTCTATTTCATCTTCCTTTAAATTTTTTTATTTTTTTTTTTTTTTTGCTATGAAGATAAGAGTTTGTACGAGTGTTTGTATATTTTTTATCTAGTAAAATCCAAAATCCATATAGGAAAAAAAAAGGACCAGGAGCCAAACTGTTTAAACACATTTGTAAAAGTACAAAACTTTTTTTTTTAATATTATATATTAGAAAATGTGAATTTGCGTATACCTTGAGGCCATAAAAAATGAAAATGAAAATGAAAAAAAAAAAATTAGAAAGAGATAAAAAAAAAAAAAAAAAATTTGTAAGTTTTTATAAAAAAAAAAACAACACATATGTGAATGATTTCTTTCACGCTTTTCATTTTTATTTCATTTTTATAAGGAGAAAAGAACTTGTAAGGGCTTAAAAAAATATATTTATATGTATATATGCATGTGAAGGAAGAAGGTCCTAAAGAATCATTTATGCACACATATTATATGTACGTATGCAAGGATCTATGTGATAGATAAAGGCAATGAAAATAAAAAAAAACTTTCTTTTGAAGAGTTGGAGGGTTCAAATTAGGATAAGAAAAGTCCTTAGTCCTTAGTTTTTAGTTTGTTTGAGTTTTTTTTTTTTTTTTGTTTTATTTTCATTTTGGTTTGATGAATTTAAAGAACGCCATCTGGTGTTGGTCATTCGAAGTTTCGAAATAATATGTCTTTTTTTTTATTTTATCATTATATTTATTTTTTTCTATTTTGGATTTTTTTTTTATTATTATTATTAATTTTTAAGTTATTTTATTCTCATGTTATTCGATTTTCATGTAATTTTAAAAATATAAAATTTGTATATAATTTAATACATAATATAAAATTTTTAAATGTATTTGCAATAAATTTATTGAAATCAATTAAATCATATATGTTAAATTGGTTTTACATATATTTTTAATAATAAAGAAATTAGTAAAAAAAGTTAATTTTATATTAATAATTGATTTAAATGAATTATTAAAATCAAATTATTATGAAATTAATTAATTAGAAAAGTTTTTTGTATTTTTTGAAAGAGATTTTGAACTAAAGTTTTTAGAAATAATATGCAAGAAAAAGTATTAAATTTATATAATTTTAATTTTTTTAATAATAACCCATTAATTAATAATATTAACTCATTTAAATTAAGTGAAATTGATCTGAATAGATTCGGTATATCTATTTTTTTATTTTACCTAAGTTATAGCTTGTGTGAACAAGGTTTTAGGTAATTTGTAGTTCTTGCATAAGTGTATATACAAATAAAAAAATTAGAAAAGGTTTGTTGATAAAATAACTTAAATATGTCTATAATTTTCTTTTGCTTGAAGTAATGGGTTACATGTAGAAGCTTCCAGGTGCCTAGTTTACAATTGGTCTTAAACGAAACAGAGGGTATATTCTATTTGATTACTTGTGAGTTCTAAGTGCGATTCAAATCAAGTGTGTAACTAACGATTCGATGAATGTAAATTACTGTTATTCCAAAAAAATTCCCTCTTTTTCGAATCAATGGATGTCTATACGTAAAGAGCATTCTCCTGGCTTAAATTTGGTTTTAGGGAATCGAAGAATATTAAGATTCTCAAGTAATGTTTTGTGAAGTTGAAATCGCGTGTACGACTGTAACAATGTGGAGCTAAGTTTGTTACAAAAATACTCACTTCAAACATACAAACTTTAAAGTATGGCTAATTCTAGTTTAAAGCTTAGAATTCCATATAGATTAGATCTAATAAAAAAATTTAAATATTTTAATTTTTGATCTCTTTTTTTATCTTACAAATATGGACTCCTGACTCCTAGGTCGAAAATCTAGATTACAATTAGATTACAAAATTTTGTTATGAAACCAAATAATTAAGAATATCTGTTTGTACGGCTATAACTTTGGGGCTGTGCCAAAGGAACACACATTCAGAGAATTCAAACATTTCAAAATGCTACGTAACATGATCAGTATTCCCTGTTATGTATGAAATTCTGACTTACATAGGGATCAAATGATTTCATGTTAGCGATGAAATTTAAAAAATGTGCAACAAAACATAATATCCACTTATAAAATTACATAAACATAGAAGCGATTAAACCCCTACTATTCTCAAATTTCCATAGAAGGTTTAAAAGACGTTGTTCCCTCCATAATTGTGAATTAGCGATAAATTCAGATCACCTTAACGGACATCTGTAAATTCAGTAGATCATAAACCGTTAGCGCAAAAAGTAATGGTTAGTTTTTAATATTTTAAAACAGGGTGGGTGTTAGTACACATAAATTTGGTTTCGCGCAGTATCTTTCGATGATTCCCACACATCTTACCCCAACAAAATAATTAGAAAATAACTCATTTGTTGAAGTAGAATGTATTGAATATATTAAAAGATCTTATAACAGCATTTACCGTTAAATAATCTAATAACGGTAACAAATAAATTATTAAAAATATATATTAATCTATTTATTAAAATTTTTTTTAATGCATAATCTATCGATATCCTAATTAGGTTCTAATGATATACGAGTATGGAATCGGTTAATCGAATTCATTTTTAGATTAAATCCTTTCCATCTAAATGGCATCCATTTTTCCTAGGAAATAAAAGGATTAATAAAAAGAAAAACCTTATATTGTATATTCAAAAGTTTTCTTTTCCTCAATTTTTTTTTTTTAAATATCTTTTCAAAATATCTAATAAGAAAATTTTTTTTGTATTGTGGAAATCTGATCTATATTTGCTTATTGGAAAAACTTTTTTCCAATTTCTTAGAAAAAAATATAAACGTATTTAATTTTTTTTTTATTTTATTTTTCTGATGTTTTTTTCTTTTCTTAATAATTTCATTTTACATTTTAATGGTATTTATTTAAGGAATAATAATAATAAAAAAAAACGTAAGATGAAAATAAGAAAAATTGAAAGAAATCGAAAAAAGAATTGTATTTGTATATATATATATATATATATATATATATATATATAAAATATAAATATGGTCAAGGAAAAATTGTATTTTTATTTTAATTTTTTTTTTTTTATTTATATTTTCACCCTTTATCGTTTGTACATTGATGGCCAGTTTTTTTTTACTTTATATATATATATTATATATATATTATATATGTATATATATAGTTATGTGTTTACATATGTGATTGTTTTTTTTGTGTGTTTTTCTATTCATTCTTCATCACATTTCAAATATTCGAATATTTAACTGTACACCATTAACCTCCCCAATTTACCACCCTATAAACTTTATACACCCCTAGAGAATTTTTTTTTCTTATTTTTGTTATTTTTTTCATTGGTTTTAACTGCGTTTTCAATGGTTTTTTATTTTCTATTTCGTTCTTGGCGTTTTCTTTTATTTTTATTTAAAGTAAATATACATTATACACAAATATACAATAAAAAAAAAAAGAAAAAATAAAAAAAAAAGAGATAAAGCATAAAAAAATGGAAATTTGAAGTTAAAAAAAAAGGAAAAGAAAATTTAAGAAGGAAAAGAAAATTTTTTTTTCTTGCCTTTTTTTTTGTTACCCCCTTGAGTTTGTGTTTTTATAAATAAAAAAGAAAAAAATTAAATTAAATATTGTATGGTATTATGAAGTTGGTTTTTCATTTTTGAGGCTTGTGAATATAAAAATCTAGCAATATTTAAAAGTGTATTAGACTTAGTGTCGTCTGTAGGGGGATTCAATGGCTTGTTGAAACCCTTAAGATACAAGAAAGTATACTAGGTTACAAGATTAATCCCTAGGTGGAAGGCACCCTGGTAACAATAACATAAAAATGTCTAAGGTCTGTTTAAGATTGTTGTATAAGAGGTTAAGTTTTGGAACACACCTGATTTCTTCTTCCTCTTCTATGGCGCTTGAGTCCATTGTCGAATGTTGGCCTCCATAATGTGTTTGAATCAATACAACTGATTTAATATTAATTATTTCATAGTTTCGTTTGATTGCGTTGTACTGTTTGCTATTTTTAATTTTAAATGAAAATATCTAACACTGCTTAATAGACGAAGTCTACTAGAACAACCTTCAAATTAAATTTAACAATCTTATATTAAAAAAATGTACAAACTCCATTAATTTAATAAAATTTTATAGCTAATTGATGGCATTTGAAATCTTTTTCGAAAAGAATGTCATATAAAATAGGATTGAAATCCAGAACAAATTCTAGAAATTTTTGACAGCTATTTTGACAGCAGTGTTGAAAGCAAAATGATCATCAGTTTTACATCAGTTGTTGACATAATAATAGGTTGGAACCAATAGACTTGAGAAATGATGTAAATAATTACTTCAACTAATGGTAAAATCATAATATGGGTGAAAAGATTATTCGCCGTACCCTATAATATTTTGTTTTGTTAAATATCAATATTCCCCCATCCCATTTTATTGAGTATTTGACTTTTTTTTTTTCTTACAATGTGTGTTTGTTTTTTTTTAAATTTTTTTTTTTATTTTATTTTTTTGGAAAAAAAAGAAAGTTTTTTTTTTTCAAAAGAAATGAAAATTTTTTTTTTGATGCCTTTCTTTTTTTTAAAAAAAAAGGACCATCATTTGGTGCCTCCTGTACATACAAATGTCCATTTCGATTTAATATTATTTTCATTTTTTTATTATTTTTATTTTTTAACTAATGCCATTTTACTGTTATTTTTTTTTGTTTGTGTTTTTTATAAGTTTTTATACATTTTATAGTTTAGTACTGATTAGGTAAATCAAAAATTGGAAATTTGTGAAACTCTAGCATTTTATTTTATTGATGTGTAAATGTAAAGTGTATAACTCCAAGAAATATAAACCCAGATTTGATAAAAGATGATCCTAGTTAGGGTAGATTAAATTAAATTAAAAGTCCCATGATAGTAAAATAATAGAAGGAAATTTACAGAAGTTAGGCTTTAAAATAATAGACAATACACTTCATTCATTAAAGGAGGTATTACTTTCCAATACATTTTTATTTTGGAGTATACATAGCTAAATTTGGTAAAAGATGATCCTAATTGGTATAGATTAAATTAAGGAGAGGCAGAAAAGAAAGGGAAAGCTAAAGAGGTTGGAATTTAGATTTAGAATGACAACAGACTTCATTCATAAAATTTAAATTCTATTGTGAAATTGTTAGTACAGCTGTAAATTATATGGTAACAACGTTGATGTACACTTCATCTGGAAAAAAATGATTAATAGTGACATACTGAATTCTACAATATTTGTCTGAAAACACCGTTATTTACAAAAGGCGTCTTGCATTAAAATATTAAGTTTTTCTAACTGTAATCTTTGATAATACTGCTTATGGTTGGGTTCAATAGCTTAAAAGAATTACTCCGGACATCCTGAACATTTTTGAATATTATCAAAGTTACGAATGATAATAATAACAAAACTAAA
>OY720444.1:72145593-72243989 GCA_963082915.1 Dolichopus griseipennis | reverse complement strand
GGAACCTGAAGACGAGGCCGCCACAATAACACCTTCCCTTCTGACTGACTTCTGAACTGACTTCAAATGGAAAAACATAGAATGAAGCAAAAATAACTGTTCCGAATAGAGTCAGATGGAGATGCCTACTAGATATCCTATGCTCCAAGAGCAGCAATAAGGATAAAAAAAATATAACTTACTGATAAGTGATATGGTTTATAAAATAATAGATGGCGAACAATATATAGAACACTTGTACGATATAATCATCTTATAAAAAACTACAAATGATCGACGACTAATCAAAGGCTTATTTTCAAAACTTCGATTAACAAAACTGCAGCTTCCTCTAAGCAATTTAGTGAGGGATTTAATATTATTAGATTTGTGAATATTCTCTAGTAGCCTAGTAAATGTCCTTTTTAAAGGGAATACGAACAATAAAATTGATGGTTAAAATAAGAAAAATAATGTGACAATACATGTACTATTTTACAACTAAGAGAACATTGTAGAAAATTGTAATCACCACTAAGTGAATGTAATTTTTTAACATTTACAAATTTTACAAACATAAGCATAGGGTAGGAAAACCAGTCTTCTCTAATATATACATTATTTTCCTTTTTATATATTTTAAGGAAAAACTTATTATATTTATTTTATTAATATTTTAAAGTATTAGTAAAATTTTTAAGTATATAATAAGAAAAAATAATGTTTTTTTAACCCAATTGTTTAATTCTACTACTTTTACACAATTACAATTGTAGTTTTACAATTGTTTTTCAAAAATTTAATATTTAAAAAAAATTCGAAATTGCATATTAATATTATATATAAGAATAGTATAACTAAGAGTAGATAATATGTATAACTACTTATATGTAAATATTAATGAAAAATTTTCCTTATTATATTTTCATTCCCATTTTTATTCTTACAAAATCTTTTTTCACAGTGTATAAATTTTATATTATATGTAGTTAACTTTTATTTTTATTCTATTTTTGTTCTTTTTTTTTTTTTTTTTTTTTTTTTTTTTCTATTTATCTATATTGCAGTTCTAGTGCAGTTATGTTACGATATAACGTAATTATAGTATAGTATATCTATATATATAAATATTTTATTATATATTAATTTATATATTATATATGAAATATATTATATATGATTTGTTTTATATATATATGTATATATATATGTAATGATACAAATTAATATTATTATATACGTGTATTGTTATTATTTTATAATATTATTTTGTTGAAAAAAATGTCACATTAATTGGGAAGAGCAAAATATAACAACAATGACAATATGAAAAAAAAAAATATATATATAAAAATAATAGAAAAATAAATATATAAAAACAATATAAAGAAAAACTAATCGCTTTTCTATTTTTTTTTTTTTTTTTTTTTCTAATTATTATTATTATATATATTTTCAATAGGATATCAAGAATTAAAATTAATTATAAAAAAAAATATAATTTTAATTTTATTATAAAAATAACGTTCAAAAAAAGGTTAGAACTAAATAATAATAATAATAATAGATAATATTGTAAATAAAAGAATCTATAGAACGTCTATGTAAAACAATGAATTTTAGAAAATAATGATTAATATATTATTTATATAAATAATAAACAATATATTTATAAATATATTAAACTATTACAATATGTTTTTTATAATTGTAAATAAATTAAATAATTAATAAAACATATATATATATAAATATAATATAAAAAAAAATTATTTCACAAACCTTTAAATATATCTGTAAGTATGTTATAGAATTATTTTCCAATTATTGTTTCTAGTTTTTTTTTTTTTGTATTTTCATTAATTTTATATTTTTTTATTATTATTTAATTGATTATTTTAATTTTATATAATTTTTTTTTTTTTTTTTTTATTATATTTTGCAATTAACTTTAATTTTAATATTGAAATAATTAATTGTATTTCAATTAAAAAATTTTTCTAATAAGTATAACTAAAACCAAAAATAAACAGATTCTCAAATCAAAAACAATTTTTAAAACTTTATTAAATTTTTTGGATTTATTTATTTCAAAAAAAAATTTATTTATTTAATTGTTATATAATTAAATTCATTTATATTTAATTGTAATTTTTCACTTATTAATTCATTTTTTTCACTTGAAGATATTATGTTTTGTATTAATATAAGTTAATTTAATTTATTATTTCAAAATTTAATTAGATATTATTTTCAAAAATTCAATTTCTTCCAAAAAAAATTTGAAATTTTAATTTATTTATATATATATATATATATATATATATATATGTAGGTATATAAATATACGTTTGTATATATAGATAAGTAACTGATATTAATAAATTTATTTTGTTTTGTTATTTATAACCTAATTAAGTTACAAATCACACATATAAACCTAACAATTATTATATATTTAATTAATTACTTTTAATTGTAATTATCTTTTTTAATTTTTTTAAATATAAAATTTAAAATATTTTTTATTTTTTTAAAATTGTATTTTATTATTTTTTTTTTTTTTAGAAAATTTTCTATGAAAATCCTTTAAACTGTTTTTTATATACTATTAAATATTTTATTTAAATATTTTTCACTATTAATTTTCTTTTTTTTTTAATAAATAATTATTATATTTTTTCTAATGTACGACTGAGTATGTGTGTATGTGTTTACATTTTCATTTGTAAAAAAAAAATTAAAAAAAAAAAAAATAACGGAAGAATAACGTTTTAAAATTAATTTTTTTTAAAAATATTTAAAATTAATTACACATTAAAATATATATATGTATAAATTATTATTTAATTAATATATATTTAATTTATTATAGTATTTATTTTCAAAAAAAAAAAAAACATATGTTGTATACTATCATTTATATATTATATGATAATTAAAAGTGTAAGTATATATATATATATATATTTATAATAATAATTATATTATATAAAATAATTACAATTACAGTTATTTTTATTATTATTCATTTATTTATTTATTTATTATGACAAATACAATTCAAGCGAAACAATTGAACTTATTATTTTTTTGCTTGTTACCCGCCTGATTGCTAAATATGTACTGACACTAAAATAATTTTCAAAAAATTTACACAGAGAGTACACAGTGTACACACAGTATAAAATAATTCTCAAATACAAAATAAAAAAAAAAATCAAACTATGTATAAAATAATAATAATAACAGCAAAAATGAAAAAAAAACAACCAAATAAAATAAAATAAAATAATAAGAAATAAAAAAATAAAAAAAAAATTGAAAATAAATACAAGAGAATTAAAAGAAGAAAAAAAAAACAAAAGAACAAAAGTAGTATAATTCGTTATTCGTTATTATTTCTATTTTTTTTTTTTTTGTTTTTTATTATATTTCTTTCTTTACTTCAATTCACTTATGTATGTACTACATACATTTTTCTCATCATCATCATTATTATTATTTTTATTAATATCATAATCAATATCAATATCATTATTATCATCATATATACCAACCTGCGCATGAAATACAAAATAATAAAATACAAAATACAAAATAATAAAATAAAAAAAAAAATTAAAAAAATTGAAGAAATTGAAAATAATAGAAAGAAATAGAGAAAAAGAAACTGAATAATAAAAGGAATATATAAAGAATAAAAAAAGAAAGAATTGAATGTTAAATAAATACATATATATATATACGAAATAATAATAAAATATAACAGAACTATTAACCAACTGATGATTATGATAACTACTTATATGATAATAGTGATATATATATATATATGATATATGAATATATATATATAAGGAAATATAATTTATTACAAAATGTCCTAAATTTAAGTCGTAATATTGAACTGTTTAAAAATTTTAATGTTTTAAAATAAATACCGTTATATTTTAAAGGACGAAATATTATGAATGTAAATTGGTTTCTATGTTTGCTGAATTTGCGTATGATAACAGTAAAAATAAAGCTTTAAATAATTCACATATTTTTACCACCCGCAAAGAAAGGGTTAATTAACATACTATTAAAAAATTACTATTATTACTTGTCAACAACATAGCCGTGTCTTGATGAATCTGACTTAAGAAGTCCTAGTAAAGGTTGAATATCCTTGTAAAAGAAAAACTTTTTATAAACCAATGCCATTTTTCTATCATCCGCAAAGAATGGTTTAATTTACTTATTATAAGTATTAAAAAATTCATTACTTATCATCAACATAGAACTATCTTCATTAATCTGACTGAAGCCCTTGCAAAGGCATTTCTTAGGAAGCAACGCAACTTAATCTTGTATATATTCAAGAATTAACGAATGACACTAAACTGTAAACAAAAACAGGTTAAGTATCTCCTGATTTAATTAACGAGTGATAGAACATCTAGAGAATATTGAATGCACTAAAATAAAAGGTACCTATTAATAAAATAAAAAAATCGGAAAAATTACCAATGTATTATAACACTAGCATAAAATTAATCACCCTGTATAATTAAATACCTTGTGAGTAATATCTATCATCTTCAATTTTTGTAAGATTCTTTACTTTATTTAAAATTTTTTTTTTTTTTTTTTATTTCTTATTTTATTCTTTTTATTATTCAATTCGTACATTAAATTTAACCAATCGCTCATTTCAATGCAATTATTAATACCAAAATGTATTATAAATAAATACAATTTAAAATTAAGAGAATTCTCTTTAAATTTCAAGTGAACAAAAAAAAAAAAAATAAACATTTTTAAAATAAGAGATATGAAAAACTTGCTTTACTTTACTAGTAAATAAAAAATATTGTAAACCTCATGGTTTTTATTTAATTTTTTTTTTTTCATTTATCTTTTAAATTATTTTACAATTTTGTTTGTATTTAATATATTTTCTCTCATTTTATAATTATATTCTCTTTAATTATTTTTTATTTTCATTTCTCTTGTTTCTCTCTTTAAATTTTCAATTTTCTTTCATTTGTCTTTTTGAATTCTCTTTTGCTCTCTCTCTCTTTCTCTCTAATTAGAAAAAGCGTATCAAAACAAAAAATGAAAAAAAAATATTTATATAGATACCGGTGTTTTTATTATTAATGTATTGGTGTCATACTGTGTGTGATACTTACTTAAGCTATTACATATGGTACATTAATTTGTTTTATTGTTTTCTTTTTTCTTTGTTTTTGTTTTTTTTGTGGGGCTGGGGGTGTAAAAATAAGGATAAAATGATATTCAATATTCATTAAAGTGTATGGTTTTGATGGGAAGTTTTGTGGATGCACGTGAAATTAAAATACTAAGAAAAATAAGAATTGTATATGAAGATGTATATATTTATAAATATATATATATATATATATATAGTAAGTACGAAAGATAAAATATTGAGAAAATTATATTATGAAAATTTGTAATGTATGTACGTACATACATAGTTGGGTAATAAGTTTAAATTTTTGTATTATTAATTAAGAATGAGTATCTTCTTCAAGGAAGTTAAATAATATTATAGAATTAATTTATATGTATGTATGTAAGGATATAAATAATAATGATAGAAAAAAAATATGTTTTAGAAGGAGATATGTGTTTTTAATTTTGTGATGCAACTTTTCTTTTACATTCTCTCATATTAATTCAAATTTAATTTTAACAGATTGTTAAGGGTTAAGAATATATTTTTTTGATTAAATTTAAGTGTATTTAGCAGTGCTCAGGGCCGGCGCTTTCATATGCACAGTATGCACAGTAAAACAGGGCGCCAGAATTTAAGGGCGGCAAATTTTCAATTGAAATTAAAAAAAAAAAATTTTTATCTAACAAAAAATTATATAATAATAAAATAAGTATTGCAAAAATGTATTCGAAATTTTTTTTTTCAATATCATATAAAATAAAGCATGTTTTATTTTTTACCTATCTACATTTTATAATTTAAGGAACAGCGATTTTTTGGTGTTCATTTGTATTTATTGTGGTTATCAAATTTTTTCCATAGATTAGAGAATAAGAAAATAAAATAATATAAGTTCTCTTTCACAGCAGCTATCATAAAAATATTGAAAGAGTAATTTATTTTTCTCTTTTCTAAATTCTTCTAATAAGTAATAACATTCCTCCTAACATTCATATCAACAAGCTATTGAACAAAATTATCAATTTAAAAAAAGTGCACCTTATACAACAACAAAATCTTATAAGACCAAAAAATAACATTTTTATTTTTGTACTACATTTTCTAATTTAAGGAACAGTGATTTTTTGGTGTTCATATGGCTTATTGTGGTTATCAAACTCTTTCCATAGAATAAGAAAATAATATAAGTTTTCTTTCAACAGCAGCTATCATAAAAATATTGAAAGAGTAATTTATTTTTCTCTTTTCTAAATTCTTCTAATAAGTAATAACATTCCTCCTAACATTCATATCAACAAGCTATTGAACAAAATTATCAATTTAAAAAAAGTGCACCTTATACAACAACAAAATCTTATAAGACCAAAAAATAACATTTTTATTTTTGTACTACATTTTTTAATTTAAGGAACAGTGATTTTTTGATGTTCATATGGCTTATTTTATTACAGAATCAGAAATGAGAAAATAAAATAAGTAAATAACATACTACTCTTTCAAATTTCAATATAAATTATTGAAATAAGAGCAATTTATTTTTATTCTTTATCTTTTATTCTTTTCTTTCTTATTCATGAATCATGATTCTCTTAAATTTTTCTGTGATTATGTTGTATTCTTATTCTTTTGATTCTTACTTTATTAATTGAGATTTGAGAACATTATAATAAGCTGTGTGTAATGTGTATATATAATACATATAAATATAATACTATACTAATACTACATATAAATATACAAATACCATGGTCCATGATTAGAGAATTAGAACAAAAAACATTATTAAACATAGGTATTCACTATTTTTGATAATTTCTTAAAAAATGTTATTATTTTTAAAAGCTATATATGTACATATTTTTATATGGTGGTCGGTGGAACAAAAAAAAAACACTGTTCTGTGTGTTATTTTCTTAAAAAATGTTATTATTTTTAGTAGGTACGTAGATGAAATATTTTTATATGGAGGATCAAAAAAAAAACACTGTTCTGTGTGCTATTTTCTTAAATAATGTTAAATGTTATTATTTTTAGTAGGTACATGAAATATTTTTATATGGTGGAACAAAAAAAAAACACTGTTCTGGTGTTATTTCTTAAAAAATGTTATTATTTTTAGTATAGGTAAGGTACGTTCATGATAGAAATATTAAAGAGAATGAAGAATTATAAATAATTATATTTATAATCTATAAAGTATAGAAATAATAAAAAAAAAGTTTTATAGTACCTACCTACTAGATTAGCATGTTAATTTTTTTTTAATGCATTTTTTATTTAAACTGCCTTTTTAATGTCAAATCAAATTATTTTTCAAAGTGGCGGTTGGAATTATTTTTTTGGTAAGAAATTTAAAAATATTTGTGGAAAACAGTAGTTTTTAATATTATTTAATAACTAAAATATTTATAAATTTCTATACATAATACATATTAATTAAAACATTTGAAAAATTTAAATATCTAAATTCTCATTTTTTAAAAGTTATAAAAATTTTATTGTTTGATTGTTTTTTTTTTTAAATTTAGTGCAGTAAAGCTTAAAGATATTGTAATTTGTAAGTACATTTTTATTTTATTAGTAAAACCTTTTATTTTTGAATTATTTTTTACATTTAAATTAAAAAAGAAATTTCTTAAAAATGTCAACAAAACGTAAATTGTCAGGTCACGCTTATAGACAAAAAAGAAAGCAAGTTGAAATTTCTCTAAATAAACAGAAAAATGCTCTAGATTCATTTTTTAGCAGAGAAAACTCTGATGTAAATACAGATACTTTAAATGCTCAAAATGTTGCAATTGTACCTAGCTAATTTTCAAGAAATAAGATTAGAATCAAATAAATCTAGTTCCTTAAGTGATATTTCTTGTAGTTTAGAAGATCCCAGAATTTGGCCAGATCTAAATGATAATATAATTAGTTATTTAGTAGAGAAAGGTCCCAAACAAATAGACAACATAGCTTTTCCCGTTTCATCTGGTAGAAAATTCAATGCTAAGCATTATCAAAGAGTCTTAGCAAATGGGGATAAAATTCAAAGATCATGGCTTATTTATTCAATTTCTAAAAATTCAGTTTTTTGTTTTTGCTGTAAATTATTTACAAAAAATTCTACTAACGTCATTTCTAGTTCCGGTTATAGTGATTGGAATCACATAGGAAAACTGCTTAAAGACCATGAACAAAGTTCAAATCACTTCGAATATTTTAAAATGTGGAAAGAATTTGAACGACGACTGACAACTCAAAACGACAATTGACTCAGACTTACAAAAAAATTTATCGAAAGAGGTTCAACATTGGCGAGATGTCTTGAAACGACTTTTAATTTTTGTAGAATTTCTCGCTGTGCAATCTTTAGCATTTAGAGGTGGTTCGGATACTTTATATAAAAAAAATAATGGTAATTTTCTAAAGTTAGTGGAAGCCATCGCAAAATTTTATCCAGTTTTATCGGAACATTTAAGGCGCATTAATAACAACGAGACTCAAAAAGACTCAAATATACCTATCTTTAAAAAAAATGCATTGAAAGTTCTACCTCAAGGGTGATGTGGAAACGAACTTTTCCAGGGCGGCGTTTTCAAAAAGTGCACAGGGCGCCAAAAAGCGTAGCGCCGGCACTGGCAGTGCTCCAATGTTAAGAGTGTTAAATATAATGTTATAAAAGAGTAAAATTTAAAAATTAAATCATAACATTCTTAGATAAATTTTTAAATTGAATATGGCTTGTTTAAGCGTATAATATCTAAAAACTTTCTTTGACTAAAGGACTTCTACACTCCAGGAGTACTTCGCTTTGAAGGTAAGGAACGAACATCACTCGTATACAGATGGGTTTGATATATCCAAAATTTTAATAAATAATTCAAGAATATAAGTATATTACATATGAAATTCCCCTTCCCAAAAAAATTCGAAAAAGGAATTATGTACACATT
Source organism: Dolichopus griseipennis (assembly GCA_963082915.1). NCBI lineage: Eukaryota > Metazoa > Arthropoda > Insecta > Diptera > Dolichopodidae > Dolichopus > Dolichopus griseipennis. Next base: position 72,234,878 of record OY720444.1, on the reverse strand, counting down.
ATCAAGGAAGAAACAAATTTATTTTATCTAAAAACATTACATTAATCAATCGTGCAAATGGATAGAAGTGGAGGTGCTAAAATATCAAACTAAAAAAAAATGCCCATTATAGAGCACTTTAGAGACAATTTTCTATGTAATAAATATTTCTAAGAATGAGTACCAAATTAAGAATTTCAAAGCTGAAAATTATTTAAAATAACACAATACTTTCTCAAACAGATTCCTATATTTCTAATATTTTCAACCCCACACTAACAATTTAACCATATCACATCCCTTCTTATATCCTTCCTAATATTCTTTTTTTAAGTGCATTTTACATTTAATTTAATATAAAATAAAAACCAAAAAAAAACATATAAAACAGGAAAACCAATGTCTGCTATATAAGTACAAAGTACATATAAAAATCTACTACATCATTATTATTATTATAATTGCATTTGAAAAGATCAAATCACCCACTAACTTCCTTGTCCTTCGTTAGTTCTAAGCTCTTGTACTCTCACACTCATTTCTTAAAAAAGGAACATCTACACAAACAAAATTCTAAAAAAAAAAAAACAAAAAACTCAAACCAAAAGAATATAAAGAGCGAGAAAAAAAAAACTAACTATAATTATAAACACTAAAAATTCTAAATTTTCTCTTAAATTTTTCTAATCTTCTAAATATCTAAAACTCTTAAATATAATGTACTTATTAACAATTTACATTAATAGTATTGTTTTTTTTTTGTATATAATGTATGTACATATTTACATACAAATTACATATTTAATGTCCAATTTTCTTATTCAATCGGTTTCACATACATTTATTTAAGTTTCATTTATTTTTTTATTTTTTTATTTACAACAATAACAACAACAACAATAGCAATTAATAAAAAAACAAAGTACAGAGTGTGTCCCAATTTTTAGAAAAACTAAAGAGTAAGCAAAAAAAAAACCGAATAAAAGAAAATAAGAAAAAAATCAGCAATAAAATATAATATAGAAAAAATGTACCAAATGAAATGTAAAAATAACAACAACAACAATAACAACAACAACACAATCAAAACCGATTGAAAATAATATTAAAAATATGTTTTATATTCTTGTTATTCTTATATTGCCGCCTTTGTAAAATTGTACATTTGTTACTCTTTGAATGAGGATGTGTGTGTGTGTGTGTGTGTGTGTGAGTATGTAAAAATAAAAATGAGAAAATGCCAATTCAATATTTAATGTTTTTTTTTAATAATAGTTTTTTTTTTTTTCTTATTTAAATTATATTTTATTTTATTTTCTAAATAATATAATAAAAATTTGTAGTTATGTATGTATGTATGTAGGAATATTTTAGAGAGAAATCAAACATACATACAAGTTTAGTTAGTTTTACAACAAGTTTACTTTAAATTGTATAGTTTATTATTTATTTATTGTAAAGTATATATACATAGGTATTTAAAAATACTTGTTTTTTGATTATTTAAATAAATTTATATTAAATGTAAATATATATATGTATGTATGTATGTAGTTAATTTTTTTTTTGTTCATTATTTTGTTTTGGAGAAAAAGAAAGGTAATTTCCTCCTTCTTTATTGGTCAAAAGAAAATAAAATGGGGAAAAGAACAAGTGAAAAAAAAAAAAATAAAAACAAAAAAAAAATTTTAATTGTGCGATCGTGTTAGTTTTTTTTTTTATTTTATTTTGTATTAGAATTTAAGTTTATTTAATTTATTTGATAATGTGTATTTAGGTAGGTGTTGTAACGTACTTTTGTAAAAATAAAGAGTAAGTAATGTAGGTATTAACTCTTTTTTTATTTCCTTAGTTAATTTTTTCTTTGGTTTGGTCTTTAAGTAGTTAGGTGCATGTTTATATATTTTGTTTGTTATTGTTATGAATGTATTTTGAATGTTGTTGTTTTTGTTTTAATTAATTGTAAAAAGAATATAAAAGTATAAACATTTATAATACCTATGAATATGTTTTATTTTTAATTTGATTTGATTATTGGATATGAAAAGTTTAAAATTAAACTCTTGAGTACCTTTATACGTATCTTCCTAGAGTGTTTCTTCTTATATGAGTACTTTTTTTTGGGTGTCCGAAATTCTAAATACAGGGCAGAGATTTTGGGTTGGGAAAAATTCTTTTAAATATGTACCTAAGATTTCAAATTTTTTTTTAATAAATTTTTTATACATATTTATAATTTTTTTTTTAAAATCTTATACAGGGTGAACAAACTCTGACTGGCTTATAATAAATGCTTATAATATTTTTTTATTTTTAAAGTATTTTATCTTATTTTTCAGATTATAAGTAATTTTATACAATTTTATAATGTCATCAAGAACCTGTAAACATTATGAACTTTTGCTTGATACGATAGAAATTGCCAACTTTTTGAACAATCCGATTATGAGCAATGTCAATAAACGGAATTGCCGAACTTAAGGTGCGGAGAAACCGAGAGCAATGCGTCAGAGCAATGCATCAGCGTCAAAAACATTCACTTCAAAGGTATTAAGTTTGATGTGGAATTATGGCTGATATAATTATTGAACGATATTCTTTGAAAAATTGAAACTCGGCATCCAGAAACCGTCTCTAAGACGTTTTGAAAAAAATTTTACGTCCGGTAGTTGTCAACAATAATGACATATGGTTCCAGCGAGAAATAATTCGATGTTATTAAATTATTTTTTGAAATTATTCGGTCATCGAATGCTGATTTTGCGTGGCTACCACGTTCCCGAAATTTGGCGGTACCTAATTTTTTTGTGGTGTTTCTTGAAGGAACGGGTTTATATGAACAAACTACAAAACATTCACGAACTAATGCCAAAATATTGCGAATATATTATTTTAATTTATATTTAACTAGATCATTATGGATTATTATGATTCCAATACCTTTAAATATCACCTCCTAACTATTTTATTTCAACTCGAATTATTCTAAATTTATTTGTCTATCATATAATAAAATGTTATGATTAAATGCATTGAAATTTCAGATGTAAATCGAGATTTGAGTATAACTACAGTGTATAATGTGTATAGATCATCTCCCTTAATACAAGAATATAAATTTTAAATGCAACTATGTTTTATTATAAAACAAAAAAAGAAAATTTAATTAACAAATTAGATAATTAATACATCTAATTGCATCAAAACTTATATTACATTCATTCCATTGAATTAATAATACAATTTTAACACTCCTTTTAATAATTTCTAATAGTTTTTCTAAAATTTTCTACTATACTTTTTATAGTTCATAAAAAAATATTTTCAAATATTAATAAAGATTTTCTGATACTAGAAAATTTTTAATGGAAAATTCCTAAAAAAAAAACTAATTAAATTTAAGAACTATATATCTATTAAAATAGTAAAAGAATTGGAACAATAATATAATAAATATGATAATTAAAAAAAAAAATTAATAATATAAAAAATAAAAAAAAAAATTATGCAAGAAAATAGATTTATTATATTTTTCAACCCTTAAATATTATGTAATTAGATTAATTTCAGATATTTAAATATAACTCTTTTTTTGTGCGTATTTATTACAATATGACAAAAATATTCCATTTTAATTACTTTTTTCCTAGAATATTATTAAGATAATATAATTAAAAAAAAAAAAATATAAAAATGAAATGAAAATGAATATAACACACCTTTTCCCATTTTTTTTTTTCATTTCAAACTTTCTTCAATTTTTTTTGTATTTCATTTTTTTATATTATTATTATTTTACCTATCAATCTATAAAATAACTTTGATTAAAATCGCAAAATTATTTCCAAAATATTTTCTTTTCCATTTCATTTTCATACATACATACATACACTTCCATACATTTTATATAGAAGTTAACTAATATTATAAAGGAATAAAAATAAGGAGTGAAATGAAAGTTATATATAATAATAATAGCATATCGAAGGCTGAAAAAAAAAAAAAAATTAATAAATGATTGTAATGACCACACCTCAACCTAATATGCCTAATTTTCATCCCTAAAAATGTAATTAAAAACCAAAAAAAAAACATATTTTTGGTTTCATTTCTTTGAATAAATTACCAAAATTCAAATCAATCCTTGTGTAACAGATATACTCGTATAAAAAAGGAATCGATTCAATGGATATAAAAAAAAACCCTTCTATAATCTATACTATGAATACTTTTGAAGATATATTTTATAAATTTAGGCGCATATATTTAAAAAACGAGGAAGATTGTGGTAGAGTAGACTGTGTCAACTCTGGGATACCCGTGTGACCGTTATATAACATTATATCATTTATAAACATTAATTACTTTTGGCAAAATTTCAAACATAAAGCTTTATTAGGTTTAGTGTAATGGTCATATAAAAGAAGGAGTTGTAAGGCAGCTACTCGAACCCTCTGCAGTAGACCAACCAAATTTTGCAAAAACTTTGGCCATTACACTAAACTATTTTTAGCAAAATTTCAGACACCCAGCTTCAATAGGTATAGAGTAATGCTCATATAAAATAAGAAGTTGTAGGGCAGCTACTCGAACCCACTGCAGTAGACCAACCAAATTTTGCAAAAACTTTGGCCATAAAACTAAACTACTTTTGCCAAAATTTCAGACACGCAGCTGTAATAGGTATAGAGTAATACTCATATAAAAAAAGTTGTATGGCAGCTACCCGAACCCATGGACCAAAAAGGCTGGATTTAAATAGCGATGACGGCTGTTGCAAAAAATGAATTTACGAAAATTTCAAGATCCTAGCTCCTTTAGTTTTTGAGTTATCGTGCGGACGGAATCGATTTAGTTTTCGATTCTGATCCGATCCATACACTTGAGTCTATATTTTGACTATATAGTCATACGGGTATAAAAATATTGATGTTATTTTGGTGTGAATTGGTTTGATCACCCCCTTCTTTTTTTTTTTTTTTTACCTGTGCCTATAAAATTTCAAGATAATTTTATTTTCTTGTCTATACTGTTATAGTTGTTGTTCTTTTATTTTTATGAATTCGAATTCATTCAAAAATTTATATCTATAATATCGGTCGGTATACGGTTTGTACGAAAAACAACAAAAAAATTACAACATTGAAAAAACAAAACGCATCATGCTAACATTTTAATTTAATATTGACATGAAATAATTTTCATGAATGTTCTAAAGAAATAATAAACAGAAAAAATAAAATAATAATAAGAAATGTAAAAAAAAAATAATATACAACATAATATAGTGATTTATTTATTTAAACATGAAAATTGTATCTTAGTTTTTCAATTTTTTTTTTTTTTTTGTTTTTGTTTTGTATTTTAGATTATGTCTAGATATACTAGATACTATTTCATATTCTATCTATTTAATATTGTATATATTGTATTTTATATTGTAAAACTTGCATTTAGGTAGAATTTATACAATTAATATATTAATATATAATACATTATGTTTTGTAATACTAAAATACAATATGTATAAAAATTTATAAACATTTTTTTTACTGTTATGTAGATTACGCGCCTTCTATGTTTTATATTATTCTTGTTTTTTTAAATAGTATCTTTGTATCTGTAAATGCATATTTTTTTATTAATAATCTTCTTTATTAAAAATATAAAAAAAAATTTTCCATTAAAAAAGTCAAAAAAAAAAAAAACATTATAATAGGTGGTACTCCATACAAAATCCAAAAAAAAAATAAAAATATTCAGTTTTTAATTCATATTATAATTTATTTTTAAAAGAAATGTAAAATAATTTTAAGTTTGTAATCGCTGTTAAAAACTTGCTTCTATTTAATGCATTAAAATTTTGGCCTCAATATTATTATATAATTATCATAATTTACATCTAAAAAAATGCTTTTCATTGGTATAGCTTTCGTAAAAGTTTTAGAAATGTTTTTCCTTTTATAAAATATGGGAAACATCAGTAGGCTGTAGTAAATACTAAAGCCCTTCTTTTAATCGTGCTTTCACTAATGTCTAAATTCAAATGTTTTCAGATAACACGCGGAGACATTGAAGGATCTGTTAAAATGGTTCTTTTGATCATTTTATCTTCTCTTAGTCTTCTAAGAGAAGATAAAATCTTCTAAAAAGTCTTATCAGTTAATTTAAATTACAGAAATAACGGTATTTTTAATATTTTTACCGAGGGGTGCTTTAGTTTTGAACTCAATATTATTAAACATACCTATGAACATCTTTTTTGTTTTTCGTTTATTCTGTTTAAGAGTTTTTACGAATAGTTGAGGTAAATTTTGATTTAAAATAAATTAGTGATAAAAAAAAACTAAAAAAAAAATATATTTTTTTACCATCTGACCAATATTACCCTTAACTATAATAGTCATATGATGTCATATGATATCATATGATTGAATGACTTTTCATATAACTAACTATAATAGTCATGGCCATCATTCGATATCATTAAGAAATCATTCGTCAAGTCATAGGCATACGAAACGAATTATTATTAATACGAACAATAAGAACGAATTTTTAATTTATTATTATTTGATTTTTTTTTTGTTTAGAGGGTGCCATTGTTATGAGCGTTACTGTATATTTCTTTTCGTTTTTTGCATTTAATTGAATAAAATTCAAGATTTTATTTTATTATTTTTTTTTTATCAGTTTTAAATTATTAAATAAGTAAAATCTAATATTTAAATCAATTTATTTGTTAAACAACAAATTTAATTACTTTAAATACAGGTATTTAATTAACAAAGATATAATCTCTGACGTTTTCACTTCACTTCCATGACATATTCAACAACTACTATTTAATAAATGTTTTATTTTAGCATTGCCATACTAATAGAAACTTCATATCGAAAATAAATACTGCCAGGTTGTCATAACCTAGCTTTATTAATTGAGATTAATATCTCGAATGTATATATGTAACATATATAAATATCCTATAGTTACGCAGAACAATTAATATTATTTGATTATTTTGTGTATTAAGTTTTTTTTTTTAATTTTAGTTATTGTCTTCATTTGGTTTATATTTTATTTTTCTTATTTTTTATTTTTTCTAAAAATAATTTAAGATTTATTTCATTGTACAATTTTTATGCTTTCTATTTAATTTTTTTTTTTTTTTTTGAATTTCATTTTAATTGGACATTTTTTAAAATAGTTTTAATTTTTTTTTTTTTTATTTTAAGTTTTTTTTTTCGATTAAAATTACCTCCACCTACGCGCTATTTTTCTATAACTATATAAGTTAAAAATTACAATGAAAAAATATAAACAAAAACAAATTCATTAGATACCTATAGTTTTGATTTGATACATTTAAACAATAGCACATATTACATATCTTATTTTTAATTTTTCTTTTCGTTGACATTATCCCCATTTCCCATTGTAAATTGAATATATTGTATGTATGTGTGTATGTATGTTTTTTGTAAATATTATTTTATTTATTATTGAGTGAATGAATGTACATAATGTTTATGTACCTAATACATACTACATATTTCCACGTATATTTCCATATTGCATTCATGATACTATCTATTCTTCCATTATAGAATTTAAAATTTTTAAGATAAAGTTTAAATAAAACAGAAAAAATAAGGAAAATTTTTTTTTTAAAGAATTATTTTAGCACCTGTTGGAAAATAATCAAAAATTTACTCAATTCAAAAGTAATAATTCAATTTAAATGCGATGTACGCGTTGTTGTTGTTAATTTTTTTTTTTGGAATTTTTATATTAAATTGTTTTTTATTTTTAAGTTTAAATAAAAAAAAAAAATTATTTTTAAAGCTTAAATTGTTTTGTTTTTTGTCTAATTTTTTGGTTTTACGTAAAAAAATTAAATACATAATGTACTGATTTTTTATAGTTTGGGTGTGAAACTTGAAACTTTTTTTGATTAAGTAAAATAATATCATTTTATAATTTTGACATTTATTAACTTTTAAATATTTTTTTAATTAATGTACTATATACAAATATTACACTCTATGTTTTTAACCCCTTTGAACCCTTTTCGTTTATATAATTGTGAGTCATTTAAATTAGATTATTAAATTGGATATTGTTAATATATCATTAGTATTTGGACGCATGTAGGGTTGCACGTTCTTAACTCAATAGTTTCATGATATATTAACACAAATTTTTTTGAAGCTTAATTCGAACTTTATCTGCTTTAAAGGAAGAATTTTTTTTAGCCCCGACTCAACATTATTTAGAATGTGTACAGTTAAAGCTGTCAAACTCTTAAATAAAAACTGTTTCAATGGCTTATATTGTAATTTGCTCAAATATGGAACATATCGGATTACAACATTTGCAAATGCAGTTAAAAGAAAAGTTTTTACTATTAAAGCATTTACAGGAGAAGCCAAAAGGTATACGTACGATCAATTACCTTCTGTACTTATTTCTTATTCTAAAAACTTAAACTACAAAGGGAATACTCACGATCGGAAGCAAACTAATTTGAGTACTTTAATTGGAAAAAATATGGAAACCAGAGAACTATACTGTCTCAGATGAGAAGTAACAGTTCTTTTTTATGAAAGTAGGATTCTTTAGGCTTTTAACAGAAAACATTTACCTCCCAGCTGTTTTAGGATTCTACTTATTAAAACTGTCCTCACAGTAAAAATTGGAAAAGAAACCGCCAAATTTTATAATATTCAAATAATGCGCAAAATTTTTGATTTTAATTTTTTATGAAGATTTTTTTCGAAATTTCGTAATAAAAAACCATTTTTAATTACTCTGTCCCATTAAATTTTTTTAAATATTACATGCTTATCTTATTTTTTTTGAAATATTTTCCCAATAGATTTTCACTTTTATCCCGTACTACATTTATCTTTTATCCCGTACTACATTTGATCTTAGAATAGAATTTAAATTAAAAAAAAAATTTCAATGATACAAAAGTTAAATTAAAAAAAAAAAAATTTAATTTTTATATTAAAAACAATACAACAACAACAACAACAACAACAACTAAATAATAAAAAAGCCAACAGTAGCAACACAAAAAAAAAAAAAATTTTAATACCTCAAAAAATCATAAATTTTCTAAGATGACTTTCCCCATTCGTGTTCGTTTTTTTCTTAATTTATATTTTTTTTTTTTTTTATTTAATTTTTAGTTTATTTTTGAAAATTTAAATTGTCATTTTGTACTTCACGATATTGTTTCATGAAAATAAAAAACATTAAAAATTGTAAAAAAAAAAATTAATAAAAAAAAAAATAAACTAAAAACAAAATTTATAAAAATGAAAAATTCATAATTTGAAAAAATGTTTTGAAGGAAAAAAAATGTTTCATAATCCAAAATTTAAAATTAAAAAAATATTAAAAAAAAAAATGAATATTATTTTTGTTTTAATTTTAATAAATTGCTTTTGTTTCATATTTTTCTAATAAATTTGTTTTGTTTTTGTTTTGGGTGGCCAACCAACATATAAATAAAAGCTTCAACTTTCAAAATTGTCAAAGATCTATTAAATTATCAATATACAATTTGGTCGTCTGTACATTTATCGGATTTTATTTAAATGAGCAGTAATTATTTTTTAAATTAACGGTATATTATTTGGTAATTTTTCAGTAAAAAATAAAGAGGTTTAAAGATTAATAAAAAATTTTTATAAGTGGATTGGATTCATCAGAATTTGAAGTTTAAGCACCCGTGATCTGTGCTGTCATTTGAAATGTCAAAGTCGATAATTGATCTGATATAATTAGAAAGCTCTCACAACAAGTTTTAAACAAATTCGTAATAGTATGCTTAAAAAAAAGTTTTGTATTATTATTAAATTCATTTATAATTTATATTTATATTCAAATCATGGTTCGTTATATAATAATACAATAATACAGTTCGTTATAATAAAATATTCTGTTCTACTCTAACATTAAGTTTCTTAACTGATTCATTAATTTTTAATTTATCTATTCCTTGCACATTCAATCAAATGATTTTTTTATTGAAAAATAAATATATTATAATATTATGTTATAGTGAATCTTAATATTTATAAAAAATTTGATAATATGTTTTTCAATATAACCAACATCGTGTTACTTCTTCAATTTTTCATCAACACGCATTTTTAGTTCTCGATTTTCCAGTAAGTATTTTTGGGAGCGCAATGTGGTTGGTTATTGCGAATTGGTCGTCAAAACTCCAAATAATTGAATAACTTATATAGTTCGTTCTCCATATTAAAAATATCTTTCCATCAAATTAAGATACTAAATCAAAATATTACTGTACCTTAAGTATACATCTATTATTAAAAATTAGAAACATTAGATAGTGAGGCAATTTTAATTGCGGTAAAATTTTTTTCATATTATTTTTTTTTTATTTTTTAATATATTTTATTGTACCATACAATATGAATGGATTCGTCATTTAAATTTTTGGAAAATAACAATTTTAATAGATACTTATTTTTGGTTAATTATATAAAATTTAAAAGATATGTACGTGTACGTGTAGAAAAAAAAAAAAAAATTAAATAAATTATTATGATTAAAAAAAAAGATATTTTCAACATAAGTCGGAAATAGATGAGAAAATAATTTTAATTTTAGTATTTATTTATACTTTCAAATTTTAATTCTTAATTTTTTTTGATAAAATTATTTTCAAAATTGAACGTTCCTATGTTGGAGATTCTTTAATGAATAGAATTTTTTAAAGCAATATTTCGAATTTATTCAATAGTTTCTAAATTTAGGAAGGGTTAGCCTAATTTTTAAATTAACATCCCTGAATCTTGTTCCTGGCTCTTCCCTAGCTATTCCAAAATAAAAGTCAAGAAAATCCCTTTCGTCTTAATTTTTTTCAACCGTTTCGTTTGCAGCATTTTATAGACATTATAACGAGGTCTAAAGATGTTATACTTACCTTACAAATATATTATATATATCACAAGAGGTAATCAAAATATTTACTACAGATTTGTTCTCCTCCTTTAGGTGGCTTTTGGGTTTATAACATTTCTTCTGTACTGAAATTCCATTCCAGTACTTAGTATGCCACTGATGTTGTTGGTCGCCTCAGAATGTAACAAATTTCATTTCTTTTTCCATATTTAGCGCAAATCTGTATTGATTTTAATGTCGACCACAGCTTTCCTAACGCGCACTTTTGATATTCTGTATTTTATATCTCTATTTATATCACCATCTGTTGTTAATATGTTTCCCAATTACAAGTATTCAAATATCTGATACCTCTTTAATTTGGTTATTGTGCATAAATATTGATGTTGGATTTAACGTATTGTAGATTCTCATGCGCTTGGTTTTATTTATGTTTATTCGAAAACCTATTTTTTCAGCTTTTTCTGTGAGTTTATTGATAGTATTCTGCATTTCTTCCACTGAATGGCTTAGTAAAACGATGTTATTAATATGTTCTTGGCTTTGGAGTTTCTGTGAAACTTGTCAAGTGATTCCTTTAAATAGTGCGGCTAATTCTCTCACACATCAATCAAGTACATATATGGTAATGAATTTTTTTTTTTTTTGCCCTTATTACTCCTCTTGGGAGCATAGGATATCTACTAGGCATCTCCATCTGACTCTATTCGGAGCAGTTATTTTTGCTTCCTCCCATGTTTTTCCAATTGAGGCTAGTTCTTCCGATATCGTTCACCACCAGGTGTTATTAGGGCGGCCTCGTCTTCGGGTTCCTTGTGGGTTCCATTCTAGTGCTTCCCTTGCTATGCTATCTTGCGGCTTTCTAAGTGTGGGCCCTATCCATTTCCACTTCTTCCTTTTGATCTCTTGCCCACTTGGTTCTACTTTGGCAAGTTTCCATAGGTCCTTGTTACTTATTGTGTTCGGCCAGTATTTTCTGCATATTATTCTTAGACATTTGTTAATGAAAACATGTAGTTTCTGTGTGATGCTGTTCGTAACTAACCAGGTTTCATTTCCATATGTTAAGGTAGTCTTTACGCAGGTTCCAAATATCCTCAATTTTGTTCCCCTGGACATTTGTGCGCTTTTCCATACTGGCTGTAAGCGACCGAACATTGCCGTGGCCTTTTTGATTCTGCTTTCGATGTCAGCGTTTATGTTACCACTGTTATTTATGATGCAGCCTAAGTAGTGGAAATTATCTACATAGTCGATTGGTGTGTTGTTTATCACCGGACGGCGTGGGTTGTTGATGTTAATGGCCATCGCTTTCGTCTTTTCGATATTTATTTCCAGGCCCACACTTCGAGCTAATGTTGCTAGATGGTCTATTTTAGCTTGCATATTATTTATTGTGTGTGATAGCAGGCAGATGTCATCGGCATAGTCCAGATCTTCTAATTGCCTGAAGAGATGCCATGTTAATCCCGTTTTTTTTTGGTACTAATCTCTTTCATTATGTCATCTAGCACTACTATGAAGAGGATTGGTGACAGTGGACAACCCTGTTTTACTCCTATGTTGGTGATGAATGGTTCGATGGTATTACCATTGTGGAGTACTGAGAGTTGTGTTTCTTCATACATGTTCTGTATTATGGTAATGAATAGCATGCGTTAAAAAGGAAATTCTTGTCTGATTTCTGTTGCTGTTATGATTGATGCACTTAGCACAGCCATTATCCGATACAACTGTGTTTCCATTACTAAAACTATTCTTATGATTTTTCAGAGGATTCTGTGTCTCATAAGTGTGGCTCAAATTGGGCTCATAATTAATTAATTTTAAATATAGTATGTGTAATTTCGTTCTTCTGATTGCTTGAATATTAATCTTAATATGTTCGCAAGTTCGGTGCTTCCCTGGTTACGACGAAAGTTTTAACCTCATACATTTGCATAGCTTTTCCGGCATATATTTTTAGGGCTATAACATTTGGCCTAACCTTTGTTATACTGGTTACCTTGTTGTCCTGAAAAAGAAAGAACAAATCATATCTCAAGATAGTTATTTAAGAAATGTTTTATAATTATAAATATAATGTACCATTCACATACTGTTAGATCATTATATAGTGTTTAACACTGCTTCTTCGTTTGATTCTAATAAATACCTAAATACCTTATAGATTTGTTTTTAGTATTTAAGATTAGTATTAATTAACATAATTGTAAGCCCAATTCTAAATTTTGATAATCACTTCTTCCAAATGTTTCCAGTGTTTCTTAAACTCATAAACTAAAAAATGAAATTAAAAAAATTTGTAGTTTTTCTATTGTTATTACATTTAAAAAAAAATTTTTTTGCTGATTACACAACCGCAAAATACTCGAAATTTGAAAAATCCTTGACAACATACATATATATACATATATACATTAGTTGTATTGTATCTTTATACAATTACATATTCCACCACGCTATAATAGATTAAATTTGATAAAAAACAATTTCATTTATCATATTATTATAATATTATATATATATATACCTGTATATTTGCTACATCGAATTTTATATACTTATACATTTTATTCCTTAAATACATTGCTTATTGCCATTTACAAAGTTTGTTTTTTATTGAATTTCTGATTTCTTTTTTTGTTTTTTTGTGCAATTGAATATCTAATAAAAAATTCATATTATTCTTTTATATTTCACAGATTTAAAATTCAAAAAAAAAAAACAAAAAAAAAAATGATTTTCATCTTTTATATCATCTTCATCTCTCAAGCTTTTTGCCATATTATCATCTTATCAGCCACCTTCAAATTCTATTAAAATTTTATTGAAATCACTTGATATTTGAGTGAAAGGAAAATATTTATAAGAGAACTTAAGTTTTGTGCTAAATACTCTTAAAAAAAATATATATTATATAATTCTTATGCTGTTTTACTATATATATATTATAAAATATTATATATATATATATAAATACATGTATATTTTAACTTGGAAAATGCAAAAATAAGACAAAATGACTGCAACACTATCCGCAAAGCTTAAAAATATATATATATATATATACATATACACATAATCATCAGAAAAAAATCAAAATGAAAAATTAAAAAAAAAATGAGAAGAAAAAAAAAAATTATATTATATAGTAAAATACTATATGTATATATATATAATAGATACTGTTATACAACTATTTAAGCAATATTAATGTTGTGCAATTTGATAGAATTTAAACCAGCCTACAACCTACTTATAAACTTCGATTTTTCTTTAAAAATAAAAAAAAAAATTTACAAAAACAAAAATAAAAATAAAAAAATAAAAAAAAAAAAATTAAATTTTTTTGGAACTTCTATTAATGGTAAAAGTTCTATTTGGAAAACAGTTTTTTTTTTTATATTCACCTTTACGTAATATTGTTTGATGTGTTTACTGTCCTATAGCCCTGCATTTCATATTACAAATAACGTTTTTTGGATCCTGTTTTGATTTAATTTTTTTTTTTTTGATTTTCTTTAAATGAAAATGCATTTTTCTTCTTTTGCATTTTTTTTTATTTTCTTATCCATTTTTTTTTTTTTTATTCATTTTTAAAAAGAAAACTTTTTATTTCATATCCTTCGAAATAGGTCTATAAATCATTTCGAATATCTGAGGTTGTGTTTTTTTTTTTCATATATTATTTAGACTTTTTTTTGTATACTTTCGAAAATTTAAGTCTGTGGGCGCCAGAAAATCGTCGATAAGATTTCGTCGAGGTAATGTCTACCATATATTACATATATATATTTATGTATGTGTATATAGATATTTAAGGATTATGAAAACATATGAAAAAGTCCTGTTTTTTTTTTTTTTTTTAAATATTATATGGTTTTTCTTAAAAACTTTTTAAAAAAAAAAATTAATTTTTTTTTTAATTTTTCAAAAAAAAAAACAAAAAATAATTGATTTTATATATATGTAACATATGTATTTGTTTTGACGTAATGAATATTTAGTTAATAGAGTCTATCAGAAAAAAATTATGGATATACTTAAAATGAAATAAAAATTTAAGTTTTTTTTTATAATATTTTGGTTTTGCAATATAGGAGGGTATCTGTTTAAAAGAAAAATGCAATTGTGATTTTTCTTTTTAAAATTGAAAATTCTTTTCAATTTTTTTTATTGTACCTAAAGATGACTTTTGATATTCTGAGGTCTTTAATAACTATTAGATAATTACAAAATATTTTGATCATGTAAAAGTTTCTGGTGCAAAAGCTCCACATGAAATGGAACTTCAATAGCAATTCAAATTCTGGAACAGTTTTGAACTTTACATTCAAAGTAACACACTTGTTCTTACATTTGGCTTCTAGCTTTATCTAGCCTATACATTTTCAAACAACGGCCTATTTCACAAATTTTATAAATCCTATATATATCACATGATAGTTTTGCAAATTTATTCAAAATTTAGCTATTATCTTAATAAAAAACATTAGCTTGAAAAAAAGTTTGCAAAACAGTTTAATTACAATTATTATTAATTATTATTAGATCATAAGTGGCATAATACAAAAAGTATTAAATAATCTTAATTACAACTCCTTGTTTTACTTAAAATTGGGTGATTGCTTATTGTCAAAGAAGAAACAACTTTGTCTGATATCGACATGTCATATTTTAAATTATTTCCATTAATATTGCCGGAATTGTATTCAATAGTTTAGCATGTGATCCGTGGTCTATTATAGTGAAATAATATAGGAACATGATGATGCTCAGGGGTTATAAAATCAGTAAACAAATTCTTTTTAATGAACTTCTCATTGTGGTAAAATATATGTGATATTAAATCATTTTCTTGAGTTTTTAGTTCTTTATAATAATGATCTCGAACTAATTTTAAAATAATTCCATTAAAATTATAATTACAAACTAATTAGTATATTTTTAATTTTTAATATTTTTATTAACCAAATAAAAATTTTCAATTAATTCGAAATGTCAAACAATCCATTTCGAATTTTTTGAATTCACCAAATTTCTTCTTTTAATAATTTTTTTTTGCCATTTTTTTCCTACTTCTTGAAGGAATATAGGGCATTCACCAAATCTATTTAGTTAAAACTATAAGCTTCAGTTTCTTTAATCATTTATATTCAATAAGCTGTTAATTACTCGGCTGTAGCTATTGTATAAGATTATACGGACATAAATGTCAATTTTGTGAGCCATCTATTATCTGAAACAAGAATTATTATTATATTGTATATTTTAAAAAATCTTATTTTATATTACGATATAATTATACAATTTAACAAGGTATGATCTGAACAGGGTTTGCACCCCAGAAAGGCCGCCATCTTAACCACACCGGCATTGGTCAGAATATAGCATTGATCTTTTAAATCGTTCCCATATTATAGTACCCATTTATTGGCCTTAATTATGCTTAATCAGACTATTAACTGTGCTTTATAATTCCGGAATAATATGAAATACCTTCATAATATGGTTTAAAATGTGATTTAGACCAGGTAATGAAAACAAATTCAAAATTAAAAGTTTAAGGTTTTTCCAAATGTAAGGTCATGTATTTAGGAATGTTTGGCTGATTCCATTATGCCTGTTTTATTTCATTTTGCAAAACAGATACTAGGAAACACTCTTATAAAATTTATCTATATTATTTTACTTATTTATAAATTTTTTTTTCCAAATTTAATGATTATTGACAGCGAATTTATACTGAAACAGTTAAATAAGAATTATTTATAAAATAATAATCATTTAAGAATATTTTTATTGAATCATTTTATAACTTGCTTATTATTAGTATTTTTTTAACAATGGATAATTTAGAGACCAGTAAATTAGTCAAAAACGACATAATAACTACAATGCAAAACAAGAAAAAAAAAACTTAAACAGCCCAACTAATTTTATTTATTTATTATTTTTTTTTATACCCCTCGCGATTTTACTTCGCGAAAAGGTTAAAAAAGACATCTGCCTATTTTATGATACAAAAAAAAAATAACCGAAATTCGCATAAAAATTCGCATATAGTATAATATAACACACGATATCACATAACATATAAACATACATATATACATTAACAAAAATAAATATATTACAAGAAAAATGTGTTTTTAAAAGCTTTTTAGGATCGGTTCTTTCTGGTCTGATTTTAATATGATTGCCCTTTCTATGATAATCAAGACAGGTGTACACTGTACACATTAAAAAATGTTGAGCACACTTTTTGTAATATATTTTGTTTTTGTTAATTTTTATTTTCTTTTGTTTTGTTTTTTTTTCTGCTTTTCAATTCGATATCAAACACCATGCCAAAAAATTGCTGCGGTCAAAATTTAGTACAGCGAAAAAAAAAACGCAACGATAATGAGGTAAAAACTGAAGCAAACAAAAAAAAAACATATTTGATCGCCTAACATTGTTTATTGATCGTAACAGATGATGTCTGGAAGGTTATATATTATTCTAAATATTTTTATTTTTAACTAATCAGATATACAATGTATACAATGTTTGCATTAGAAGATGAAACAAATGGTTAATACATTCTGGTATTTTTAAAAAAGAAGAAATTGTACTGTAAAAATTTAAAGGTTAGGTTATGTACGATCATTTTTATATTGTAGCTCTCAGTTAGAAGTTTTCTATTTTAATTTTTAGTGTCTGGATATTAGATTTTATTTTAAAAATTTTGATTCCACAATTACTTCATACCAATAACACAAATAAAGTTAGCTCTAAGGTCAAACCTTTGCGATCCCATAAAGTTTAAAAGGAACAGTAACATCCATTCTTCATGACTTCCCTTTAAATTATTTCCTTTATTCAACATAATCCATAATCTCAATTCTCAACTCCTAACCCTAATTTCCTTCACAATCACGATCTTAAAAACGAAACAATATACATATATGTATTTAAGGTCCATGGCAAGTTTGGTTTTAAAACATGAGTGTGGTTTTAGTTGGTTAAAGTCTAACACTCCCCAGATGAACCCCGTACAGTGATTGCGGACGGCTTTCAATGCTTTCCATCAATAAAAAAAAACAAAAAAATACCTAAGAATACTATAGATTTATTGGAGTAAACTAACGGTGAAAATTTTCTTAAGTATCTAGAAATGATTTTATACTAACTAAACTTTTTATATTTTATAATAATTGTCGGTATCACCTGATGACTTATTCCACCATTTTGTTAAAATTAGGTATATGCAAAAAAGTTAATTGAAATATTTTCATTTTCAAAGTAAAACGATCCAATTAAGACTTCCTGATCATCCCACCAAACTGTTAAGATAAAGGTGTTACTTGTGATAAATATACTTATAATTTTGTTTTTATATTTGCCCTTTAACTAGAAATGTTATTCATTGCTGGAGATTTTTTTTCAATATTTAAATAATAAGAATGATTCATTATTTTGTTTTTTGATAAATTTTAACATTTTGTATAGCTGTGTAACTGTATATCTATGCACGATTATTTGACAAACATTTCTGAAACCCAAATGTCAATTTTTGATAAAATCTAAAACAAAATGGCTGCTTTATTTCTTCAATAATATGTTTTTATTATTGTAATTCATTGTATTATTACTGAAAGCAAAAAATTATTGAGTTAAAATTAATTGTAATTGACTATTGAAATAAAATTAATTTGTAAATGTTTCCATTAAAGTAATCAAAATCACAAACGATAGTCAATTAAAAACCTTATTTAATTACTTTTGATTCAGCAAATCAAACTCATGAAATTTTTATCTGATGTTTTATTTAGTTTTATTTTTGTTGGTCTAATTCATAGACTTGTAATTTACAAGTTTACAAGTTCCAATATTACATGGGTTTGATTACACATTATTAAGAGATCCCCCGCAATAACGATGCTACTACTTTTAAATGTAATCTATTAATCTATTAAGAAATTATTGAAAACTTAATTGTATTGTATCTAAAAATATTTTATAATTTCCTACTACGCATTGAAAATTTTCACTTTTCATTTATTATTTAATGTATTTTTAATAGAAAAACGGAAAACGTGATTTTGATAACTCGTATATAATATAAAAAATCGTGTAAACGAACTAAGTATAATAAAATAATTAAATTTCTACATGTAATCTACTAGTTATAAATTTATGAAAAATGCATTATTTTCTATTTTATTGGAAATTGAAATAAACTTTGTTCTACTTTTTATTAATATTTACGGCTGAGTGGCACATTGGTTAGAGTGCCGACTTTCATGCGAGAGGCCCCGGGTTCGAATCCCAGTGAAAGTGAAAAAACTTTTATCTGGTTTTCAACTCGACTCAGCTACCATTCGCCTTTGGGTTCAAATTAATGGCATAATCAATAATTAATAATTATATATCTTTAATAAAAAATACATTAATATAACAATATAATCAAATGCAAAATATAAACAAATAATTTAATTGAATAATATAACTCGCAGATACAGAATACCATATAACTCAAATACAAAAATATTACAATATAAACAAAAAATAGAATTGTGAATATTGAAAATCTAAGACATTTATACATGTTATAAGGCGTAGTACTATCTCATGTTTAAATTGTATGTGGAATTCATTTGATCAGTTCTAATATATGAATATATCTCCCCTGTTCCGACATGCACATATATATAGTCAGGCTGTTTAGCCTATCACAGTGAACAGTTAGCACGTAGAGGTGCCGGCAAAAAAAAAAAAAAATATTAATTAAATACAGTTATATAAACCAGAAAATTTTGCTTCTTTACTTTAAAAAAAATAAGAAATTTTTAGATGCCCTCTTCCTGAACTCCCAAAATCTTTTATTAGTATTTTCTTATGTATAAAATAAAATTTATTTAATGGCACATACTTCACATTTTATTATTTTATTTAGAAAAACTTCAAACCAAAAAAAAAAAGGAAAATTTGCTTTTAAATGAAAAACCTTAAGTGGAATAATTTAAAAGAAAAATAATTAAAACTAAAATTGAAAAAATAAGTAAAAAATCCAAAAAAAAAAAACATCACCGGAAATTTTATATTCTAATTTCGTATGTCATTTTTATTATCATTCTGTTATGTCAAATTAAATGAAAATTTAAAAAAAATCAAAAAGGACAGGTAATAAATTAAAATTTGAATACATCTTTTTATTTTGAAAATATCTAGGGCGTATAATATGTAACATAATAAAGAGTATGTATTTTGAAATTTTATTTTTGTAAATTATGTAAAAAAAAATATAATTTAAAAAAAAATTTTTTTTTTTTAAAAATGTCTAATTTTTAATTGAAGTTTTTATACTTTAAATTTCAAAAAACCATATGGAATTGTAGATAATATTTAACTCTAAGTTAATGTTCTTGACTATAAACAAAGTTAACAATATGAAATTCCAAAATATAAGAAATTTAATTCAGCTTTAATTGACGTTTACTCGTTAATGTAATCGTTCTTGATAGTTAGAGTACTTTTGTTTCTAATGAAAATTACTTTTTTTGTCTAATACTTGTAGAATTAGTACTTAACTTGTACTAAACGCAAGTAGCATCTGAGAAGAAATATATTTGTAATTGTCTTTTTTTAATGTTATTGTCCTTATAAATTGTGAATGTACTTATAGTAATTTGGAGTACCCAATATTAAATAAGGAGTACAAAAATTAATAATATTTTCTTATTAATACTAAATCAATTGCTTTTCTACGCAATGAAGGAAAGAGGAATCTGAAATACCAAATGACAGTCACTTTCATAATATTTTTAATTAAATGTAAGACGAAAGTGGAGCAAACCAAGTTAAGCCCTTTATCTAAAAGTGCACCACTCCAGGTTTTCTTACTAATTTTCTGAAAATACTTAGGAAAAATTACTTTTACTAATTTTAAGTTAAGATAAAAGTTTTATAAATGCCTATTAACAACTTGACATTTGTATCTACCTTTATTCAAAAATTATATTTTATAAAATATTTGATACCTGTGTTTGTTCTTAACGATTTGAGGTAGCAACGTGATATTTTTACGAATTTTAGAAATAGTAACATGAACATTCTCCATATTTATAGTAAAAAATTAGTGAAAACTGTTTAGTTCCAAAATTCGTTCCAAAATTATTAAATTTTATAAAACTTGTTACCAAATTAATTAAAGAAAGTAACTATATTTTGTAAGTACCACTTTTCATAGTTGCGATGAAATTTTTCGAAATGAAACAGAGTATGCCCCTTCTTCCTTCAATTTTTCCCTGGACAATAAGTTGTGGCAATTCATATTTGCTTCCGCGCATAATATGACCAAAATATGATGTTTTCTGACGTTTAATTCTTAGAAGCAGTTTTCTATTTGCACCAATTTGAATCAGGACATCCTCATTTGAAACGTGCTCAGTTCATGAGATTTTTTGCATTTTTCTGTAGACCCACATTACAAATGCATACAAATTTGTTGATGTCTTTAATTTTTAAAGTTAATTCTATTATTATGTATTGATATTAATACAATTACTAACTTAATTTTGTTTTTCATTAAATTCGAATAGGTCATTTTTGCACTCCAGTATTTAGTTTTTTACGTTATTAAATACTGTTTTAACAATTACTAAAATTCAAATAAAATTTATTAAATACTTTTCTTTATTGCTATGAAAGTAGCAAGCATCCTATTTTTAAATATAGCATAATATTATTCAAATATGTATAAATAAAAAACACATTATTTTAAACAAAAATATTATTTTTTAAATTTTAATATTAAAAATCATTTTAGTTAAAAAACAATAACTTTATATTCAAAAGTCAATAAATTAGTCAAAAGTTGACAATGCTGTCACAAATACATAGAATAATCATTTTAATTTTTTTAACATTTCTCTCTTTTCTTAATCTTATGTTCGTTGTTCATGAGATGAAGATGACATTATTTATGGATAATCAGAGATCAGTTCTGTTTAGACAATTTAATGAATTAAAGAGAGTATAATACAGTCTCTTTCCATTTGTATGGCTTTAATTATTCAGTGCTCCACATTCACCTTCAGTGTATGTAAATGTAATTTAAAAAAAAGAGTTTTATTCGGTTTTAAATACAAACTTACATTGCACAAAAGTGTAAGGTAAGGTACCTATTGGTACAATAATTTTCTAAATTTCTTTAATAATTATTCTCTCTCTCGACTTTTTTACTGATCATTCGACTAATATGGATTGAGTACTATTTACGTTTTGTTATATCTTCTTCATTCTGATATTCTATATAACAGAATATAAAATATATACTTATTACACTCCCTATATTGTACTGTGTACACTCTATAATATATAGACAACCGAATAAAATTCGTGAAATGATGATCGTTTCGAATTAAAAAATGATTTAAACAAAACGAATATATAAAGTACATAATAAAAATTTTGATCGCATGGGGGATTACGGGTATTGTACTGAGAGTCAGAACTTTTATCTTTCTGTGCTGTAAATTGTGATCAGTCTGTAGTCTCTGTAGTATCCAAATGAATGTTTTATTAATTATTTTTAATTTTTATTTTTTCTATTTTTATTTAGAAACTACACTCACTCTTTGGTTTTCTTTTTTTTTTTGTTTTGAGAAAATTAAAAGAGAGAAAAATTTATAAAAAATTAAGTTAATGATGCATACATATACTTTGATTCAAAAGAATTTGTTGTTTTTATTTTAATTAAAATATATATTTATATATATATTGACTACTTCTCTTAATGTGTGTTTTAGAGTAAATAATTAATATGTAATTTGTTAAAAATAAAGAGTACTGTTAATAAGCAAATTAAATTTGAAAAATGTTTATATATTACCTATACATATATTACTTTTATATATACATACATAAAAATGTAGTAAATAATAAATTTAAATATTTTACCCAATTATCTCCTATTCAAAAAATTTTGTATAATTAATTAGTAATTACTCTCATTTCTTGTTTTTCTAATTGAGTACCTCTACCTATATTTTAAAATGATGTTCCTACTCTCTCTCTCTCTTTTGAATTTTTAATTACTCTACAGTACAGACCACAAAATAATGAAATAAAAAAAGAAAAACAACAACAACAAAATAATAAATTAAAATGAATTGAAAAATTATAAAATAAAAAATTAAAATAAATAAAATTATCGTATGTACTATTTTATTATGTTTGTATTTTACAATTTTTATCCATATACATAGATATTTACATTATTTTTTTTAAATTAGGTACATATATATATGTACAATATAAATACAGGTAAATAACACATAACATATAAAATAGATAAAGTAAGTAGAAAAAAAAAAACAAAAAAAAAAACAGATAAAAAAACTTTTATCCAATCTGCGCGCTATTAAATTGTAACTGCTTAGAAATTAAAAAAAAATAAAAAACAAAATTAAAAGCACCTCCCATTTTTATCGTGTGCTCCTTTATTTGCTTCGACAAATTAAAGTGGTAATTTTTTTTATTTTATTTTTTTTTTTTTTATTTTTTTCTGATTGTTTTTCTTTTTTAATTTTTTTTTTTTTGTTTTTGTACAATTGATACTAATAATATTTTTAATGTGCCATCTAGTGTAGAAAAAATTGAAAAATAATTCGTGTGAGTATAAAAATAATATTATAATAGGTACAATATGAATATTATATATACACCTATAATACGGTCTATCATATAAAAATTATGAAGTATGAAGTATAGAAAATGAAATTCTCACGCAAACGATTATGTTTATATTATAATTTACTTTATTTTATTTTTGTTTTTTTATTTTCTATTTTGCTTTTTTTTACAATTTTTTTTTTTATAAAATAAAGGGAGATTTTTTTTGAGAGAGAGAGAAGGGGGATCGTAAAAGTTTTAGTTTATTTTATTTAATGACTTTTGTAATGTATTGTTATTTGTAACATAGAGGTAGTAATATTTACAGTTTTAGTACTGCCAAGTACTGTCAGTAATGGCGTTTAATATGGTATGAGTGGTGGTATGAGTAAAGTGTTGTTAATGTTTTTTTTTTTTTAATAAATAAACAAACGCTCTCTCTTTTATTTTGATGTAATGAATGATCGCTTTTATATTTTATTAATATGGTGGGAGGTGATATATGCTGTATTACTTGCTGTCTATTATTATTATTATTATTTGTTTTATTTGTCAATTTTTTTTTTTGCTTATTGTTTTTGTATTTTACTTAATATTTTATATTATTTTTTCGAATTTTTTTATATGTTTTTTTTTTGTTTAATTTTTTTTTTTGTGGTTGTTCGTGTGTTTATTTTTGAATGAAAAAACTTTTTTTAAGAATAAATGAAAATATTATTTACTATATTACCTATATGATTATATTCAATGTTTCTATATGGTTCAATTTTATGAATATTATTATTATTTAATAAGATATATAAAAAAATGTTGAAAAAAAAATATTAGAATAATTTTTATTTTTAATTTTCTTATACATATTTATTTTTAATAATTTTTTTTTGTTTTATTTCACGTACTTTGGTTTTTGTGGGCGCTCAAATTGTTTGAAATATACAAAATATATTATTCTAAAAATATAAACAATTTTTTAAAACAAAACAATTTATTTAGGGTCATCTTTAGTTATGAACAATTTATATGAACCATCAAAATATGGTATTTTATTTTTAATATCAGAAATTTTTTTTATTTTCGAAATATGAATATCATACTAATTTTCAAAATTTCAAATTGTATTTGACGTATGAGTTCGATGAAAAAGTAAGTTTTATGAAAAATTGTCTTATAGATTTTCAATAGATAGGTACAATTCTATTTTTGTTTATATTGTAATATTTTTGTATTTGAGTTATATGGTATTCAGTATCTGTGAGTTATATTATTCAATTAAATTATTTAATTGTATTTTGAATGTTTTATATTGTTATATTAATGTATTTTTTTTGTTAAAGATATATAGTTATTAATTATTGATTAAGCCATTAATTTCAACCCAATGGCGAATGGTAGCTGAGTCGAGTCGAAAACACGTAAAGTTTTTTTCACTTTCAGTAGGATTTAAACCCGGGTCTTTCGCATGAAAGATCGGCACTTTAACCACTGTGCCGCCCAGACGTTTTAAATAGATACAATTCTATTTGTTTTAAATAAAATATATTATAATAATTTTGTAACAAAATAATTCGCATACACATTGTGTATACAACATAAGACCCATTTTGTTGTACAATCAACCAAGAGGAGCTCTTAAGAAAGTAGAAGACGCGGTTTAAATTATACGTCTTAGTGCGTCCCTAAGCACAGTAATATATGAACTTATCGAATGCAACCTCACATGGAAGAATGTAAAATACAGAAGGAAACCGTATGGATCTTAATAAAATCTTAATCGAAACAAACAGAGAGTTTAAATTAAATTAAAATTTTAAATTTTTTCTTGGACTTCAAAATGAGTCCATGAATGGGAGAGTATTAACTCAATAACTGCAATTGGGGCTTTTAATTATGGTTTTAAACTTTGGAGTAAAATGCAATATGTTTACTATATTTACTTTATTAAATTTTAATATATCTATCAAATAATTTGGCTGAACCTAAAGAAATTTTACGTCCTATTCAATGTATGTATAGGATTGTGTGCCTTATGACATACATATTTTTAATAGAAAAATAGTTAGTAATTTTTATTATAATGATGAATAAATAATGGAGAAAAACATAATAAAAATAAATTTAGTTCTTTTTATCGTTTAAAGTATCTATGTAAAATAAAAAAAAAAAATATTAAATATAAATTTTAAATGTTCTTTTTTTCATAATTTTCTTTCATTTTAATTTATTATTAAAACGAGGAAGATTATAGTTGCCCTTGTCAACTTTTAGATACCCGTGCATACCCACTATGGTAAATAAAATAAACCGTAATATACTTCCCTTATACATTTAACTCATTACTCCATAATTTTGACGTAAAACAAAAAAAAAAAAAAATCACAAAACATAAAACAAAATTTTCATTCATTGTCCCATAACTTAAGCTTAAAAAAAAAAAAAAAAAAAAACAAAAAAGCAAACAAAAAAAAAAAAAATTAACAGAAAAAAAAACAAAATTTTCATTCATTGTCCCTTAACTTAAGCTTAAAAACAAAAAAAAAAAAAAAACAAAAAAAAAACAAAAAAAAAAAAAATGGCCCACCCTAAAATTCCGATGGTCCGAGTGATGTCCGACTTTGCCAACTAACTTGCCCTATTAATTTACCTGCCCAATTTAAATTTTAACCTTGTAGCTTCATTAGATTCGCAGTTATTGAATCGAAAGCTTTGTATGGCAGCCCCCCCAAAATGGGGCCGTAACATTTTGAAACTTCATATAAGTGCTCGATTCATTATATAAATAACCGTGTGTAATTTTTATCGTCGTACTATAATTAGTTTTGAAGAAATTCATATTGGTGCAAATAAGTTGTATGGCGGCCCCCCGAAAATGGGGCCCTAACATTTTGAAACTTTATATCAGTGCTCGATTCATTATATAACTAACCGTGTGTAATTTTCAGCCTCGTAGTATAATTAGTTTTGCAGAAATTCATATTGGTGCAAAGAAGTTGTATGGCAGCCCCCCGAAAATGGGGCCCTAACATTTTGAAACTTCATATAAGTGCTCGATTCATTATATAACTAACCATGTGTAATTTTCATCCGCGTAGTATAATTAGTTTTGAAGAAATTCATATTAGTGCAAAGAAGTTGTATGGCAGCCCCCCGAAAATGGGGCCCTAACATTTTGAAACTTCATATAAGTGCCGGAGTCATTATAAAACTAACCGTGTGTAATTTTTATCCCCGTAGTATAATTAGTTTTGAAGAAATTCATATTGGTGCAAAAAAGTTGTATGGCAGCTCCCCGAAGCCTTGGTCCGATTTTAACCAAAAACAATAGGGAACCTAGAAATTGTCTAAAAATGACTTTGTGTGAATTTCAAGACTCTAGCCCTTTTAGTTTTTGAGTTATCGTGCTGACACACGGACGGACAGACACACATAGCTAGATCGACTAATTTTTCAATTCTGAGCCGATACGTACCCTTGACACTATATCTAGCTCATCTAGATCGATGCGTTACAAACGGAGTAGCAAATCTAATATACCCGATGTCATATATGTATGCACGGGTATAAAAATTTGTTATTCGGTTTATTTTTTGGGTTAATATGCATGGTTAAGATGTTTTTTTGAATGACGCAGATTAGCTTAATTTTTTCTCCATTAATTTTTGTATTATCTTCTATATGAATTTAAAATAATTTAAATATTCTATTGATATACATATATAAAAAAAAATGTATAGGTACGTATCTAAAATACCATGATAATGGTATGGATAACCATGATAAATCCATTTTAATTTCTTAACTTTTTTATGATTTTACATAAATTTTTTTAACTAGTTGTATTTTGGAAAACTTTATTTTATTAAAAATGTAGCTGTAGGTTATGAGTAGGTACTCTTTTAATTGCATCACAATTTTCTCTTTACTGAGTGTTTCATAATTAACTTGACTATTGTGTGCAGCTATATTTTTATGAGTATAGATATATTCTTCGCAAGATAGTTAAGGTGAGGCTATATTATCTTAATTAATTGGCACCTTGTTTCATATCTTTACCACGTATGAAAATTTCTTAAAAAGTATTCGCAATTTTTAAAAATCATCTTTTAAATAATCTATAACAGTTTTGATAGGTATGAGTTTCCAAGGTTACAAGCGTAGAAATTGTGAATAGAAAAATTAACGATATTACATTAAAAAGTTTTAAAATTTTTCCATATATCTAATTTCTGAATTTTCACCTCTAATTTGCAGTACTTTTTATCTCAGTATAAAAAAAAACAACTGGTAACATTTGGAAGATACAAAGGTTTTATACCCGCATTAGCGCAGCTTAAAAGGTGTACTATAAATTTGGCATAACGTTTGTGAAACTGGTAAAAGAGAGGGAAAATATAGACTAGGCTAATATGTCTATACCATAGGTGCATGTTGGAACAGGGGGTCATATTAAATTCGGGTGATTAAAATTAATCTTAATGAACACACAATTCCATAACACATGAGATAGTTCTAGACCTTAGAACATTTATAAACGTCTTAGATTTTCAATAGATACAACTTTATTTTTATTTGTATTGTATATTGTGTATTTGAGTTACATGTATGGTATTCCATATCTGTGAGTTATATAATTCATTATATTATTTCTTCATATTTTGTATTTGTTTATGTTGTTATTTCAACGTTTTTGTTTTTTTTAAAGATAGGCAATTAATAAATTTCGATTAAGCCAATAATTTGAACCCAATGACAAATATTAATTGAGTCGAGTCGAAAACCAGAAAAGTTTTTTCACTTTCACTGGGACTCGAAGCCGAAGCATAAAAGATTGGAGGTCCAACAACTGTGCCACCTGGTTGTTTTAAATATTAACGTAAAGTATAATAAGTAGTGTATTTGATGTTTTCCAAAAAGTAGTTAGCTAAGATGACATAATGATGATATTGTGTTCGTGCTGATTTCACAAAGTTAACACCGCATTCTCTTCTCTTTTCCTCATTTTTGATCTTAAAAGTAATATGTAATTGTGTAAATTATTTTTCAAATGCACTGTCCTAGAACTCCAAATCATATTTTATTAGTCATTTGAACCTATTTCAATATTAACTAACCTCACTTATAGTATGGCTTATTTTTTCAGAGTTTTTCCATTTGATTTGCCTTTGTTTTTCTAAAGATGTCTTTGGGCTTCCTTTATGATGTCGGTTCTCATTTAACTTTGTATGGGATTTTATTCTAATGACAAAAATAATTATAAAAATTGTACTTATATTGTAATTACTATAATGATATTCAACATCTAATTCATCTTAACTAATTGAAACCAAATGTTTAATTGGAAACCTTCAAAATGTTATTTTAACATATTCTTTAATATTTTGATATTAATTTACTTAAATTATAATCGTAACACAAAACAAATATACATAACATAACATAATATCAATGACCTGCTCTAATCTTTTTCTTATATATTTCTTTTTCAGCTTCCAATCATTGACTTGTTCGTAATCAAGTTTTTGAAACCACAACAAAATAAAATAACATTTGGATGTATGTAAAAATTTATACATATATTTTATAATATGCATGCTACATGTTTTTATTTATATATTTATTAATATATATATATATACATGAGTAGAAAACTGATGAATGTCATTAATTATGTCATCTATCTTTAAAAAACAACGTGTTCTCATAAATAAAAATATCTACAAACACACACACACACAAAAGCAAAAATAAAAAGCTTTGTAAAAACTATATGTATATATTTATAAATATTACTAAAATTTCTTCTTCACACCTCGCATTTTCTCGCAAAAAAAAAAATAAATAAAAATAAAGAAAATGTTGACACTTAACCATCACACATCATTCGAAAAACGAATTAAAAACAAACAAAAAAACATCAAAACAAAAGAATTAAAGCGACATCTATACATTTTTCTCAAAAAATAAAAGGAATACCTACATAAAAATATAAAAAAAAAATGAATAAAATAATCAAAACGCACAGGTATATATTTATCTGAAAGACTCAACATATTATCTATACAAGATATATTATTTGTTACACATGTGCTTGACTTTGAGGCTTTTAAGATAAACAAACGCAAAGTGATTACAAAAAATGCCAAAACCAAAATAAAAAACAAAATAGGCTACTATACTTCTTTGATCCGGTAACCTATTAAAAATATTTCCCCAATTTACAGAGGTTTTCTTATATTTTTCGCGTGGTGCGCTTTTCTTAAATATACACTTCCTTTCCCTTCTGCAATTACTTTCCCATTTATTCAAACCATAATAACAATGCATTTTTGTTATATTTTAACTGTATGTAACTGTAATTTACATACATACAGCTGTATTCAGTAATTTAAATTACAGTTATTCAAGGTGCTGAATTAATGCATACAAAATTTCCCCTGCAAAAAAAATTAAGTGTTAACAGTTTTATAACTTGAAATTAATTTCTTCATTTTCTGTAATCAGTTTTATTTCCTTAAAGTATCAGCTACCCAACCTCTTCCCTACCCTGTATCATATTACAAAGATATGCAATATTAAGTATACACTTATATAAATCTTAAATATAGGTATAGGTATGTAGATAAGCATGTATGTATAACAAATATATGTGCATAGAAAATAAAAGAAAACAAAGCATGCTTTTGCGTAAATGTAAATGTGAATAAGTATGTATATATACAAAGTTTACATTTTAACTGTATGACATTTACAACAGATGACGTTTCAGATGATTTGCTTGCGTAAATTTATATTACAAAAAAACATACAATATAACTGCTGAACTGTTGGATATGAATGCATTGATTTGCGCAGGATCCAGAAATAATAAAAAAAAAAAAACAAACAAAAAAAAAGTCAGTGCTGAAAAGAATTTCACTTGATTTGAAAGTTTTATATTAAAAGTTTTTATTAACAACAAGGATAACAAAAGAAAAAGCTTTGTTTATTGGAAAAATAAAAGCATAAAATTATAAAGTATTTTGTGAATTTTTTAAAACATATTTCGTTAAGATTGAGCTTTAAGACAGGGATATGTTTAATTAGGGGGGATTTGTTTTTGTTAAATAATTCATTTTAGGAATTTCTGCAAATTCAAACCTAAAGTTATGCAACAAAATATTTGTAAATTTCTATAATCTATTAAGGAATAGGTTTCGCTATTCGTTATTGAAATCCGGTGGGTGAAGTTTGGTCAACGGTTTCGAGTAGCTCACATACAACTTCTTTTTTAATATGCGAATAGCTTAATTCAAATTAATATGATATAAAGTTGAGTATTTTAACTTTTGTCAAAAGTAGTTAACTTTAACGGCCAATGTAAAACCTATATTACGTTCATGTGAATATCCTAGAGTTAACACCGTCCACTCTATTAGATTTATTTATTTTTGATTTAACATATTAACATTTAAGACTATTACCGGAATTTCAATATGACAACAGAGAAGTGAAATGGTCATTAAATAAAAATAGAATCTGTCATTCTCTTAAAGATTTATATTGGATATTTACTGGTGATGGTGACATATCTTTCAAAAATTTAAAAAATTTGTTAAGACATATATTGTAAGACATGTATTGATAAAGACTGGGAAACTTTTCCTCCAATCGTAATTTAAAAAACAAATAGATAAGAGTTAAAAAAAAAATATTTGCAAAAAACAAATTTATTAGTTTAGAATTTACTAAAATTCAATCACAAGGCCATAAAAAAATTCCAAAAACCACACACAATTCCCTTGTCAAAGTTGTTAAATGTAAAAATGACTCAATTGAGCAAAGATTTCATTAATCAAAAGAATTTTTATGATAAGATTTTCTTAATATTAATTTTTCCGTATATATCAAATTAAAATACTGTTCTTTTTTTTATTTTAGTTATGGATGCAAAATCTAGCTTCAATAATTAAATTAGTAGGGGTTCGTATACAAAAAAAAGTAACAAGTTTAAGATGATTTTGTACTTAATCCATTAAAATGCATCACACACATGAATCAAGGAATTTGGAAAAAAATTAATTTATAAAAAAAAAAGCGATTTCGATTTTTTAATAAAACGAGATTTTGATTTTTGACATTTTAAAAACCGCATCAAATAAAATTACATAAAATAACTAATTATTTATTTTAATTCATCATTTAATTACTTTTACACTAATAAATTTTTCAAACAATCGTTCATTATTAAAAAGAAAAACGGTCAATAATCATATCATAACTTTAAGCTTTTTTATTAACATTTAACCTAACTTTTTTTTTTTAGAAATGTCAAAATATTCGTTAAAAGTTTATTTAACTTTCAATTAGCTATAAACTGTCAAACAATTAAAACTTAAAAGGTATAAATATATAAAAGAAAAATAATAATACAAAATTTCCCCTGATTTTCGCACCTCCTTTTTCTTTTATAATTTTGTTTTTTTTTTTTTTTTTGGACATAGTACATACGTAAGTAATTTCGGGTAATACAAAAAAGGAAAAACCAAAAAAAAAAAAACAACAACAAAAAAACCTTCTGAATAGGGACAAAAAGTTTCGTTTCGTTTTATATTTTGTTTGTTTGTTTGTGTGTTTTTTTTTTTGTGTCAATCTAATGTTGTCCGCTTTTCGGTCCTAAATACAATTATTCGTATCTTGTTGTACTGGAGTTCTTCAATTTATATTAAAAAATAAATATTAAATTTAAAAAAAAAAAATAGTAAATTGAAAAAAAAAAGTATTTAAAAAAACCAATTTAAATAAATATTAAATATTTATTTTAAATTTATCAAAATATACTGTGAATTAAAAATTGTTTGTTTAAAATAACAAAAAAAAAAAAGAGAAAACCATCATAATATTTAAAAAAAAAAAAAAATTTAATTAATTTAATTAAATAGAAAAAAAAATGAAAAAATATTAACTTTGTGAAAAAAAAAATATATATATATATACATATAATATTATATAGAAAGTAAAAGAATATTAAAGCTCTTCTTTTGATATTGGTGGTACGATTGTACGAAACGACGGAGAAACACAAAACGACAAAAAAAAAACAAAAAAAAAAACAACAGAGAATTCCAGTTTCTTTTATGAATAATTCGGGCGTGTATAGTTTTAGTTCCGTGGTCGATTTTTAATGGTGTTATAAGAATAATGTAATAATACCCTAGTGATGAGAATTATGTAAATATTCAAATGTCCTGATAAAGGCAGTGTTTTTTTTTTTTAGAAAATTAAAATATAATAATATAGGATATATATATAAATATATATACACATATCTGTATAAATATATATATATATATATAAAAATTAAATAAAAAAAAAATTATATATATATATATATATATATAATTTAATATCAAAAAAAAAAAGTAAATTGAGTTTCATTTTTTTTTTTTTCCTTCGATATATACATATATTGTATGTATACATATATCTATATTTATTTATGTACAAATATCTAGTATTATGTATTTTATATGTATGTATATATATATATAAATGCATGTTAAAAAAAGGTGTATATAAATGTGTATATATGAAAATGTATAGTGTGGTTAATTAAGGATTAAAAGATATCCTTTTTGTGTTTTGAAAAAAAAAATATATATATATATATAATAATAATATTTATGATTAAATATATATTCATATAAGTTTTATATATATGTATGTAATATATGTTTATATGTAAAAAAAAAAATATTAATAAAAAAAAAAAAATAGTAGTAGTCAAAAGAAAAAGTGAAAAAAAAAATATTAAAAAAGAATAAGTATAGAAAAAAAAATAAAATCACCATTTGAAAATTAAATAATATTGTAATAAAAAAAGAAAATCGATTTTAAAAAATAGAAAAATATAGAGTGAAATTACAAAACTTATTATTTAAGTTTAAAATTTTTCATTTTAAATTTTTTGTTTTGTTTTTTATTTATTTTTTATTTAAAAAAAAAAAATGAAAATATTTTGCCGAAAAAATATTTCAATAAAATAAAATAAAATTATATAAATTAATTATTTGTTTATTTGTGAAATAAAAAAAAAAAAAAATATCTAAAATTCAAAATAAAAAAATTTTTTTAAAAATTCTTCAAATATTACAAAGTAAAAAAACAAAATAATAAGAACAAAACAATCAAAAGGAAAAATCAAGGTGAATAAAAAACCAAATCATAATTATAATACAAAAAAAGAAAATATAAATACAATTGAAAAAATTTCTATTTTTTTTTTTTGTTTTCCACTTTGCCTTTTACTTACCCACCTCCCCTATGTATTTTATGCATATTTAATCAAGCAAAACGTCAAATATTATTTCATTACGTATACACACTTACAAACACACAAGTTTAATATATTTTATCATATGCATGGATAATAATATATATCTATACAATGTCTATATATAAATATATATATATATATATATCTATACAATGTTTTGTGTATACATATATATCCTACATATTACATTTATTACATATTTTAATGTGGAAATTCTATATTTTCTATATATATATATACATACATGTGTATATTTGGAAATGCGATTTTTCCCTTTTTTCTTTACAATCATTTTTATATTTTGTTGTTTTTGTTTTTTGTATTTTATTTTATTCTTTTTATTGTTGTTGTTATTTTTCATAAACATAACCTAGATCAATAATCGATACATATTTTTGTAAATTTTTGTGTACATATATATATATATATTTTTTTCTTGAAATAAGTTTTTTGTTACAACATTTCATTTTACAAATATATATATTTATATATATATATACAACAGAGACGATATAGTTTTTAAGATTTACAAATATATATATATACTTATATATGACAATAACTTTACAAAGAATAATAAATGTGCATATAAATCAATGATGACATTAAAATGGAAAAATATAAAATAAATATAAGTTTAAAAAATTAAATGTCATAACTTGTAACTTATATTTTTGTAATGCAAAACTAATGAAACTATAACTGAAACAACGGAAGTTTTAAACGTTAATATTAAATTGCAATAACTGGTTTTAAAAGAGAGTCTAGCGCTTTATTTACTGTTTTAAATAATCTGTTAACTCTATGTACATTATTTTGACAGCTTCAGTTATAGGGTACAGTTTTTTTTTTACATATGTCATAAGTGTTGCATACAAAATTTTCGAATTAGAAAGTAATAATGGAGACGCTTTTGAATTGGATGAAATGTCAAGTAAAGTTGAATTGTATGAAACTGTATTGTACAAATTAAATTATATTTTGAGCAGCGCTGAACGCTTAAATACAGTAAAAAACGGTCTTTACAAAATATTTATTTATTTATTTATTTATTTGTAGTACCAGACAATAGTAAATATTGCCTGATAATAATAATCCTTTGCCTATTTGACATTTGAACATCTTATTAAATTATTTTAATATACACAATATTTTTTCATTAGATAAGATCCGACCAGGGTTTAAACCTGAGACTTTTCGATTGAAAAGCCGCTACTTCACCACTGATCTATCGGTCAGATTCTTTACAAAGTATTTCAAATAATTTAAAAGTAATTTTGACTAAAAATAATATAAAAAAGTTTTTTGTCTAATAATATTTTGCATATAATATAATAATATACAAATATAAAATATATATAAATGTATACAAAAATAACACAATTAAAATTTAATAATTTTAATAATAAAAACAAAGCTACAAAACGTCAAGTCTGTAATAACTGAAACTAATTAAATAGCAGCTTTTAAAGCAAATACTTAATATAAATTTCTTATTTTAAATTAATTCAAATATTTAAAAATTTATATTATTTAAAGGATACAACATATCAATAAATTTTTATAATCATTGAAGAAACAGTATATTTAATTAATATTGTACGAACCATTAGAACGTCACAGACAAAGTAACTCTAATATTTTGTTTTCTTGTACAGAGTTTATATAGTTATTAAATAGATCATAAACAGTTATTTCAAAATAATATTATACATTGTAATAGTAATTAAAAAACAAAAATAAAACTATAATTAATATGAATACTTATTATTTTATTTTTTTGCTATAGATGTCATTAACAGAATACACCCTATACCTTAACTTATAATTTTTATTAGGAAAAAATTATTTGTTTTTTTTTTTTGTCTTTTAATTAATGTATATATACAAAAATGTAAATTAGTTTTTTTTTTTTTAGACAAGGACACTAACAATAATTTTAATTATACTAATGATCTCATATTAAATTAATTCAATGAAAACTTATTAATTAATGGGTTAAAGTTATTTATTCAATTTTTTTTTCATTTAAACATCTATAACTATTTCCAATTTAAAGAATTTATTTATTGGAAAATATTATAATTGCAGTAAAATTCGCTTAGAGGTTTCCTTTAAATTTACTCAAGTGGCTTTCAAAAGTTTTAATCTCTGAAAATTCAAAGGATTAGTTTAAATAAAATTTTAAAAAAAAGATTTATTTCATAAATTAACCCTACTTCCGCCATTGTGAATAAAATATTTTTAAGATCCCTAAAAGTATGCAATTAGAGTGAAATTTTAAATTTCAATTTTATTTTTTTGGTGGTTTATTTAAAAAA
Organism: Dolichopus griseipennis; assembly: GCA_963082915.1. Taxonomy (NCBI): domain Eukaryota; kingdom Metazoa; phylum Arthropoda; class Insecta; order Diptera; family Dolichopodidae; genus Dolichopus; species Dolichopus griseipennis. The sequence continues at coordinate 72,198,659 of OY720444.1, read as the reverse complement.
ACTTGTTTTGTTTTAAACAAAAATTACAATATTTGTCAATTTACTATTGTTTTGTGGCAAAGAATTAATATTGAAATATTATAAAGTTTTCAAACTCTTTTATCAATACAAAATAAAACAGATATAATTCTTTAGAATTATCTTTTATTATCATAACAGTACTTTAAAAAATTTACAACTGCATATAAATTGTTTCTTTAATCCTTTTATATCTGTCTATGACTTAATAATGTATACACCTATAATAATGTGTACACCTATAGAATAGGTAAAAGGGTATATTAACTTTGGTATGGTGTTTGTAACCACCTAACGGAAGCGAGCTAGATATGGAAAAGTATTTATATTTGTGATCAGCGTGACCTCCTGACTCGATTACATTTTTGATATTAATACCTTGTTAAATGAAGGGCTGAGTTAGAAGTTTAAATTAATGGATATTGATGTTCTACACTAGCACAAATGTATTGAAAGTAAAGTAAACTTTTCCGAAGTGAATCATTAAGGAACTTCCAAAATAAACAATTATTAAAAAAAGATACAACAATACACAGTTCCATATAAATTCAAATTTTATTAGATAGTATTTAAATTTCTAAACCCGACTTTCTATATTTCAATTAAATTGAAACATATTTTAAAAAATCAATTTTCTCGATTAAATTTTCAAAAGTTTTTACTCACATTTTCAATTTTATTTTTTTTTAATATGTTTTTTTTTGTATCCATAATAAAGTAAAAAAAAAAACTTTTTAATTTTCTCATTATTTCTCAAAAAAAAAATACGCCATTATATTATATTAGGGAAACTACTAAAAAAAAATACAAAAATTATAGTAAAGCCTATAACTAAATTACCACCTCATTTTAATGAAATTTAGAAAAAAAAAAATAAAACAAAAAAAAAAAACTAAAAAAAGGAAAATTTACACAAAGTTAATTTTCACCTTAATAATAACATAAAATAAATTCCCATTGAAAGAACTTATTCAAATATACACAAATACATACTTATATATATACATACCAACATCTATTATATAGCTATATTAACATTTTAAAACGTTTATTATGTCTTTGTTTTTGTGTTTTTATTTGTGTTTTGTTTTTTTTTTTGTTATGCACATTCATACACACATATATACATATATAAATATGTAAAAATATAAGTAAATGTATACTGTGTGTTTCAGTTTTCATTTTTTTGTTTTTTTTTGGTAAATTATGAAAGTTGTGTAATAAACTGTGCTCTTTTTTTTTTTCTTCTTTTTTATATTTTGAATTTTTTTTTTTTTTTTTTGTATAATTTTCTTTTGTTAAAAAGCTATATATTATAACGGGTATCATCATCATCATCGTCGTCATCATACAAATCAACATCATCATCATAATCATACAAATCAACATTATCAATATCATGATTAACATCATCATCATCCCCTATCACAAAAACCCCTATCACACAATCCCCTATCACAATCCCCTATCACACAATCCCCTATCACACAATCCCCTATCAAAGAAAAAACGATACAAAATATTCCACATATAAAATTATATGCACGTGTATAATACGTATGTGTATGTGTGTGTAAATGTAATTTCATATTTTTCTTTTTGTATACAAATTTTATATTGCTGATTAAAAAAACAAGAAAAAAGCAAAAAAATAAAAATATGACTTGGTGTTAGTATATATATGCGCTGAATCATATTTTTACTCGTGCCTTTTATATTTTTTTTGAATTTTCTTTCTCTGTGTGTTTATTAAACAAAAGTTTGTATGTTTGTAATATTTAAAATTTCTCTATTGAAATCAACAAGCGTGTTTTACTGCATTGCTGTTCGTCGGGTGATTTCGGAATTTTATTTTTTTTTCTTTTTATTATTATTATTATTTTTTTTTTTTTCATATTTTTGTTTCTTACTATGGAAAATACAAAACAAAAAAAAAAACAAAAAACGAAACTAACCTAAATTAATTTATATTTACAAATATATATATATATATATATGTTTGAATGTTTATAGTATTAGAAAACAATAAGTATTATCATTATGTTAAAATCATTTAAGAAAAAAAAAATGCTATACAGTTTTACTTTTAAATTTCCCTTATAAGAAAGTCTTTTGATAATGCAATATCCTTTTTCTAAAAATACAAACATACATACATACATACATATAAATAAAAATATAAGAACTGCAATGATAATGATAATAAAAAAAAAATATAAAATAAATAAAAATAAAAAATAAAAAAAATTTGCATATCCTTAGGTTCTCTTTGTAAATATATGGAAAATCTTTTTTGTAAGATATTCATATATATATATATATATATATGTTTGTAAATATAATTTCAAAATTAATGAGTTCCCATTGTTGTTGTTGTTGTTAGTTTTTAATTAATTTTATTATAAATTATTACAAAAAAACAAAAAAAAAAACAAGAAAGTGAAAATAAATTTAGTTAAAAATTTATTTTGACACATTATTTTGACATTTAAAAAAAAAATAATATATACAATGAACTGGAAGTATATTATATCTGTTGACTTTTTCGTGTAATCATTAAAGTTAATAAACTAACACAGATCACTGTTCGTTAAATAATAAAATAAGGTTCAATTTAGGTTTTAAAGTATTTTTAAGCATTACTACACTTTAATTTGTATTGTAAAAAATTTTCCATTTTAGCCATTTTTTAAAATGTCAATTATTTGACAATCATCTGTTGATGGCTTTTGCTTTTGGTTTGAAATTAATATGTTGTAATGACTTTTGCAGCATTAATATAATAATTGCGGGATTTTGTTGATCTTTACAAAATGTTGACAATTAAATAGTTTACGAATTTCTGATTGACGCGTTAAAATAATTTATGAATTTGTGACTTTGATGATAGTCGTATATTTTTGACGTTTAAGAATGTACCTATATTTTTGAATTTTTTGAAGCATATCTCGGCTTCATGAAATAAGTTCACAAAACTTTCGAATTAAATTTTCTCCCAAAAATTCCATTTAACATTGGTGTTTTTTTGGAGAGTTTATTAAAAATGTTTGCATAACTTCAGAGACTTTTATAAACAAAAAACTTATATGGAACTTTGTAAAATTTTTATATATTGAGTGTTTGGAAATTTGATTATAAAAATTATTTATGGAACTTTCGATATTTTTTGTATATTGAGTATTAACCTTTAAATTCTCCTCAGTTCAGAATCTGTCATATATACATATTCTGGAAAAGGAGGCAATATTTATTTTGAATTGAACTTTCGAAAATCATGCATAAGAATTTCACGTATACATTTCGATAATTAATCTGAAAAGCGGTCCTGATTGTAGATATAAGTTTTAAAAAACAATGTAAGATAATGTTTAAAGGATAACCCCCTGATTTAATGAATTAAATGTATTCAACTCTCTTAATTGTATTTCATTACACTAATTAAATTCTGTGAGGCACCTTGTGAAATCCAAATAAAACTTCCTGATAGTACTTTTGATATACTAACTATGATTTTACATATATATATATATATACATTTGCATATATATAAATACTATCTAATACGTATGTTTATAAATAAATAAATAGATTTGTTTAAACTTATTTTTCCTTGTATAATTAAAGGGTTCACTTTAAAAAATAGTGCAGTAAAAGATATATATTTTAATGTATAATGTAGCCATAATAAATTGTTTTTTTAAGTATAATTTTCATATATGGAGAATACAAAAAAACTTTTTAGCTTTCTTCTTTCTCTTTCTATATATTTTGTATTGTATTTTGGTTTTTACTTTGTACAGAATAATTTTTAAATAAATCATTTTTTAAATAATTATACAAATTTATATTTTTTGTTATTTTATTTTAAATATATATGATATTATATTTTATATAATTAATTAAAATTATTATTTAAATAAATAATATTTTAAAACTTCGGAAGAAAATTAAATGGTATTTAAATTATTGTATATATTTTGTAAAATTTTAAACAAAACATTTTGTAAAAACTTTCTTAAAAAAAGTTTTTTAAGTTAAAATAAAAGCTAAATAAAAAATGAACTGAGGTGTATTGTCCTGTTAACTTTTTAGTGTATTTATAAATTTATATGTGTAAAGGACAGTAAGCATTATGTATTGTATTCATCTTGTTTTTATTTCAAATAATGTTTAAACTTATACTTAAAATGCTTCCAATGAAATTAAAGTATCTGGTCAATTTGTGCAATATAACTATGGCTGAGTTAAACTGAAGTTTAGTCTTCAATGACTCTATAGAAGACCTGTACACTTTATTCGAACGAAAAAGGAAAGCAATATATTCAGGATTGCTCTGATAAATACAACAATGCAATGCAATTTTACAAATACCTTTATTTCAGACTAGTATATACATATATGCATACAAGAGTTGTTGATTTTCAAATACCAGTAATAATACTGGAAAAATTACTCAGTAAAATTCAAATTACCAGTACATTTAATAATGCAAAAATAATGGTACTTCCTAAAATTTTTCCAGTATTTTACCAGTACATACCAGTATTAACCAGTAATTGTCAGTGTCACCCAGTAACCACCAGTTTTAACCAGTTTTTATCCATGTATGTATTACTAATTTACATTTATCTCAATTACCGGATTTAATTATAAAAAACTGGTAAATACTCGTTAGTATTAGTGGGTATTCGTTGAAACTAGTAAATACTGGTTTGTATGTAATAGTTGTTACTGCTAAAATACTGATACCACTATTAAGTACCAGTACATTTATTGTTAGTATCAGTATTATAAGTACCAGTATTTAATATCTAACTGCATCCAGTATTTTTACTGGTACTTACATTTTTATGTTATATTTAAAATTTCCATTAAAAGTACTGTGCACATCTTAAGAACTAAAAATTTATTTTGTGATTTATTAAAACTAAATTAAAAGTAAAAATCACCAAGTGTTTTTTATGTCCAAAAATTTGCATATTACAAAACTTTTTATTTTGGATAAAAAAAACTTTTTTTGGGAGAATAAAAACTTAAGCAATTAAATTTTAAATTAAGAATAGTTTTTCTACAGAATTGAACTTAAGAAAGAATTTTATGTGATTGCATAACAATAAATAATAAAAATTAAAAAAAAAACATTAAGGAAGGATGTTTTTCTTCGGTTGAATTTAAATTTTTAAAGTTAACTGCATTAACAAAAACTGCATACATATGGTAACCTACTAAATATGATCAAAGAAAATAATAAGTGCAAGAATAAATTTTTTTTTTAAGCTCTGCAGTTTTCGTAATAGTACTTATTCTTTTTAACATTAGTCTGATTCCATTTGACACCTCCGACTAGGATTGAGTTACAGAGGAATATTCCTAGCACTATTTCTTTTAATCTAAAAACCTTATTAGGGGCCTCGGTGGGTTAGTGGGTAAGCGTTTGTCTCACTAGCCGAGGGGTGCGTGTTCGATTCCTGTACGAGTCATGAATTTTTTTAACTGAAAAAAAATAATAAAAAAATAATTTTTCTTTACAAATCCCCATGGTGACCAAATATAGTTTTAAAAATACACTAATACAAAATATAAACAAAATGATTAATATTACTTGTAAATTGATAAAAAGTAGTGAAAATGGGTGCACAACGGGCAACAAGAACTATTTGTTAGGATAGCTAATGTTATCCCCCATACCAAAACAACAACCAATACCTTATAGAGATAAGGACAAAATAAATTCCATTCCTTGTGTGGGCACACCATCTCTTTAAACAATTTCCACCCGACACTTATAGAAAGACTTAAAGTGATTATTTTAGTTAAACTCTAAAAATTGTCTGAACCTCTTATATATACTTATACAGACTTTGTTTATGTGTGTATATATTCTTTTGAAGTATGTATATAAACTTTTACATACTGCCATCTAATGTAATAATAAAATATGGTTCAACTTACATTCTGCCATTTTTTAATAAGGAAATCATTCAGGATAGTTTTAGGATATATTGTTTGAGGACTTTTTAACTTTTCTCTAACATTCTTCTGAAAATCCCCTCACTCATTTCTCCAAATCTATTTTAGTTTTATTTTAATTATTAAACTGACCAATTTTACATTTTAAAAATTCAAATCAAAGTTTGAGTTCTTTGTATTTTAAAAATCTATTAAAAAAAAAATTTCTTATTTGTATATATTCTTTTAATGTATTGTAATTCCCTTTTTTTTCTTTTTTTAGATTGCAATATCAACAATAGCAACAGAAATAACAAACATCAACAACAGCAACAACTGAAACAATCGAATTGAAACAAACCACAGATCAATAATCAAAACATAGAATTCAAAAAAATTTAAAGGAAAAACAAAGATCATTTAAACTAAACCGAATTTTTGTTTTTATTTTGGAAATTTTTTTAATTTTTTTTTTGCCCCCCACCACCTTTAAGGTGATACAGGGTGATTAATAAATATTTGAATAAATATTGAATGAATATAAAAAAATTTTAAAATAAATAGTATAGTATATAATAAATTAAATTTGAATGAGTAAATATTCACTATCGAATAAAGAAAATGTTAAAAATTTACTAAGTATATATAGTTAATAGTAATTAATCGGGTTCTAATGTATTAGTTCAAGTTCTAAAGTAATTAGTTCGGGTTCTAAAATATTTGTTAAATGATCAAATAAAATTAAATATAAATATCTAATTTCTTCAATATATATATTTAAAATAAAAATCAATATAAAAATATAATATCATTATATTATATATATGTATATATTTGTTATATAAAATTATAAATAAATATTTATATACAATTCTATATATTTACATATATGTATAATATATATATGTAATTTGATTATATATTAAAAAAAAATATATATATATAAAAATATAAGAAAAAAAATAAAAATACATTTAATGTAGAAGTGGTGATAAACACGGCTGTGTAGTTATTTTTAATAATCGGCGGTTTAGATTGGGATGAATGCCAGGGAATTAGCAACATCTCTATCCCAATTGGATACAAATTGTACTGATTTTCCAAACGGTTTCGAAGAAAGTCTACAGCTACAGGTGGGTTTTTTATTTAAAAATATATAAGTTTTTTTTTATTTTTATAAAACACGTAATAAAAATATAAATAAATTTATAAAATAATATTTATATAATAAATAATTAAAAAAATAATAAATATAAGCTTGCATTCATTAATCGTTAAACATTACAGTATTTCAATAACATTAATTAACATAACATTAATATAACATTTACATAACATTAAGATTTACTAAACATAACAGTACAATACATTATTAACTAATTATAAAAAAATAAAAAAATTGAATTGAATTTATTCGATCTCGTTATATTTATTTTAATATTGCCGTCTTGTTCATTTTTACAGAATAAGAATAAAATTAAAAAAACATTATTTAAGATTCTGTTAATTTGCCTTCATCTTTGTTTTAACGTAGTTACACTTCTAAAAAACTCAATAAAAAGAGACAGCATGCAGGTACAGTTACGCTTTACTACTAAAGAATCTGAACAGAAATAATAAACTTTGTACATTGAGTAATGAACCGTTACCTTAGTTACCGAATTATTACCGGTTTGATTTTATATATCCGATATTTTGAGATTTGGGGCTCAGTTATTTGAGAAGCAGTTCACTCTTATATTAAATTTTTACATTTAACTTTATATTTGCAATAATTTCCAAATATTGTTTAGGCCTCTTCATTGTCAAGACATATTTCTACATTATCCAACGGCAAATGGATTACAGTATTTGAAAGTCTAAGAACTTTAATAAGAAAACTTTCAAAGGAAAAAAATTTTATCTTGGAAGTAAGCTCACATAATCCATGCAATACATAATGTAGTAACCAAATACCTAAAGTTGCCTTGATCAACTGATTGATCAACTTGATCAAAACGGCAACATTGACAAAAAATTACATACTTAAATGAAATAATTCTTAAGCTCAAAAAAACCTACTGGATTCTTGTGTATGTATTATAAATTTCATAATAATAAAAATCGTATTCTATAATTTTGATCTCTACTATGTACATTAAAAAAATAATATTCATTTAAGTTTTCTTAGCACTTTAATTTTAACGATCATGCGCCATACAAAACAATCTATTTTGGAGCACGTGTGTTTTTGGCTTACTTTTATATTATAAACACCTAAAGGTAAGCGCCACGCACGGCATCAAACATAAATAATTTTTGGGTTGCAAATAAATTAATTTAAAATATACACAAAAAAAAAAGAGATATGATGTTAAAAAAAATTACTTAAAAATAATATTTTTTAATATTTTTTTAAAAATCCTACAATTCTATTTCTAATAAGTGTGTGGAGGAGTTATTCCGAAAAATGCTATTTGAAAAAAGTACTGATATTTTTTTGAATGATCTCCCATGAAAAAGTATATACCATAAAAGCAATTGGTTTTCGATTTAAAACCTTTGTAGAAAAGGGCTTACAATAAATTTGAGTTTTAAAACAGGGATTTTACGGGACAGACAACATACTAAGCAAGTACCTCACTCGTGTGAAGTTTAAGATATCATATTTAGATTTTATCTAGGAAGATAGATAAAGGAGGTACCCTGACTCAATTATTACTTCCGAATTGAGCCATTTTGAACCCACTAAATCATGTGATCTACCTTTTTATTCCAGTTTTATATCCAACCCGAATTGTACATATACAAAATTAGTTCTTTGATTTTGTGTTTAAAAAGATCGTGGAAGATCGGTTGACCGAGTGAGAGTTATCTGGCTCTACCTAGGACAGAAATCTTACTTATTAACTTTGTAGAACCTTATTGCAATACTTATGGCAGATATCTTACTTATTAACTTTGTTGAACCGCATTACAATACTCTCATTTTTATAATATGTTTAGATTAAGGTACCCGACTTCCACTTCAATTATTTCTTACAATTTTTTTTTAATTTAATTTTTGGGTTTCTATTATTTATTTAATAGAAAAATTAATTAAATTTTTTAACTGTAAAATTATTTTTACCTATATAATTTATAAAAATGTTTATAATTTTTTTCTTGAATTAACGGAAAAAAAAAAATTGGTGCCCTAACAGAAAGTACGCGCAGATAACATTTTTTTGAAAAATGTTTTACAAAAATTGTTTTTATGTGTTTTTTGACCGCACGCGAATCTTTCTTTTAAACTTTGTGTTAGCGTGTTTTCTATTTAATTTTTTTTTTTGGTTATTTTTTGGCAAAAACATAACCTTTTAACTAAACTTTGTACAAAATCTTGTCATGTTGTTATAATTTTGACATTTGTTATTCTTAAAATGTTTGGACAGCAGCAAAAAAAAATTTAAATTATCACATAATCTATTGAGTGTCATTTTTCTTCGGTGTACGGGTTATTTTACAAATGTTTTTCTGTGCTAATTTTGACCTTTTTCTAAATTCTTACAAAAAAAAAAAGTTCATATTTTTTTTGTTGTGTTTTTTGTGTTTTTTTAAATTCAAAATGTTGGCAACAAAATTTGTTGTAGGAAGTTGTTGATATTTTAAAAACTCAAAAGATTGAAGATATAATAGTGTAAATATGATGTTAAATTGTTTGTTTGACAAACCACATTAATAGCTTAAAATTCATCAAAATCAAAATAACAAAATAATGTATTAAATTAATACAATTTTCAGTTTTACTCCTACAAGATACAAGATCAATGTTCAAAATATCTAATATAAAGGAAAATTTACAGAAACAAAATAATTTAATTGAAAAATTTCTAACATGGAAGTTTTTTTTTGTTTTCAGTAGAAACAGGTGATTTAAAATGTCAATTTTCTAAACGTCAGGCATTCATTAGAATTGTTTAAGAAAAGTCAGTATTGATTTAAATTCAATAGAGCCGAGCAGGGTAACTATCAAGTGATCAAGTAAATTAAAAAAAAATTTTCTCCAATATTTCAACTAGTGTTAAGTTGAGTAATTGTTACTCGTTTCATAAAGTCTTCCATCAGCTTTAGATTTTGTTAAAGAAGTTTGTGATGCGAATTTGTGAGCTTAAACGTGGAATTTGTAGTCAGTCTACTTTAAGTTTTATTTAAGCTGCACAGACAGTGATCGGTTATTTGAAGAGAAAAATGTTTTGCAGCGAGAGAAACAGTTCAAAAATCTTCTGTAGCTATATCAAAATTATGCTCATTCTATAAATTTTTTTTAATTTAAAGGATCCTTGAAATCGTATAATAGAAAATGAAATCATCACAAATTATTTCTTTGACAGAAAATATTATTTACAAGGGTTTATTAGTAGTTCGCTACTCTCTTATGTGTATTTAACAGTACCATTTTTTCTTCTTCGTTTCTTATTGAATCTAATAAAAAAACTATAAATAATCCTTAGATATATGTTTAAGTATTTTTTTTTCTCTGCCCCTACTTCCTTTGGTACACAGCTTTTCCACCTACTTAGTTAGATTTATTTTATTAGTTTCTAACAAACATTATAATTAACAATTACTTTTAACAAATTATATTCTACATATATGCTCTACTATAAGTTTTTTAAAAAAATATACTGATTCTATTTTCATTCTTAATCTTTTGCGGTAGCTCATTAAAAATCCTCCTTTGAACATAAGCGAATTTTATGTGTTGATTTTTCTACATAACGGCAGTCTAAAATCACCTCTGTTTCTTAAATAATAATATCCACCGACATATTCAATGTGGTTCTGCATATAGCTGGAAAGTAGATTATGTTTTAGAAACATAAGAATCAAAATGTTGCATTTCACTTTATTTCTAACATCCATCAATCTATTTAACATATCTTTGATACGTGTTCTAATACTGGATTTTAAAATAATTCTCATTGCTCTATTTTGTAGAATTTGAAATCTGCTCTTTTGTGTCTCGGTGCTTAAGAACAAAATTGAGTATGAGCGTATTATATATATATATTGCACGATTTTAAGAAATTTTTGATTTTATTCTACCTAAAAAAGCTATTTTGTTTGCTATCTTTTAACAAATATATTGGCAGTGTGTTTTAAAGTTTAGTTTTTTATCTAAATTTACTCCTAAGTATTTAATTTCATCCACATTTTTAATTTGTTCGCCAATTATTTCTACTTTTGGTTTTTGTGTTGTACCTATTGTTAAGCATTTTGTTTTCATTGTATTAAGTTTAAGTTTATTCATATTGAACCATGTAACAGATTATTTAAATCTTCATTAATTTTATTCTCACATTCAGTTATCTCATCTCTAATCATGTATACTACAGTATCATCTTCAAGTAACGAACTTCTATTTTGTGCAATGACTTTCGTCTAAGACTATGAATTTTTTCATTTGATTTCTATTTCTATTGGGTTCTTGATCAGTAGCTTTCTAAAGATTTTCATTACTAATTTATTTTTATCAGTGTATTTTGCCTAAAATTCGAAGACATTTGCTTACGAATACTTGTAGTTTGTGTGTTTCCTTCTTGTTTAGCCTAGTTTCGCTTCTAAATAAGAGGACCGATTCTAAGCATGCTTGGAATATTATAACCTTTGTTTTTCTTGCTATTTCTGATGATCTTCATATTTTCTAAATTCTTCCAAATATCGCTCTAGTTTTCGTCAATTTTTTATCAATATCTTCTTGTGTACGACTTTCTTTGGTAATACTCCCTAGATAATTAAATGTATCTACATCTTCAATTCATTTGTTTTTAATTGTATTTGGTCTTCTGTTGTTTGTATTCCTCCTCATGATCTTTGTTTTGTCAATATTTACTTCTAAGCTTACTTTGGATGCACATTTTGCTAATTTATTAATTCTCAATTGCATATCTTCATGCATTTGAACAAGTAGGTTTATGGCATCGGGATAATTTAAATATTTCAGTTTTTCTGTCACTTGCTAATTTATACCCGCAGATCGATAATATGTGTATGCACAGATATTTGGTATTTTTGAGCTCTTACGCTTCAGTTTAAAATTTTTCGAGGACTCATTTATCTGTATAATTCCGGTTTTTAAACTTCGTGCAAATTATTTTACATCTTTTTTCATATAATTTTTTTGTATATATATATATACATATATATATGCATCTAGGACAACTGTAAAAAAAAAACAAAGTGTGAAAGTTAAATATACAGTAAAAAAAACATAAAAATAAAGCAAAAAAAATTTTAAAAGAGGATTAAAAAAAAAACATTAAAAAATTCAAGTTAACATTGTTATTAAAAAATTAAATTTTATATTGAAATTTAAATTGATTGGTTAAAATCTATGTTAGATTTATTATAGTTTTTTTTTTTTTGTTTTAAAAAAAAATTAACACAAAAGAAAAAAAAAATTTAATATCAAAGTAATAAAAATTTTTTTTTAAGTATTTTAGTATAAAACAAAAGCAACTAATTGATATCATCGTAACTTTTTAAAAAAGTCTCCAAAAATTTAAGATACTATACATATATGTGTACAACTACATATTTCGTTATTTTTTTTTTAGTTACATATTTATTACTTTTAAATATTTAAAATTTATGTATTTATGTTTATATGTATGTAAATTATAAAAAAAACTTTAAATTCTTTTATATAAACGTAATAAACTCGATTGAACCTATCTACTAATGACACTTTTCACAAAAAAAAATATAAACAAAAAAAAAAAAATTTTATTTTATGTCATTTCCCCCCCTTAAAATAAATTAGAAAAAAAAAACACAAACAAACAAATAAATAAAAACATTAAAAAATATAGAAAATAATGATAATAAAAATTGGACAAAATAAAAATAATAAAAAAAAAACAATAACAAACCTGAAAAAATTACCAATCAATACAGGTAATAAATTTTTATGGTAATTTAAAAAAAAAAAAAAAAAAAACATTGAATAAAATATAAATTTATGATGTCCATTGAAAGCTTTTATTAATAAAAAAAAAAAAATATTAGAAAAAAAACATTATATATGTGTACATATAAAAGTACACACATATTATGTTATAGTATAATAATAGTTAATGATTTGAAATGTGTTAAAATGTTTTTTGGTCCACCTTATCTCAAAACCTTTTGTTGTTCTCAATCAAATTTTTTTTTATTTTTTTTTTTAATATTTTTATTTTTTACCCAATTTATTTTACATTGTAAACTATTAAAGAGGGGCATTTATGCTGTTTGTATGATTCATAACATACTTATTAATGCATTTATTTATTTAAATTGTATGTGGAATTCATTAAGATCAATTCTAACTATACGAATATAATATGACATATATCTATGGTATTGAAAGGCTTATTAGGTTATCTTCAATGAACGCTCTCGTTTCGCTCTTTACACGTAGCTATCTGTCAAACTAAGTTAAATGTATTGAGTTATATGACAGTGTCTACTATAGACGCAGCCATGTTGCAGCAATTACGTTTAACTTTAAACTTTTTCGCTTTCTCTACGTATTCAAAGTCAAATAGTTGAATTTTAAAAAATATTTTTTATTGAAAAATAAAAAAATATATAACAATAAAAAATTAGTAAAATTATTAATTTGTTTTCTATCTTGTGTTAAATAATATCAAACCATTATTCAAAATAGCTATACAATAAACTTTAAACTATTGAATATTTTTTAATTCAAGAAATTTGTAAACAAAATAATGTCAAAAAACGCTGTCATGTACATTTCATTGTGGACACTCTTTTGTTGACTACGCAATGAGAGCGAAACGAGAGCGAAACAAGAGCGTCATTGTAGATAGACTATAACAGTAAAACAGTCAAGCGCTTAAACAAAAAATTTAAGCATCTAGGTTTAAAGCTTAATTAAAAACCTATTTAGACGACCAAATTTATTTGGTGCAATTCGTAACAAATTTCAGCAGAAATGTCATTTTTGTAATATTATTTTGAACTTCATTTTGACATTTCTCGAACATATATATTTTTAGTTTTATACAGCCAAATTAAATTTGTTAAGTTTTAAAATTTCTGACTTTATTTTAACAAAACGGTTTCAATATTTATAAAATATTATTAAAATTGTAATGAAACGAAAACTATTTAAAATATTGTGTGTAGAAGTGGTGGGATTGGAATAGAATCTCTACCTTAATTTAATGTCTTTGGCATTTTATCAAAAATTTTCTTTTTTCTCTGACAATTGAGAATCAATTGATTTCACTGGGTCCAGGATAAAGTCAGTAGAAGTGGACTTAATTAATTCCTTATCTGAAAATATTTTGTAATATGGACGAGCAAAGATTTATTTTTAGGACCCACCTAAAATTGAAATCTAGCCCACGGTAATCAGGCATTTATCTGTGCAGAAGTTCAAATCCAAATCAAACCCAAAAAACAAACTGCGTGGCTAAAATTTATTTGGTGCAAACTTTAAGAAGTTTTCAACGTAATAATGTTTAAATTAAAATCAAAAAAAAAAAACAACTAACCCTGTGCCATGGTACATATGTACATATACTCATATATGAATTATATTTACCCGATTAAAAAAATTTACTTAAATCACAAAATAATTTTTTGAATCTCATAAAAATTCAAACTGGTATATTAACGTGTTTTTTTGGTTTTTTGGTAATTTATATTTATTTTATTATTTTGTATAGTATGTATATTTTAATAGAATAATTTCATTAAAAATCGTTAAAATATTAAAATTATATCCGATTTTGTATTTTTTTTTTTTTTTTGAAAAATAAATCGATAAATTTACCTCATGCTTTGACGACATTTAGTATTTGTTTTGTTTTTGTTGTGTTTTTTTGATATTTTTCATTTATTTATCAATTGTTGCCAACTAACCTTGAACTAAACTCACGTTTTATTTAAATAATTTAATTTTTTAATTTATTAAAAAAAAAAACAAAAAAAAAACAGTTTTAGTTAATTACATAATCGAAAAAATTTTTTTAATATAAAATTAATTTATTTTTATTAATATGAATTTCAATAGATAATATTTTTTTATATATGTTATATTTTATTTTAATTAAATAAAATTAATTAAAAAGATTATTGTTCAAAAATAAAAGAATGACGCGTATTAAAATTAAATTGTAATAGTTAAAATACATATTTAGAAAGTCATGTCACAGTCAGAATTATATATAAATTGAAAGAGGTGAAATCATCAGAGACGATATATTCATACTTTTCAAGATTTTAGGTGACTAATTAAAAGACAAGAAGAACTAGTTTAGAATTGCATAATGGTTAAATAGTTCAAGAATGGTTGATAAGAGTATAATTGTAAAGTCTTAAAAATAAAGGAAATTTAGTGGTAACACTATGCTAGGGATTTACGACTCAGCAAATTATCGATAAGTCACAACAGGAATATGATTCACGACGAGTGGGCCAAAAGTTCCTGAGCAATACTTATGATTAAGTTTTGAAATACATTTTGAAAGGAAATAAAGCTGAAATGTGAAAAGTCATCCATATTTTATTTTGAAAAAATTTTTGGAAATCTAAAAATACCAAAATATATAATTAAAATAATAGATGTTTAATAATCAGTATTTTATGTATTTATCCATGACAGACTCAATATTACAAAATCAAAAAAAAAACCGTTTTATCATTAACTGCAATTGGAAGGAGTCCTAAACTAAGTGAAGATATAGCTAAATTGGTCTTCTACGCCCACATTCAGTCTAAAATAAGGTATTTAATTTGAGTTTGGAGTCAAAGTAGCAAATAGGTTATTAGTTCAGTTAGCGCTATTATCAACAGAGCAATTAAAATCTTATACAGACTTCCATATGATTCTCCAACTACATCATTGTATTCTGATCGAAATTTACCTACCGTTGAACAAAAAATATTTTTGGAAAACTGCAAGTTGATTTATAAACTATCAAATAATTTAACCAAAAGCAATTTGAAAATACAAACAAATGCTTCAATTCATAGCTACTTCACAAGAAGTGCGGAACATTATCGATTAGAAGCACCCAGAACTGAAAGAGGTAAAACAGATATTATGTTTAATGGCATAAAAAGCTTCAATAGTCTACCTGCCTATATAAAATATGCTCCCAACATAAGGTTATTCAACAAACGTTTGAAAGCTGTAAAAGAGATATTATGTTTAATGGCATAAAAAGCTTCAATAGTCTTCCTGCCTATATAAAATATGCTCCCAACATAAGGTTATTCAACAAACGTTTGAAAGCTGTACTACCCCAATTAAATAATTGAAAAATATATAAAAAAGCAAAAAAACATGTAATGTATCTAAAATTTTAATCTGTGTATTAAATTTTATTAATATTTATTATAATTTTAAATATTAAATTAGTTTTATGTTAGATTATAGAAGAGATTTATGCCAGTTTTACTGTCTATAATAAAAATAGACAGTAAATTTTACTATCAATAAATAAAAAAAAAAAATAAAATTGTTCCTTTTTCCAGAGTATTTATGAATTGTATGCAAAATGTAAGTTTTGAAAAAAAGTGTTCACAGTTTTCTATATTAACTTAATCTAAAATTTATTATTTTTTTTAATCATTATATTTTTATAAATTTGTTTTAATACTGAACAAAATCCTCACATATGTCGAGTTCCAATAAATTAAGTTATTTAAGTTTATAAGATAATTTAATAACATTCCAAATTGTCGATTATTATTCAAAATTTTGTCTAATTTTCATGTAGTTTCCCGGGGATTGAAATGTTTTTTTTCGATTTAAAAGAATATTATCAAAAAAATTATATTCAGTGAAATAGAAAAGAAAGTTAGTATTTAAATGACATGCTGTGAATAAACGGTAACATTTAAGTCCGAAAAAAAATATATAATGCTTTTGCTAACTATCTGCTTCGATTTTAAAACTTATATCCCTTCCCTAATAATAAAAACAATTTTAAAATACTTGCAAGAATGTGTTTGACTCAAGAAATTTATTTTTAAACAGCTGGGTGGCACAGTGGTAAGAATGCCGAACTTTCATATCGAATCTCAGTGAATGGGAAAAAAAAAAACTTTTATCTGGTTTTCAACTTGGCTTAGCTACCATTCGCCATTGAGTTCAAAATAATGGCTTATTTAATAATTATATATCTTTAATAAAAAATACATTAATATAACAATATAAATAAATAATTTAATTGAATAATATAACTCACAGATATAGAATTCCATATAACTTAAATACAATGTTATAACAATAGATTTGTTTTATTGAAAATTTAAAACATTTCTACCTGATATTTACCTAGTACTATCTCAAGTAAATTGAATGTGGATTTCATTTGATCAGTTCTAATAATATGAATAAAATACCTGTTCCGACATGCACACATAGTAAGGCAGTTTAGCCTAAGTAACTGTGAACAGTTAGCACGTAAAAGAAAAATAAACCTTAAAATCAAGTAGGAGCTCCATAAAAAATTAAATAACACAAACAACATATTTAACTAAAATCGGAACAAAGTTATTATTTAAATAAAAAAATTAATTAAACTTTCAATTTAATCACAAAAAAAATGAATTAAATCAAAAAAAATTTTCAAGAAAACTCAAAATGTTTCTTCTTCTTCCTTTAGTGTGTTCTCTATCGTTTCCTTGCACAAATTTGTAGATCTGCATATCAAAAACACAATTATTTAGGATCACATATACACATATATATATATGCTTAGCTTATTCTTCCCTATAGTTACCCAATTACATTTCATTACCATCTTCATCTCTTCATGCACTTCTTGAGAAAAATTTTAAAATTATCAAAAAAAAAAAGGAATACTTAAAATTTTTTTTTATTTTTAAATTTCAACATCATCATTATCATATAATCATTGTAATAATCATTATCATATATTATAATCATCATAGTGCATATTTCCTTTAAATTTGTTAAAGTTTCGTGCATAAATTTACATGTACACATGCAAGGCACTAAAGATAATTGGAAAAATATAGGAAAAATTAAAATACATATATAATAAATACATATATCTAAATAGGTGCATAATTTATTTATTATGTATTTATGTATATATGTATTTATAATATATCTACAAGTATATATTAGGTATATATTTAAAATGTGTATAGAGAGAAATACGAGTTTTCGTAGAAAAATCATCAGAATTTTTTTTTACATTATTTTTAAAGGAAACAATTTTTGTACAAAAAATTTTTTTTTTCAATGTTACTCTAGGGTGAAAAATTTAGGACGAATTTTGTATATATATATATAAAATAAAACTTGGAACTCAGAATAGTACTTTGGAATATTTTTACGTGTATGAAAACTTCTATTAAAAAAAAGTTTTATTTTTTTGCAATAAATTTTGAATATGGTACAAAAAGAGTTTATTTTTTTTGCTTTTATTTTCTTTAATAAAAACTTGTACTTGCAAATATAGAAAAATTTAATATAAGGTGCCCAACTGTAAGGGGGTTCTTAAGGTAGAAATGATCAAGTAGTTTATTAAGTATTGTTTTATTAATTTTAGAACACTATACAGGATTGTTAAGTTGTTTGTTGTTTTACAAAAACCTCGAAAAGCGATTTTCTTCAATTTTTTTCTATAATGTTTTTTTTTGGAGTAAATGGTAACACTAAATTGCGCACGCGGCTTGTTGCTATCCTGAATCGCTCACTTGACTTATATTAAAACAATATTTTGTGAATGCACGCTGTCTTGCTTGTACGTGGTATAATTTTGAAGAATCTCAGTCATTTAAAACTATCAACTGTAAGTTTATATATTTTCTTTCAATATCACAATATTTAAATAACGGTAAAATCCTAATCCTAGACAATTTCTTATTTTCCTCGAGGATTTAAGAATCATCTCATAAAAACTTAATTATTTGTCTTCAACATACCGTCCACTTAATTATTTGTCTTCAAAATACTATTTTCCTTCCTTGTAACTTTTCATTGTCGGACACTCTGTATACAAGTTAAGAAATTTTTTTGTGTTGAGTTATTTATAAAATTTATACGATAAATATATGTACAAGTATGAGCCCATTTCTTTGCGTCATACGTCAAACAGAAGAGCTCTCATGAAATAATATAACCAATATAATATAATAATAATGTACTTGTATATATAATATAAATACTCTTGGTATTAGCTGCATAAGTTACTGGGTAATAAATTTATTTTAAAATATATATAATATTTAAAATGTTTTTTATTTTTTTTTTTTGAAATATTGTTATTTTCGAACAATCTGCATCTTATAGGAGGAATAAAATTTGGCAAAAAGATAAGCTTCAATTGAAAGAAGAATTCTTATATTGCTTCATTTAATGCAAACAACTTTATGTGAACGGTTTGAGCACTCAGTTCTACCGTTATCTAATTAAAAAGAGATATTCAAATTATATTAAAAATATAGTTTAAAATTAATTAATTTTAATTAGGAAGAGCTCCGAAGTGAGGATCATTCTAATAATTGAAATATACTCATAACTACCTTTGAGTTATTTTTTTGAGTTAAATACAGCTTTAACAGTTAGTTTATTTTCCTTATTAAAGTATTTCTGTCTAAAACGAGTATTTGAATTGTAAATGAAAATTCTATCTTCACCTCAGTATAAACTTAAGAATTTGTAGAACATCCTATACACCCCAAAAATACCATTTAAAAAATGTCAATTGAATAATTGAATCTTTACAGAAATGGTATAAAGACAATTTTAAGAATAAATGAATTTTTACTTTAACAATGTTGCATTTTTAAAATTTAAAAAAATCCGATCAAAACCAATTAATATTTGCGTAAGCTACTTTTATAGCGAAGTACAGACTTTAAAGTTTAATAACCAATTTTTTCTTTCAGAATAATTTTCTGAAACACTATAGAAGTGTGTATATTCAATAACTTATAAACTGATGCAAACCTAAAGTTTTTTTTGATTTTTCAACGCTCCACAAATAATTGATTTAAATTTTAAAGTAAAATCTGTCTGATATAGGTACTATCTATAGATACTACCATCAACATTGAAATAATAAATATTAAACTTCAAAAATACCGGTAACAAATCTTAAGATCCGTTCTATGCATAACAATAAAAATTGTATCTTAAGCTTTTTAACTTTTGCATATACCATTAAAAAGCGTTTTCAAATTACAAATGTCTAATAACATCCATTAATACAAATAGATATTGTTTTTGTTTGTTATGGGGGGATAGTATGTGCATCCCCCTTCAATACTTTCTATCAATTTATAAATAATATTATTTATTTTATTTATATTATATATTTTAAATAATATTTGACCACCATTGGAATTTGTAATAATTTTTCAATATTTTTTTTTTAATTAAATATTTCATGACCTATACGGAAATCGAACCCGCAGCCTCTTTTCCACTAACACACCGACTCCTCTTTCATAGACATTACATTCAAATTTTATTATATTCATTTTAAATATAATTAAATTTATTTTAAATATAATTAAATTTATTTTAAATATATTTAAGTTCACTCAATTAAATCATCACTTATGTACAACTTGCTTTGTTGAAAGTTCAGGTAGGAAGAGGAATTGTGTAATTGTCAATTTATGCATATGAATAAGAAACGTCAAACAAATGTTATTTTGCATAAACGTCAAACTGTAACCGTGTTGGGACTTATAAGGGATACATTACAATTTTGGAGCAAATATTTAAGTACACCGAAAAGTCAACAAGTACACACTTTACTTCTTTTATATAACACGTTTTTATCAGTAAAAAAAAAAAATTCAATTTAAACAATTTAAAAAAAATTTTTTATTACTAAAACACCCAAAATGATACAATTTCAAAACTATACAATTAAACTATTTTATTTCATTCATGGGGTGAATTATTACCATTTTTAAATTAAATTCAGTAAATCAAAAGATAATGATTTTAAGCTTTTAAATTTATATATATATATATATATGTAATCTATTTAATTGACGTTTTAAATTTTCACAATAAAATAACATTTTCTAAAAAAAAAATTTTTTAAAAGGTCAAAACAATTTTAAAGTCATTATTTTATATTTTATATATGCAATGAATCCTGAATCAAATTCAAAATATATATATATATGTATATATACATATATATGTGTTGTGTATATAATTTGTATAAAAGTTTTAAAAAATTTCTTCTAATGCTAATATTAAACAAATTTTCAATTTTCCCAAAAAAAAAAAGCAAAAATTTTGGAAAATTTTAACAATACCAAAAAAAAAACAACAACAACTTTTTGTGCCGTTTTATGCTCCCATTTAACATGGAAAAAACAACAACAACAAAAAGTTGAAAAGTAAAATATGCAATCGAAAAAACCATACATAAAATTAAAATAAATTTTTTATTTTATATGTTGTGTGTGTGTGTGTGTTTTGTTGTTGTTTCCTATTATACTCTTTAAAAAAAAAAAACAAAAGACACAAACCATCAATTGAATAGTTGAAATATAACCAAAAACTAGTTCAGATTTTCAGATATATTCAATATTATATGGATGTTGATTCATCGGATAAAAATCAGTTGGTTTTTTTTTTAAATAAAACTAAAAATAAAATAAACCAATTTTGTTTTATTTTTTTTTCTGTTATTATTTCAAGGAATTTTCATCGTATCCGACCGGAAATATTTTTAACACATTGAACAGACACACACATACCTAAAGGTCATATAGAAAAACAACCAAATTTTTGCTGGTAAAATGGATGTTGTGTTCTATGGGGTTTTTGATTTTCGAATTTTTTTAACTTTTTGTTATAAATTATACTATGGAATTGAGATTGAGGATTCATCAAATTTAATTGAATTAAATTTTATGAATTAGGTGGCTATCTAAATTGAATTTAATAGTAATTTAGCAAACGATTTTTTTTTTCGGCATATCAGTGACTTTTATGAAAAGAGTTTTTGTTAAAAGTTTTTTAAGTGAAAAATTTTAGAAAGAGAGAGAGAGACAGAAAGATGAAATAAAAGGAGGAGAATATAAATGAAATCAATTATTTAGAAAAATTTGGATAATGTTATTTTGGGTTACAAGATTTATATGTATAGAGCTATTTGACGTTATATATATTTAACAGTGCTAATTGTCATCAGAATAATGACATGTGGTAATAATATTACAGTTAGCATTAGTTCTAAAACTTTCCTTTAAAGATCTGACCATCTTTAAATTTAACTTTTATATTTCATTTAAATAATAAAATTTATATAGTTATAGATTTAGTGTTACAAATATACATTTTAAATATTTAGGTTTTTAATCAAGGTTAGACAGTAGATGCATAGATGCCTCTACACGCAGTTATACAAGTTATTTATGTATAGCGAGAAACAGACAATGAAAATTCATTGATCGTTAATTTATAATAAATATATTTATAATATGTATTTCGGTAAGTTAACACATTTCTCCTCCCCGATTATTTTGAAAGTTTTTAAACCTAATTTCCTAAAATTCTTTCGCATCCTTGTCCTTGAATTAAACCAATTATTTAATAATTCTTTATCTATTATAAAAAAAATAGATTAATATAATTATATAATTAAAAAATACAACATATAAACAAATAATTTAATTGAATAATATAACTCACAGATACAGAAATATCTTATATTCCATTAAAAAATTGTTACAATATTCATATAACAATTTCAATTGTTTTTTTTGAAAATTTTTGACATTTGTACAATTATAATAATATAATATGTCCAATTAAGTCTAACAGTTGAACAGCTAGCACTAAAAAAACGGTATATTTGTACAATGATTTTGTAGTGTATTAAAGTTTATAAAACTACCTAAAGCAACTTCGCTACGCTTCAATGAGTGGCTTATGATGCTTTCTACTTTTCCTGTTTAATAAAGGTCATTTTGTAGCAATGCAAAATAAAGGTGAGCGGAATAACATAGAGGAATTAGTCAGAGGAAAATAAATGATTCCTAAAAGTAAATTTAAATTTTTTTTCATAGAACTTACATTAAATAACCATAGTAACTACAATTGTACTTGTTCGCACTTATACTCTTAAATTAAAGCTTTATTCAATTACTTCTTTTTCATCATTACTTTTAAAGATAAAAAATCTATCTATAATATAAAAGTAAAACTCAATTATTTTTATAGAACTTACAAAAAATAACCATAGTAACTACAATTGTACTTGATCGCACTTATACTCTGAAATTCAAATTGATCTCAAGTTGCATTTTAATTTACTTTTTTAACTTTATTCAATTACTTCTTTCTCATCTATATTCTTTTAAAGATAAAAAAATGTGTCTATAATATTAAAAGTGTGTAAAAGGAAAGGAATCCTTGTACTTGATAGAAAATGGTACTTACTACTTATATAGAGATAGTACTTGTAGAAAAAAATACTTAAAATTAGCTTTCAATTGAATACAAAGGAGAATTTCATTTACAACTTTCCCTATATGTATTCAAAAAAAAAAAAATATTAATTCAAAAACATACTGTTAACATATTTGTTAATTTTTTTTTTTCTTAGTTTGTTTTTATAGATAATAAATGAGTCCCGGGAATTTTTATACAATAACTACAGACAATAATAAAATTAAAATATAAAAAGCTTACAAATTCAATAGATACATCAGATAGCTCTGTATATTTTATCGTTTTTGTCTTGTTACAAAATTTAGGTGTGGGTTTAACTTTAAAATGTACTTGATTTCCTCCAAAATCAACAAAAATCATTAAAATTCGAACCGACTAACAATAAAATAAAAAATTAACTTTAAAAAATTCTATAAAATGATTTTCTCGCTTTCTTCCATACACTTTCTATCTTCTCTCTTTCAATCTCTCTCTATTTCTATACTGTATCCACCTTCTTACCAATCGCATTGAACATTGATTTAATCTTTCTAATTTTTTTTTTTTTATTTTCTTTGTTTCTTTAAATACTATTAGTTACAATCAAATATTTTTGTATATATATATATATTTTTATATTATTAGTTTACTTAAATTTAATCTTTAATACTTTACATAGTATATATAACTACAACATATTTCATATCATTTACCCGCTCAAACATATAAGAACCCATTTTAATAAAAGACAAAAAAAAGCCCAGTTGAATGACCAAAACTTATTTTGGATGGACAAAAAAAAATTGGGGAAAAAAAATTGAAAAATTTGAAATAGAAGAAGAAAAAAACCACAAATATATTTAGTAGAGGTACATAAGGAATTAAAAATGGAGAAAAAAAAAGTAGACCACAACTTAAGTTCGACTCAGAAAGTATCAAAAAACAGTGGGGTGAAAAAAAGTTCCGGAGTTAAAAGTCCTCAGGGGACTCATAACTGAGCATAACTCAAAAAAAAATGATGATATCTTGATGAAATTTATACTGTAGGTTACTAATAACGAAAGTAAGCCTGGTGGATTATAAATGGATGAGATCTGACAATGGGTAACGGTTTCTGAAAACTAATGATCAAACCAAGTGTAAACATGCATATTAAGCAATAAACCAAGAAATTAAGATAAAATCTTCAGATTTGGTAAAAAAATGTTTTTTCCTTTTTTTTCTTGTATCACGAAAGTTTGGAATGAATTGGATTAATGGTTCGGGTAACTCCCACACACCTCTCAAGTCATAAAAGCATATTTTTGAAATTCATCAAACTTGGTATTTGGTGCATGAATGTTATTTCCTGCTCTAATTTATATATCTTTACGATTTCGAATGATTTTGAGTTGTTCTTTAGGTATATACCATGCACCTCTCAAGATCTAACAAGTATATCTCCGGAATTAATAATAAACTTAAAAAAAAAAAATTAATATAAAAACTTCAAATTTGTTTCAAGAGTGTTTTGTTTTGTTTTCATTATTTTCTTGTATTTTGAAATGTAGTGTTTCATTTTTAATCATATGTTCTAAATTGATAAAGATATTATCTGGTAATTTGTTACAAGAATGTTCGGCCCTGATTCTAGAGTATTGCTATGTCGTTTGAATGGAAGTACAGTTATTTCAAAATATATTTTGATATTATCAAACTTTAGAAATGAAAAAAAATTAAAGAAATTTTTTTAGATTTGAAATTTTAGTTTTATTTCTTTTGAAAAGTCCCCCGAAGACTTTTAACTCCGGAACTTTTATCACTTCGCCTTCAAATACTTATAGAAATAACATTGAAATAGAAACACAAACCAAAATATAACTTAAAACTTTTAATAGAGTTCATTTTTTTTCAAAAAAAATTTAAGCTTTTTACAAAAAAAAAAATCAAAAGAAAAAATTTAAAAAAAAAACAATAACAAAAATAATGATTTTAAGAACAACACACATACAGTGCCATCTTTGTTGACACACGGAAAATTTATTACTGGCACAATGAAATAAAAAAAAAAAACAATTTGAATAATTTTTAAACAATTTTTTTTTTGTTAATTTAAAAGAAAAAAAACTAAACATATATTTTTTTTTTTTTGAATAAATATTAAATTATTTTTGAATAGAAGTCATATTTCTTACTTTTTGGTATTTATTTTATTTTTTGTTGTACTAAACAAAAAAATAAAGAAATATCGCACTATGTCGAACACAAGCATTAATTTTGTGTCACTAATGTATAAAAATGTTGTTATTGCAATAGAAATTTTTAAAAAGTTTTTAGTTTTTAGTTTTTTTTTTTAATTTAGTAAATAATAATAGTCATCTTATTTTAATAAATTTTAATAAATCATTGTGATACATTCCACTTTTTTATTTTTTTTTTTTTAAATTTAATAGCTTTAATCATTATTATTACATGGTATGTATACATATTTGTAGGCCCTTTCATGATCGTTAATAGCCTGCAGAGTGTAACACATTTTTTATATTTTTAAATATAAATTCTTTTTTTATATTTTTTATTTTAAATGCGTTTATGATTGTCAAATATTATGATTGTCAACTTAAGTTGGCAACTCTGTATGAATAGTGTTAGGAATTTCAAATAATTGCAAGTTGCAAGGAAATATTTTGTGACATATTGATGACAGCAAAGAGAATTCAGAATCTTGGTTCTGTTATTTAAAACTATTTGAGGTTTACGGAGGTTGGAATGGTTAAAGAAATTTTAAAAATTTGTTTTATTTCGAATTAATAGATACCATTTTACAATTCTACTATTTTATTTACTTATTATTTCATTCGAAAAAAATCGTCCAATTCGAATTCATTCTAAAAAATTTAATTAATCGCACTACATTAAATTAAATGTCAAATATATTTAATACACGCTACAGCGGTGCAGTCCGTTGTCGAATCTTGGTCTCCTTAATAATTCTCTTCTATTTCACTTGGGCATCAGTTATCGAATTTCGCTCTTGGAGCATTAATACAGCGACTAATACGACGTCATCAATCCATCGATTTCTCGACTTCCCTACTGATCTTTTTCTATCTATTTTCCCATTCAACCCCTTCTTTGCAATGCGGGAATCTGGCATACGTTGCATGTGACCGGCTCTACTAAGTCGTTGTAGCTTGAAGTATGTCACAACATCACTGTCAGTCATACATTATATAGCTTTGCATTGTGTCGCATTTTAAATTCGCCCTGATCGATAATTGGCCCGATAATTTTACACAGTGAAAAGAGTTTCTTATTAAAATTATTGTGTGCTGTTTATAGTTACCAATATTTATTTTATTAATGGAAACGAAACGAAATTTTTCAAACTTTAAATTCGGAATACTTTTAGAAATTTCGGAATACATTCGGAATACTTTCGGAAAAAAACTATTAAACTTCTATAACTAAGGCTATATTCAAGTGTACTTAGATAGTATACATATGTAATTTAAAAAATCTGTATCTTAAGAAAAAATAAAGTTTAAAGTTTAGAATCAAGTTTTTGGCGCAAAATTTTGAAATAGTTAT
Source organism: Dolichopus griseipennis (assembly GCA_963082915.1). NCBI lineage: Eukaryota > Metazoa > Arthropoda > Insecta > Diptera > Dolichopodidae > Dolichopus > Dolichopus griseipennis. The sequence goes on along the minus strand of OY720444.1, from coordinate 72,171,700 downwards.
ATTCATAAGATTACATTAATTGATTAGTATTTTTTTGAAAATTCAAGATTTTTAACCTATATAAAGTTTAATTAATTTATACTAAAAAAATTTTAGAATATGATATTGATATGTAATTGAATAATCAAAAATTTTGATAAAATCTTTCTTTTTTTTTTGGCGAATTAAATTGTTGATAAAGATCTGATTATAAAGTCAATTAATGATGGCAGATTTGGTTATATTTTATTTATAGTTGAATATATAGTTATCAAATTTTAATGAGACCTCATTAATTATTCCAAATAAAATATTAAGAGGTAGAGTTTTTAGCTTATTTTTCTCAGAATATATATGAATTGACCTTAGAAAACGAACCATAGGAAATTAATAGTATGTAGAGAATTTTTATAGATTTTAAATGCATAATAAACATGTTAGGTACGTTTGAAACGAAATTCTGACAATTTAAATTAATACTAATTGCAGAATAATAGAGTGTTTATTTTTATTAAGGTGTTTCATTTAAAGATAACAAAATTTAATGTCAAAAGCGTAAAAAGCAAGCGGACTTAGGACTTAGTTTTACTCAAAAAATAGTTTATTTTATTGTAGTGCAGACGTCAAAGCATAAGAAGCAAGCGAGGCTTGTAAAGCGTTCATTGGGTTTTTACCTTATCTAAATCCTCCCTAAAATTATTATGAAAATGAAATAAGTTTAAGTTTTAATCCATCCAAATTAGTAATTAAAAAATATTTCATAAATAAATCGGATTTAGACAAAATGACGACCAAATAAAATATATTGAAATTTAGTTGAAAAATGGGTTTTTTTTCTACACCTACAGAAAATAATTTCATATTAGAAAACTAATCAAAAAAATTAATTATTTATTATTGAAAAAAGCCAATAAATATAAAAATTTTAAATTTAATAAAAAAAAAAAAAAAAATTTTAATTGAATTAATTTCAAATTATTTCTTTTTATATACATTTCGCACCTGTGTCAGTCTTTTTAAACTTTAACAAAGAGTTTAATTAACAAACATTCAAATTGTTATAATATATAAATTTTACACATATATATATATATATATATATATAATATAAATTTATTTTAGAAATATATATGTATACTGTATACGTATATTAATAATACATTGTTAAACTATAATAAAATCAAAAAAAAATTTAAAATTAAATAAAAATAATTATTAAAATATGCAAATTATAATAAAATATACTTTTATCCGGTTCAGATGTAAATTTTCTATTATTATTTTTTTTTTTAATTTTGTTATTTTATTAAAATTGTTTTATATCATATTAAAATTTTTTTTTTTTCTATTATTAAATGAACGTTATTAATTTTGCGTAGTTACCTTTTATAGTTAGACAGCAACAGTCACACAATGAAATATAGTTAGAAAATTTGTAATATATACTATTTTTTTTTTTTTGGGTTTTGTATATTTCTTCGCTTCTTTTGTGTTATTTGTACATATATAATATATGTATATTATTGAATATTAAACATCAAATTTGGAAGCAGTTACTAGAATATGTCATTCACCTTAAAAAATACTAATGTATTTTTATATATATATATATATATATACATATATTAAATTATATTCATTAGTATTAGATTAAATATTATTAATTAAAAAAAAAATACAGCATATATAGAAAAGGAAATCAAATTAGCGGAATAATAATTGCCAACAATGCAATATTTGACTTTTAATGTAAAAATTGAAATACTAATACATATAGAGATCAAAGTTTTTTTTATAACTTGATTTCATAACACGATTGTTGAGACATATAATAGAAAATAGAGCTAGAACACAGTACAAAACTTAATTGTATGGAAATAACGGGTTTTCCTCAATTGTAATTTAATTTGGATTTAAAATCCCTTTAGAAATTAAAAACCATTCTATTGCCTCTTACCAACATAACCTTCAAACCTCAATATAAATTGAAAAATTTACGATTTAGGTAAAGATGTTATGAATGAGATCTTAACTTCCGGCAACATTGTGAAGAAGCTTCGTTAAATTTAGTTTGTTCCCTAAATTGGTGGATATTTATCTTTATTATCTTTCAAACTCTTTGATTTTGTTTCCCACCCACTAATTGTTGAAGTGTTAGGGTAACAAGTCTGTCAGTACCATAGAAACATACTGGAAGAGGAGAGATATTGGACAGTTAATAGATCAAATGTCTGACCAATGGCGTAGTGGTAAAGGAGCCGCATTTCATGTGGAAGGTTCAAACCCCGGTCAAATTATATCTAATAAAAAAATATCGTAAAATTGTATAATTATATCGTAATATAAAATTAGACTTAATAAAAATATATAAATAACTTTTGTGTAAGTTAAATAGATGGCGCAAAAAATTAACATTTGTGTATTCATAATCTTATACAATTACAACAGTCGAGTAATCAACGGCTTAGTGAATATAACGATTAAAGAAACGGAAGGCTAGTCTAAATGGACTTGGTGAATGCCTAAACTCCTTAAAGGATTGGAAAAGAAATAAAAAAATATTAATATAAGTAGTTAGAAACTATTTCTGTATCTGTGAGTTATATTATTCAATTAAATTATTTTTTTTGTACTTTATATTTTTTTTGACGAAAGCCAAAAAACATTAAGTTCATATAAGAGATATCTAATGCTTCTTTTCATGATTTTCTTATGTAACACTTCCACCTACTTTGTAAAACTAAACTTAAATAAACGTTTCTTTTTCTTTTAATTCAAATTGATGACAGCAAGATCTTTTTTTATTTTTCTCTATACTTTTTCAGTTTTCTACTTCTTTTAATTTAACAAACCAAAAAAAATTTGGAAATTCTATAATTTACTTTTAATAATTCATTAATTTGAAACGCTCAAATCAATTTCTTTAATTTTTTTTTTTATGAATCATTTTATTAGATCTGGTAAATTAAATTTTTAGAAAGTTTTTTTTCGGAATATTTTAACTAGTACATTTGAATCAAATACTAAAGAAAGACGTCATTACAGAGATTGAACAGTTTTTAGAGAAATTAAATTTGTTTTTTATTTTATTAGTTTTTTACTTTCTAGAATGTTTTCAAAATTTAAAAAATTGAATTAACCTTGTTTTTCATTTAATGTAATGTAATGAATAGTAATTTTATTAGATATCTGTTAAATTTTAACTAATCATATAAGAAAGCTACTATTGTATGTTATTCAACATGTGTCAAGTATTGTTTTTAGAATTTATAAAACCGAAATGCCTTCCTGACTCTTTTCTTTGATATAATCTTTGATCACGCTTTGAACTATCAACCAATTTCTAACATGTTTATTTTCTTGCGTAACCATTTTGAGCTGTTGATTTGACTTCTGCCAATTTTTTTTTTTTTTTATTATTTCTTTTTATATCGTTCTTCTCCAAGAGTTTTTGGGTCTGTCCATTTTTCCTTTTTGCTGCAGATGCCCATCTAATGCCTGTTTGGCAATAGAGTTTCTTCTTAGTATGTGTCCAACCCATTAGTATTTCTTTTTTTTTTATTTTTACCCAAAAGTTTCTTGTTGGGTTATTAGCAATAATTCTTCATCAGTTATTCTAGGTGGCCAAAAGATTTTTCATATAATGCGAAAACATTCGCAACTTTTTAATATAGCGCTTGTTTAGTCAGCTTATACTGCCATATCCCCATTTTTTGATATTACACTCCCTAGGTACAATCAATTTCGATACTATTTGTGTTAGTTGAATTTATTGTCATCACTTGTGTTTTAATCATATTTATTTGGAGCACCAACTCTCCTGCACATTCTTTCAATTTATTGATTTTTTCTTCTAGGTTTTAATGAGTGTGTTCCAGAATAGGCATATAATATAATATATATTAGCGGCTGGGTGGCACAGGGGTTAGAGTGCCGACCTAGAGTGCCGATCAAATACAAAATATTACAATATAAACAAAAATAGAACTGTATCTATTGAAAATCTAAGACGTTTCTACATGTTATAAGGAATAGTACTATAGAATTCATTAAGATCTATTTTCTAATAACACGAATATAATATGACCCCCTCTTCCAATATGTACCTATGGTATAGACAGGCTTATTAGCCTAATATTGAACAGTTAGCGGAAAAAAAAAAAAAAAAAAAAAAATATATATAATCTGCATGGTCTAGGACTTGCAGTTTGTTTGTGAGATGCCATCAGATATCTCTGGGAAATTTTTTCCGTCTTTTGCATGACTTCATCCAGAACTATATTGAACAGCATTACGGATACTTAACATCCTTGCTTTATTCCATTTTTCATCGTGCTTTAAAATTTTCCTATAGGTTTTAAATGACGTTATTTATTTTCCAAAGAATACCATTAATTTTCTGTGCTCTCCAAATTGAATTTCTATTCAACGTATCGAATGCTCAGATGAAATCCAGAAATACAAATAGTAGTGAATTGAATTCATTTGATTGTTTCACAATTATTCTTAGGATATTGGATTGCTCAATGCAGTATCTTTCTTTTCTGAATTTTGTTGGCTTTGATTATTTTGCTTGACCTCCAACTGTTCCTTCCACCATGTTGGTTTTCAGCATATTTATGGTCAAATCTAACAGATAATTTTTGGGCGCTTATTTAAAACTTAAAATAATTTATAAAATTAAACTACCTTTTAAGTTTTCTAAAAGTTCATAACCTAAATATTTTTTTATTTTCCTGAAATTAATAAAAAAAAATTTTTTTAAATTATTAAAAAAAAAAAACCAAACTTAAAAATTATTTAATTTGCATTTAACAATTAATACCCATAATTCTTTATTTTGAAAACAATTTTGTAAGTATTTCTAACAAAATAATTTAAGAATCATTAATTTTTCTGTCAAATTACAGTCGCTATTTAAAACTACATACCTACAAATAAATAAAATACTCAAAAAAAAAACAAAAATATTTAAAATTTAATTTCTAAAATTACAATAAAACACAAATCATATGTGCCTTTATAAACATTATAATTAATTTATTACCAACATTTAACTGTGATTTAACGCCAGTTATAAAACTATTTAGGTACTCTTTTCTGTTTTCTTTTTCAATTTTAAAAACTTGAAATTGAGAAGAAAAACAAAAGACGAGATAGAAGGCATTATCTTGGACCCCCTTGTTTTTTTTTTTGTTTTGCTTTTATTTTTTTGTTAATTTTTCTTCAGTTATAAAGAAGCTACTCTTTAAATTGTACATGAGCTCCCTAAAAAAAAACACTCTTAAACAAAAATGTATTAAAAGGTACGCCTTAATTTCCCCACCTTCCAATTATTTTTGAATCGCGTAATTGTATAGTATATGCACACGCGTTTTTTGTTTTTAATTTTTTTTTGTGCGTTGCGTTGCGTTCATTGTTTTCAATTGGAGGTTCATTTTCATTTAATGAGTTGTCTAGATACATCATATTATGATCATATATACATTCAAACATATAAATGTTATTTTATTTGTTTTTTTTTTTTTTAAATTCTGTTATAGTTTTTTTTTTGTGTTCAATCATAGTTTTGTTTTTTATTTTTTAATCGTAAAATTTGTTGTTAATTTAATATTATGATAATTTTGATGTTTCATATAAGCATAGATTATTGTTATACTCTGTTGTTCTGTTATGAACCCTTCATGTCAAAATATACCGTTTTTTTTTTATTTTGAAGAATCACTGATATTTTTCTGTTACTCGTTGTTGTTGTTCTTGTTGTTGTTTAGTTTTGGGTTACTTTTGACAAATTACCATTTAAGTGGAATGTTTAACATTATGACTAGTAGAATTAAACTGATGAATAGGCATCAGAAAAATTTTTATAGAGGATTTGAATTGAAAGATGTATAGTATATATATAAAAAATTGTAGTAATCACACGCTGCTGGATAAATTTTTTCTGTTTTTTTTTGTTTTTTTTTATGAAATGGAATGAATTAATATTAATTGACTTCAGTTTATCCGGGTAAATAAATTCTATAGTCGAAAACAAATCATTTTCATTATTTTTTATCCAAAGAATCAAACTGTAAAGATAATAAGTGTGTATATGTATATGAAAAGTGATGTCTAATATAACTAATATAATATTTAATTGAAATAATTATATTTTTTATTCATTTTAAATTTGTAGTTTTTTATCATTACATGCTATAACATATTGTTATTTTTTAATTAATTAGTGTCTGAATAGAATGAGTGACCTAAGATCAATAAAATATGATTAAGAGAAGTACAACATAATAAACATAATTATGATTGTCAGAAATGAATGGTTTTTTCATTGAATGAAGTAGTAAATGTGTTCAGGGGTGTTCCTCTATCAGTAATGAATTCCAGTATATTTTCTGGATTATCTTATGATTTTAAAAGAAGGTACCTTTGCTAAATTTGTTATTCTATGTGTGTTACGCTACAAATAAGATAAGAAAGATACACCTTTCTGAAAGAATAGCTGGTGCTACTTAAAAATAGGTAAATAATGAATGAATTACACAGTTTCAAGTTCTTTAAATGATGATCTTACAATAAGTCAAAAGTGGAGAAGCGTTAGCAGGGTAAGTTTTAATGCTTGAAAAACCCAAAGTTGTCTGTTATCAATCAAACAAAGCCTTTTTGCACTACGTTCTGTAAGGAAACTAAGTATTAAATAGTCCGAGCATTAAAGTAAATGGAAAAATTTCCTTGAACGATCATATATTTTCGGTTGCAAGGCCACATGCCACGTAGGAAATACCTCACATCGCCAAATATACTTCATATACGAAAAAAACATATATTCGGTTGATACTTGAGTATATTTCTAACATATTTTTGAAGCACCCAGCAGCTCTTCAATACTTATGATTTAGAAAAATTCCAGAGAGAAGTTATCTTATACCTTGTGGGTTTCCCATTTAACCGATGATCGGTTCAACCACTTGCCAAGCAGGTCTGGTTCTACCATTATTTTGGTTACGGGGAATGGTTTTTTAAGTGAGTAGAAATTTCAAACTACCTTTAAGATTTTTCTTCTTTTAAGAGAAAAAAATTAGACTCAAGTGAATGAATCAGAATCAAAAAGTGTGTCGATGTAGATACGTGTCCCTTTCCATCCATTTGCACCATAACTCAAAAACTTCAAGAGGATGTACAAATTGGATATGTAGTTACACAAGAGCCTTAAGCCTAACGCTACGAGTATTAAGCTCATTTTATTCGCTTGCGGATATCACAATGTTAACCTTATCTACACTTAGATAAAGGGAGTGCACTTCATCTAATCATACCTAGAAAAGTACAATAGTTACTTAAAATAACCAACATTTTCAAAGAAAAATCGTTAAATCTATTTTTCAGATTTAAAATTTTTCAAAATATTTTTTACATTCTTATATATACATATACAACAAGGAAATACCTGATCAGAACAAAAAAAAAATCATCACCTTAAATTATTATCAGTTACGAGTTACGACAAGTAACAATTACTAGATTTTGTCAAGCCCATATTGAATAGATGCCAAAAAAACTGAAGAAAGGAAAAGCCAGATAACAAAAAGAAATGATCCCAAATATAAGAAAAAAAAAATAGAAAATACTTTTCTATTATCAGTTCCTATAATTGTTCACCTTAAAAAATTGAATTTTTTTTTGTTTTTTTTTATTTTCAAAACAGCTATTTTCTATATATTAAGGACACAATCTAATAGATGCTTATCTTGTACAGATATGCAAAATCCTTTTTTTTTTTTTTTAAATACTTTTTTTAGGTAATGTATAAAATGAAAGCATGTTTTGCACGTTCTTCGACAACAGCAGCAGCAACAACAACAACAACAAACAAAACAAAAAAAAACTAAATCTGAATAGAACAATACATTTTTACATCTTCTCCTTTTGAACGTTTATTTTAAAATTACTCATTTTTTTTGTATTTTTTTTTTTATTCTTATTGAAAATCTTTTTCTTATTTTCATACTCCTGTTATATATATATATGTATATTGTAATTTCAAACGGTACTAAAAATTAACTGTACATAAAAAAACCGTATAGTATATATATTAAGGATTTTCAATATTTTTTGAAACTTCATCAACTCTTCAAATCAATATTATATTATAGAAGTTATACTCGTATGTATAAGTATTCAAAGCAATTCAATATGAATTATTTACCTATACATATATACTTTGAAAATGTATATTATATATCGATATGTACTTACACAATGTATAATAGATAAAATTGTCTATTTACTATAAGTTACAAGAAAATATGAGATAAAAATCAAATGGAACACAATATGGAATGTGATCATACATATATATATAATATACATTTATATATATATATATGTATATAATATGAACGTGATTTTTATGTAAGGAATGACTCTGATTTCCTGCAATCTTTATCATTCATCTGGATAGTTTTTTTTGTGATAAGATGTTGTTCATATAATTATATATATATATATATATATATATATACTAGCTAATACCCGGTGCGCGTTGCTGCGCCTTTCAATGGAGGTTTAATTGAAGTTGATGTTACTGCAAAAAGTTAACACAAAAATTACACACGGTTATCACATGTAAATTTTAAAATGTATGAAAGCAATCTTTTAAAACGATTTTCTATGATTATTCTAGTAATTTTTGAAACTTTCTGTAATTCAAAGCAGTACAAACTACTTTCCAAAATTTGACGTAATTTACTTCCAAAAAATTTTTTTTGACCAAACGTAGGACCGACTATTAACAGACTCAACTCCATTTTCAAGTTGCTTCACACATAAAAAAATCGGTCAAATCGTTTCTAATTTAGAGTAAAGTATTGAAAAAACCTATAAAAAGCTGTTGGGCCGCAATGGGTTAATGCAACTCAACAAAACTTTTTTAGGGCTTTCTTTTAAGCCAAAGCAGAATTTCGTAAAATCGGACAATATTTGGACCCAAAATTTTTTTTGACCACCCGTCGGCTCGTCATGGGTTAACAAATTCCAAAACTGTTAATTGTGTCAACTTAATTCTCAAGGAGCATCACGTATACAAAATTTGAAGTCAATCGGTCAAACCGTTTTCATTTTAGAACAAATAAGTTTAAATACTTGCACCACAGCCCCAACTTGGCGGTCTGTCAGAGCAAAATTTTTGGGCCACGATTTCTTTCCGTACCCAAAAACCTCTATATACAAATTTTCATGAAAATCGGCTGGGCAGTTTAGGAGCCAACTCGTTACATACAAACAAACAAACAAACAAATAAACAAACTTTCGCTTTTATTATATATAGATAAACACATTTACAGTATTGCAATAATAATGATTATTATTTATTGTTGGTCGGTTGTCGGGATTCGGGATACAGGATTTTGAATATTCTTTTTTTTTTAGGTCAAAACAAACTAAAAAAAAAAAAAATAAAAAAAATGAAAAATTACAACAAATTAACGTATATATAAGATCTCAAAGATACCCAGTTATTTTTTTTTTCTTCCTTCATACTCAAAAAATATATAGAAAAGAATTCAAAGAAAAATATATTTTGTTCTAGTTCTAATTTTCATTGTTATATACAAGTGCACTAGTATACATAGTATAATATATAATTATATATATATGTATATGTGTATATGTATAAAAATATTATATGTGTAAGTATAAATAGATTTTGATATTTTTTTTTTAAATTTATTTTTAAATAGATTTCTACTTTTTTGTCATTTTCTTTTTTAATATGTATATAAATATATACATAATATGTCTGTGTGTTTGTATATATATTTATCTATAAAAATGTCATAGAATTGCGATAGAATCTTTTTCTTTTTATAATTCTTTGCAGAATTCATTAAAGGATCAAAAAAAAATGAAAGAAAATGAAACTATATTGAAAATTGCACGTTTTGTTTTTGACAGTTCATTTTTTTTTTTATTATGTTTTTTTTTTTTTTATTTCTTTTCTTTTACTAATTTTTAGTTTATTTTATGTTTATTGAGAAAAACAAAATTAAATGAATTAAAAAACTGAGAAATTTAAAACATCTAACAATTTTGCAAAACGAAAGAAAAAAATTTATCAGTTAAATACAAAAGTAATTGAAAAAAAACAAAAAAAAAAAATAATAAAACAGATAATAAAGAGAAGAAGTTCATTTATTGCAACAAATTGTTATGTGTTTAATACTGAGAATCAAACAGAAAGTTGATTATAATAAATTGTAATTTAAATTCGTGATATATTTTAATTTTTTAGAATTTAAAAAAAAAAATTGAATGGTTTTGTTTCTCGGGTTTTGAGGTTATGTGTTTAACAAAGATTGTGTGATTTAATAAAATTATTTTAAAATAAAGTTTTTTTGTAGAATTTTTGGATTTTTGAATTAAAGAAATAAAATTGATAAATTACAATCGTGTTTAAAACGAATTTTTTTTCAAATTTTTTGTAAATAATTTGGAATTATTCTTAAGATAATTTTTTTTTTCAAAACTTCGCAGTGAAAGGACTTAACAGGACTAAAGCATTTCATTAACTATTAAAACTACACGCAGATATATAATGAGTTTGCCAGTCACAACCACTACAAAATGAAACATTCGGTTTTTTCATAACTTCGATTTAGTTATGTAAACCAGTAAACCTTATGTCAGTTCTCTTTTCTCAGTATTTTAAAATTATTACACACATTTGCATTCTCGTTCAGTGTATAAAGTGAAAAAGAAGGTTCCAGAAGTAAGAAGTAGAACTTTAAGAAAAGAAATTTAAAGTGATTCTACCAAATTAGGTTTGTAAAAAAGTTAGGTTGTAAGCAAACTTCGCAATAAGTTTAAATTGGAGTCGGAGAAGGAATTGTTTTTTGGGGAAATTAAATTTTAGCAAAATAAATCATTTGAATTTTAAATTTTAATAAATATTTTATAAGTTAAAGAAAAAAAAATTAAGTTATATTGTTTTAATTTTAATTACTAATTTAGTAGTGACATATTCTTTAGCTTCAATTTGTAGTTTCCACAGCTCTGAATTTGAAAGATCTACGACCTTTCATCCAGAAGTTATAAGATCAAATTAGAGGTTATGATAGTCTCGAAAGTGATTGTGAATATTTCAGAATATTTCCGAATGACGGTTACTATAACCACAAATTTAGTTGTGATATCTTTGATATCTTAGTTGTGATGTATTTTTGATCTACCAAAACCCCCTAAGGATACTTGAAATATAAAAGATTTATGCCTAACACAATTCAAACGGTTTTGATCGTTTAAGATGCCTAACAAAGTTTTGACTGCCAACTAACCTTCAAGATGCTTCATTAGTTGAAAAAGACGAATTTGATGACGGTTAGCCGATTTTTTTATTTCGTCAGTTATATTGCAATACTGATATTCAAGATAATTTGTGAGAATTTAATTCTTCAATATTTTGTTTAATTATATTTTTTTTATTTTATTTTAATTGTTGATAAATCGGTAATATGAATAGACCATGGTACTGTCCCTTGTGTACAATAAATATTATCTATAAATTTATAAGTAATATTATTTATTTTGTTTATGTTATATATTTTATATTTTAAATTATATTTGGTCTCCAAAGGTATTTGTAAAAAAATGATAATAAGCCAAATGTTAACCATCAGAGACCCCAATTAATTATACTGAGAAAAATCAAAGATAATTGTGGTGTACTATGGAACTTACTCTATTTATTTTGTAAGTCCTCACATCACTTCTTGAAGTAATTGCTTCATTTGTATGTTTAATCATTCATAGCTTTCTGTAGCAATAATGTAGTTATCAATGACATTTTATGACATGACATTCTGATAGAATGGTTTCACGATCTACATTTCAATAATCATTCAAGTGGGAATCAAGTTACTATATATAATGAGACCTAGGTCACGACTCAATATTGAAAATTATACAACAAAATAATAGGAATAATAAAATTACCCAGTTTCATACCAATATAGTCATCATTGTCATTGTATTTAAATACATATTTAAAATATTAGAAATGAAAAATTATCTACTTCTAATTTTAGAAAAAACGCGAAAAATTTAAAATATTTAAACGCCATTTCTAATCGAGGAGGAGGAAAACTTTAAATGAAATGTTTTTTCAATTTGTGATTTTTTTTCTTTTTGCTATTTTGTTTGTTTTTGTCAATTTTTGTGACAACTTAATAACAAAAATAACAAACAGAAAAAAAAAATGTAAATATTTAATTTAAAAAATAAATACAAGCAGAGAAAAAGAAAACAAAAAAAGAATATCGCGATCTTGAAAATGAAACGGAATGAAACGATCACATTAAACAAACAAAACAACTGCTGCGGGGGAACATTGAAAAATTATCCAACTTGTTAATGATTAGTTTATCACGTCAACAAGTGACATGGTATGTCAACTTCTGTCAAACTTTTTTCCAGTCATATTTATATCTGATTGATTAATTATTATTTATATTTTTTTTTATATTTTAAAATTTTTAATTTTTTTGTTTTTTTTAAAGAGGGGTGATCTTGAAACTAAAGTTTGTCAAAAATAAATAATAAAATTTGTATTAGAATGTTTGTTTATTTATTAAAATTTTTTATATTTGAAAAAAATTTTTGAGGATTTTTAAAGTTATTTTGAAAGACTTTTGAAAAGAATATAAATAAGCTAAAATTTAAATGACAATATTAAGTTTACAGCAAATGCCAATTGAAGTTCAATATATGCAATTGTTTCTAAATGTCAAAATAATTAATGGGATTTCCCTTAATAGTAATTGAATGTGAACTGTCACTTTTGAACGACGGGTTAACAATTATAAACTGAATGATGTTCGGGATTAAAATTTCTTTGTGCTATCATAAAATAAAATTATCTCAAGATTGGTTGAAAACAAAAGACTAACTTTAAAGGAAACTTAAGAGACCGTTCATCCTTGTACTAACGTCTAAGTGACTTATCCTCAAACTAATAAATAAACACCAGCCTATGATAATGGAATGAACAAAGTTTTTAAATGATTGAAACAAATTACTAAAGCTTTTTAAGAGAATAGCAGAGGCCAACATATAAAGTTGAAAAGTAGTAGTGAAGTATTACAGACACCTATAGGTGCAGGAACGATTTTAGAAATTTCTTTTACTTCACAATTACAACTATCCCTCGAGCATACTTGTATTACATAATATCTTAATTCGTAACGTATCAATTAAGTTTTAATAATCTAATCCCCACTACAAATTTTATACTTCTTAACTATTTTTTTTTTTAATTTAAACCCAAAAACAAAATATTGTGTAAATTAAGGCATTATATTGTATTGATTTGAAATTGACATGATTGATATTTTAATTTATAAAATATCTCTCTGGGGGATATGTCAAAAGTTCTAACATTGTTGTTGTTTTTTTTTTTTGGCTTTGTGTATTCATAGATTAATTTCGTGGTTCATTAAAATTTGATGAAAAAATCAGGCGTTTCGATTTTCCAATAATGTTTAAGAATGATTTTGCTCTTTTTTTTTAACACTTTAAATTTTAATTGAACCATGATTATTGGGATATCAAACTTATTTAAAAACAAATTAAAAAAAAAAAAAAACAGAATTTAAAAAGGGGATCATAATATAAAAAGAATAAAATAGCTGCGTAACTAAATGCTTCCGATTTTAAAAAAAATAAACAACAAAAGTATTTAATATTTAAACAAATATGTATATAGAAATAAAGTGGCGCTTCCCGATTTTATTTTTTTCTTATTTCCTTTTTTTTTTTTTTTTAAATGAACATCAACATTTATGTCATAGAACTAACCACAATCGTCATCATTATTATTATAATCGTTGATATTTTATAACAAGTGGTAATATTTTGTTTTACTTTTGTTTTTTTGTTTTTTTAAAGTGTTAAACGCCTTAATTTGATGATGACTTTTGACAGATGACGGATGGTTTTCTTTTAAAAATGATTTTTCTATTTGAAAACAAAAAGGGAAACAAATTTTTAGAAACGTGATAAAGCGATTTGGATTAAAATATTCTTTTTTATATTTAAAAAAAAAAAAAAAATTATATTTTTCTTGGTTGTCTCTTTGTTTTGATTATCGTGTGCCTTTTTTCAAAGGATTCATTTTTATAGAATCACTTCTTCTACTACTTGATGACAGAAACATTAGAAAATATCCGATCATTAAGTGGTTTAAAAATGTAAGAAAATAAAAAATTTATACAAAAATTATTAAATCGGAAATGAGACTTTTTTTCTTTTTAAATTTTAGAATGGAGTGCTGTGTGTTTGTTTGTACCTATAGTAGTTGAATATATTTGAATGAAAGGAAATTGATACTATTGTATAATTTTGTTAAAAGTGTCATTGAATTAAAGCAGAATATCAATTAAAATGATTTATGGTGAATGAAATTGGAATTAGTGTTCTGCAGAATGAATGTAATGAATATGAAATAAATTTGAAATTCAGATGACCATATCCTTGCTGGGAAGATGTAAAATATTTAACATTGCTGGGTGGAACAATTGTTAGAGTGTCAATCTTTAATTATAAAGAAGTATTTTTGGTTTTTGACTAGCCGCAACTACCTTTCGTCATTAAGTTCAAATTAATGACATAACCATTACAATTATTATTAACAATTTTATCTATAATAACAAATAGACTAACAAATACAAAATATAAACAAATAATTAAATTGAATAATAAAACTTGCAGGTGAAGAAAAACCAGGTTGACTTGGCAAATGCAATTAACTGTGATTTAGAAATCATCAATATATGGCTGAATAAACATCGTCTACTATTAAATGCAAAAAAAAACCAAAATAATTGTATTCAATAATAAAACAGATCACAATTTTAATATTCACTATAAAAACTACTTAATTTAAATTGTGAAAACGGGTAATTATCTCGGTCTTGTAGTTGATAATAGATTAAGATGGTGCGAGCATATTGACCAATGTTATAAAAAGGGTTTGTCCATATGTTTTCATTTTAAATGCTAAACTTCTTCTCCGATAGCGCCTTGTACAGCATCTTTTCATCGTATATATACTCTCTCACTTAACTTATTTGAACCCTCTGTGAAGTAATGCTTCAATTTTCATGATAAATACATTAAATATTTTAAATAAAAATTCAACAAATTTGCTATATCCGAGTATTAATTACATATGTAACCGGGAAACCCTTTTGTTAAGTTTTAAAATTATCAATAAAACACAATTTCAATTCAGATAGGATGGTCGATATACACAATCACAATACTAGAAACAAATCAAATTACTATTTAAAATTGTTTAAAACGGATAAACAGAAGAACAATTGTCTGTACAACTGTCTAAAGGCGTACATTAATTTTCCAATCCAAACGAAATGAAAATCAATTTCCTTATTTTCAAAAAAGAAGTAAACATTTTTTTAGGTAATTCGCATAATTTAAACAAAATAAATAAAATTCAAATAATTTCAAATAAATTAAAACTTTATCTTTGTAGTCAAATACATTTTGTGTAAAATAAGATAGTATTATAGTAGAACTTAAAATCTACATAGATTGTATCTCTACTAGATATGACCTTTATTACTGATAACTACAATCTCATATGTTCCTAAAAATTGAAGGCCACCCGAACTGCAATTTGATCAAACTTAAATTTTAATATATTTCCATCCAGACTGTCTTTAACTATTGTTTTAACCACGGTTTAGATCGCAACTACTCAGTAAAAAACACATTCTAAACGAAAAAAAGCTCCTCAATTCTGAGTTCAACCTCCTCAGATCCGTACTTCGAAACTAAATTAAAATAATATTTCTGAATTAATATTGCATATAATCATCATGCACTAATATTTAATTTATTTTTTTACATTCCGAGGACTAATATACCAGTTAGTAATTATTTAATGAGCCATATAGTTAGATAGTCTTCAAAATGATAATTAATCAAAATTAAATGAATTTCTAAACGCTCTTAAAAAACATGGTTGTTCTTTTTAAAAAGTTTCATTTTAAAAATGTTTTATTTTTTTTTTTTACAAATAAAAATATAATCTTCAAGTAATTAGTTTTACAATAGAAATAAATTATATATTTTCATATAAATTTAAAATCTGCAGATGACAACAGGTATAAAACACCCACACAATTAAGAAAAATGAAAGAAGACCATTAAAAAAAAAAATATGTTACGATGACAATCTTTTTACATTTATTCAATTATAAACGGTTTTGTACAAGACTATATATTTTTTTTTTCTTATTTTTAAAGGATATTTGCCGCCTTAAAAAAAACTTTATACAAATCTATAAATATAAGTACATGACATATATAGTATATATCTTTTTAAAATATATTATGTCGACTGTACAATATAAAGGTGAAATGTATATATATATATACATAAAAATTTTTTTTTATTTACATTTTTATTAATACACTTATAGTGTAGTACATGTAGAGAAAGTCCTTTCTAAAAAGGTATATAAAAAAACTCTTACGTATGTGTTATATTATAAATTAAAAAGGCGAACGTTGACAACCGATTTATTTGTTATTATTGTTCTCTTTCTTTCTTTTTTTTTTCCTTTTTCTTATTTTTTGATGAAATGATCGTCACGATCTTGATAAGGTAAAAAAACTAAAAATAAAATACCTTTAATACGAATACAAGAATTTTTGAATCATTATATCGGACTCATAAGAATATTTATGTCCTTAATAAATAATTTTTTAACTTCAATTTGGATTTTTATTTTTCTTTTATACATACTTTGAGATTAATATTTTTTTACATTAAATCAATAAAGAATTTTTCAAGAATTTATTTAAAATTATAAAATAGAATTTATTTTCTGAAAAAAAAAAATTCTTTTGAAATTAAAATTAAATAAAGGAGTAAACAGATACATATCTTGTAAAAATGTACCTTTAATCCTAAAAAATATTTACCAATATTGTGTTTTTAAATAAAATTCGTGTCAAAAATGTACTTATTTGTTTTATTCAATTTTTTTGACAAGTATTTCAAATCTTTTATGATTTTAATTTTAAAGCGAATTTCTATTAAAAAAGTGATTATATGATTAGAAATCTTGCAAACTAAAATAATAAATTTAATGAATACGATTGTTATCAAAATATTATGTCGATTACTTGTTCATTTTTAGGGATTCAAAGTTAGGTTATGAATTTAACTATTAACAATAGTTTATTAAAGTATAAGACATTTATTTTCCGCAAAGCCGCAGTAACGAATTTAAGGCTATAAATTTAATTAAACTTTGGGTTGTCAAATGTGTTTCCTTAACAAGTTTATCGTAGATTCTCTAAGGATTAACTAATGTAAAGTTTTGAAAAAAATTGAAAAAAGTTTAATTACAATCTAATTCGATCACAAATACTTTTACTTGGAATATAAATCAATTTCTCAGAACGACTTTTGCATTTTATAAAACGACTTATACTATGTGCATAACAAAAAGTTGGATATTCTAAATTTGTTTTTAACCAAGATAGTTTTTCCTCAGTGTTTTGTGGTTTGCTAAGTTAAACACGTTCATTCAACAAAATCACTAAAAATAAAAACATTTTTTAAAACTACAGGTTGGCGCAAAATGACCAATATGGTTTGAATGTTTAATAACTTTTTTATTTAATGGTTAATTATTATTATTATTTTTTTGTTATACAGTATATTAATAGGGAATATTTTTAGCTTAAGTATGAAATATTATATCCCTCAAGTGATGACCATTTTCGTCTTCGCACATTCGTGCTCTTTCCAGTACATTTTTCATAAGTTTTCGTAATTTTTGATCGCTGTTCTGTTGTATACTATTCTATTTCCAATTCCCCAAGTTTTCTTCACAAAATTCTGAAACAAAAGAAAAAAATTTAAATAAATTTAAAAAGTTATTAAACATTCAAACCATATCAGTCGTTTTGCGCCACCCTGAATTATATGTAGAAACGTGTTAGATTTTTTATATTTTTCATAACTTTTCGTAATTTTTGATCGCTGTTCTGTTGGGTACTGTTCCATTTCCAATTCCCCAAGTTTTCTTCAGAAAATTCTGAAATAAAAATAAACAAAAAAGGGAAAAATTTTAAAAGTTATTAAATTAAACATTCAAACCATATCGGTCGTTTTGCGCCGCCCTGTATATGGTGATCGAAAAGTTCTATCAAAATCGCCATTATATCTCTTGTCACGATTATTGATAACTACAGGAAGGAAAGATTTTCCAACTGATTGTGCGGTACATACGGCAGAGACGCGATTTTTGAATACTCAGTTCTATATAGATACTCAGTATCAGCAATAAATCCCCACTAAACAGGGCATCCGGGATTGTATAATTTTTATTAATGCACTGCACCCGGGTTCTTAAATTCGACAGTTCGGTTTGTTGACATATCTATTTTCATGAAATAGTGCTCCATCGCTCATGATGAGATTGTTCAAAAAATTGGCATTTTCTAAAGACAATAAAATTCAACAATTTTTACACATTCGTAGGATGACAATAAAATTTTATAAATTTTTTTATTATCTGCAAAAAAAAATAAAATAGAACATTTTAACAATTTAAATATTAGCATTTCAAATCAGTCAATTTAAGTGAATTAATTGCCTGTATAATATTATGAACAAAAAATTTTCAATTGTTTACAAATTTACAGACTTCAATACAAAAAAAAAACAAGTGTTAGAATTTAAAAAAAATAAATGTCAAATGTCAATTTGAAAAATATATTCAATGACAGCTCAATTTCCCTTGCGATTTTAGTTATAAAGGTACCAATTAACATAGCAAATTTTCAATATGCGCAAATTTTTAAAATTCGATTTTGTTACATGGTAATAGCCTTATGGATTCTTTAATTTGATTTATTAGTTTTGATCCTTATTTAATAAAATTTATTTGAATTTTTTATAATCAAAGTGTCAACCATTTAGCACATTTAGCAATAAGATTCAAAGAGATGCAATCTATGATCCCAAAATTGAAACATAATGCAAACAAACGCACTTTAAATAATATTATTGAATTGAATTTACTATGGTGTAATTTTAATTAATCACAATGTACGTATTATTTAACCGCCACCACCTTAAAAAATTCCCAATTAACTTTAGAAAAAAAAATTATAAAAAAGAGTTTACAGAAGCATTCAAGCATCATAGCTATGAAAAATTATTACCTACCAAATTTATATATATATAAATATAAAATTCTTCAAATATAAGCTTATTTATATTAAAAATACGGACCCTCATCACATTCAAAATACAGTGTGTACCAAAATGTTTGGTAACAACAATTGAACTTATGTTTTATTATGTAGATTTTAGGAGATTTTAAAGAATATTAAAATTATACAATTCAAACGCGTATATGTATATAGCAAATAAAACAACTACATATAATTTTTTGTTTTATTTAATTTTTCCTAATCAGATCGTCTAAATTAAGCGGTAATAAATAATTTTTTTTTTTTTTTTTTTATTATTATTCGTTTCAGTTATTTTAACATTTCCGTAATTACGAGTTTTTATTATCGGGGGTTTTATAATTTTCATTGCTTTTAAGAGGGGTTAAATATTTTAAAGTACTTAAAAGGTAGGAAGGTGTAAACTAGACAACTATAATATGAAACATTTAAAAGGTAGAAAAATAAAAATAAAATAATAAGTATTAAAATATTTTTTTTTTATGATATATACGCGCAATTGTGTAAGAATTTTAAATTGTTGTTGTTGTTTTTATTGTTGTTTTTTTTTCATTTATATAATGTTAATTATAATAATGCTATTGTTTACCTTTACCTCGTGTATCGAAGTTTTTGATATTATCTTAAGGTGAAAATATACCAAAAAATTTGTTTTGTATCATTATTATTATTATTATTATTATTATTATTATTATTATGTACATTATACTTTAATAGTTTGACGGATTATTTATTTTAGTTTATTTATGCTACATTAAAATATTTTTGGAAACACTTGTAACTATTGTTTTATTTCATAAATATATATTAAAGTCGAATGTATATATCTCAATACGCAGTTCAACTTTATTAAGCTGCTGAAAATTAGAAAGAACTGAAGGTCTAATCTAGGCTCAGAGAATATAGAATTGGAATTCTGCGAATAAGAATAATGGAGATTTGATCCCGAACAATGGAAAAAAGAAGAAAAGTATGTGAGACTAAGGTTATACTTCTAAATAACTTAACTTTTAGTTTTCACTATTATTTAAAGTATATTGAATTGAGGCAGTAATTATAGACACCCGACGATAGAAGATTCAATAGAAATTTAAAAAGATTTTTTAAAGTATTGAATTGACACCCACAGATAGAAGAATCAATATTAATGTAAAAGTTTCGAAATTTTAAATGTTTTTACTGTACGATATTTTGTTGTATGTGACTCTAAGCTACTCATCTGATCCCATAACTTAACAGACTCCAACTAGTTAACTCGTCATTCATTAAATGGTTTTCAATAAAAATATACTGATAGTCTGTTTTAAGAAACTATTTATGTGTAAAATCCCGTAAGCCCGAATTTTTTTTTTGAAATAGTGCCAAAACTATAAGTCCTACTTTCATAACATTTAAATCTCTTTCATAACTTAATTTAAGGATTATGATGTTCCAAGTTCGGAGAAATTATAACTATGTTTTCAAAACAAAATGTTATTAAGTTAAGTGAAACTGCTTTAAGAACATTTTAAGAAATTGTATTTAACTGACCACTGGTATTTCTGTTTTTTTTTTTGGAAAAATTTTTATTGTTACTCTAATTAGAAAAAAATTAGCATTTCATGAAATTGGATTTCAGCAATTCCAAAATAAAAAAAAAAAAAACAAACGAAATAATCATTCATTTGAATTGAGTTTAATTGCCCTTTGTTTATTACAAACAAAAATAATTCATAAAATTATTATAAGTTTTTTTTGGTTTTGTTGTCTTTTGCAGATTTTTTTCATTAATTTTTTTTTTATTACTTTATTTGTTACAATTTTCACAAGCCATAGAAGTTTTATTTTTTTTAATTTTTAAAATTTTTCAAAAAAAAAATTGAATTAAAATTTTTTTAATATTACACATTGTTGCGTGCATCTTAACCCCAGTCCAAATTTTCTATTTTCTTAAATTTTTTTGTTTTTTTCTTAATTGTCGTTGTTACGGTTAGAAAAATAATAGTTAAAAAAAAAATGGCAGTTAATTTTTGGTATTTTCATCTTATTTTATTCTTCTTTTTCTTTTCTTTTTTCCAAATTTTGACCTGAAATTTTCAGTATCTTCAAGTACAGGTTGAGTGAATTTTATAAGATGATGGTTCGAGTATAGAAAGGAATAAAAGAAAACTACTTATATAATTATGACTCTGGTAAATGGTTTAATTGATTAATTAGAGATTTTTTTTTTTGGGGTTTTTATTTTTTAAGTCCAAGAAGAAGTAGAAAAACAAATGGAAAAATGAAGAAGTATAATATATTTCTTTGTTTTGGAAAAAAAAAATGATTAAATAAAGGGTAAACCGGAAACATTTAGATCTCTTTAAATGGTGGAAAATTTACACACATTTTAAATGAGAATTTTTTAAACTTTTTATACATTTTTAAAAGAAAAAAAAATTGTATATTTATTATATTATTTTATGATATATTATATATTAATTTTAATTAACACAATACAATATAAAATAATATACATATATATATTTAAGTTAAAAAAAAAGTTAGACGAATTATAATTACTTAGAAATATGAAAATTATGATAAGATCGAAAGGAAGAGGAAGTTTTAATTATATCTAATAATTTTGTGGATTTTAATTTGGAAAAACTAAACCATACAATTGAACTCATTACGTTTTACTTTTCTTGTGAATTTTTTTCTTTAGATAAATAGTTAATTTAAATATAAATTGTATTTTATTTTAAAATATTCAACTAAGTTCAATGAAACTATAAATTTATAAAATTTATAATACCACATTAGGGTTAAATACAAATTGGGTTAATATAGTTAAGATTTAATTTTTTTTTAATAAATTTATAAAGAATAATAGTACAGATGTCAAAACTGAGTTTTTAAAAATCGATTAGTATAAATGTTACAACTTTCAAAATTAAATACTTCAATATTTTCTAAATTATTTTTATAGGTTATGTCAAATAATAAACTTCAACACCTTAAACAAAATGAATTTAACGATAACGCAGTAATAAAATTGTGTTATGTCAAAAATGTTGTTGTCATATTTTATAAATTTATAAATATATATATTATTTAGTTTTATTATTTGTTTTGATTGTATAGAGTTTGGAATTTTAAAGTAGAAAAAGATTCCTGATTAAAATTAGTCCTTTATTTTCATATTAAAGTAATGCTTAATTTTTGTTTTCAATAAAATCCCGTTAAATTTACACTTTCTTTCACCTAATGACAGTTGTGATTTGTGACTGAAATAAAATAACTAAATGTCAAATCCAATCATGCATTCAATTCTTCTTGGATTAAATTTAAAATTTTTGTGTATGTTTTATAACTTTTGGGCTGCTACACCTTAATACCTTTATCATCATGGCTAATTTAAATAGTTTCCGATATTCACAAATTAAATTTTTTTTTTAGGGAGGAAAAAAGCTTCGAAGGGTACATGAAAAATTTAACCTCAAGGTAATGAAATTCTTGTTCCCTAAAAAAACTCCCCCCTAAGCCAGAAATATTGGGATAAGCACCCAACCTTCTAGCGCAGTATAATAACCGAAAAGGAGCGATAGAAAATAATGTTTGTCAAGGGTTAAATGAAATTTCCACAAGGAATAATTTGATTTTAAATTTTTCTAAATCATAAGCATTGGGAAACACATAAGGTGGTAGTGCGCTCAACAATTTGGAAGTGCGATTAATAAAAGGTTTCCTATATTGCAGTGTTTTAGTCCGAAAAGTTCTACATTGTATACGAATTCAATAATTTATATTATTTAATTAAAATATTTAAAGACTCTATTTCAAAGATGTGCTAAAACATGTAATGACATTTCGATGATAGTTATTTTGAATGACAAAATAAGGCAATAGAAGGTTCAAATATTTTGAAATTGAGCCTAATAATTTTATAACTGGATTTTAGTATTTATAAAAAATACTTTATTTATTTTTACAGTTATTTTATTTTGAAAATTCCACTAAACATTTATTACTATGTTATTATGTTAGGGCTTCGATAACCAGACTGGAACTCTGCTTTACAATAATTCTTAGCTTCTATTTATACTAAGATCTTATCAACTAATTTTGCATAAGTCAGCTTTTATTAATATGATTCTTAATTACTAACATGAATTCTTAATAAATATAATTATTCTTAATAACTGATTACATAACATTATTGGTTTAATATAGGCTTGTAAAATCCTGTTCAATCAATTTACTTTACAAGGTTTTTACATTATATCTATATTATATCTATACTACTTGTAACACCTAATCTGTTTATAAAACTAACTGATAATAAAATTAAATGAAATTTTTAAAAATGCTTTTAAAACCGCTATTAAAATTCATAAGTTATTTAATAAATTATATAAAAAAAAATCTATATTTAATAGAAAATTATTCATTATTAAATAAAAAGAATTTGTTGATTAATTGTAATTTAAATCGCAGTTAAAAATCAAACCAACCAACAATAAATAATCAAAGATTTTTATTTTGTTTTTTTCTAATAAAAATTGACCACCTTAATTCTAACAAATTTAATTCCATAATTATTCATTAAAAATATTTTTACATATTTTATTTTTTTTCTCAACCCACGGCCTCTCAACTATTCGGTTTAATTTTCTATGATTCACTTACAATCCATTAAATATCATTTGTTTCACTTCTTTTTTTAATGTTATATAAATTTTTAAAAAAATTTCTTCGATTAAATTTTTTTAAAAATATTTGTTTTGTTTGTTTTTTTTTAATTTTCTTTTAAAACATAAATCTAGAATAAAACATTTTTCATGGATAATTTATCTATATAAATTGAGCGGTGTAATTTAATGCATCTTTCTTTATTTAAAAAAAGAAATTCTTCTTAGATAGTGGCTTCCTTTACTTTCTTTTTAAATGCAATAAAAAAAGAAGAACTAAAAACATGTTTAACCCCTTTATTACTAATATTTTTTTTTCTTTTCGTAAAGGTTTTATTTTTTTAGAAATTCTTTCACCATTTCCCAGATACTATAATATATACTATACAATATATTAATAGATACTCTCCTCTATATGTATATATACTAAAATGTATCTATAATTATGTTGAGATCTTAAGATATTTATATATGTATATTTTTTTTTATTTTAATCATTAAAATATGTAAATTTAGTACATGTACCTAATCTAAGTAAGTCTCCATATATATATATATAGTTAATATATTGTGTATGGGTATATTGGTATATATAGATGCGCGGTTATAAATGATTATAAAAAAAAATAATAAATAAATGTCCACAAAAATTGAAGAAAAATAAAAATCTGTAATTTTGTTTTTTTTTTTAATTTTACCAAAATTTTGTTTTTTTATTACTGTCTAATACCTTAAAAAATACCTTAGAGATGGAATTTTTTTTTTTTAATTTTTATGTCTAATGAAGTTCAATGGTTGGCTATAAATAAAAAAAAAAAATAATAATAATAACAAGTAACTTAAGACACGCAGTGAAGTTAAAAATTTAAACTATTAAATTCGATTATTTTTATGCTGTTTTTTCGATTTTATTTTTAGTTTCTTTTATTATTTTCGATACTTTTACAATGGTGGACACTGGTTTTTTTTTTTTAATTTTTTTTTTGATAATTTATAAATTTTTTTAATATTTATTGAATAAAGTGACCAGAGTTCACAAAAAAAAAAGTATGTGTAAGCGTACACGCATGTGTACTGCGAAGGAGTACGCTGCAAAGTATCAATCGATTTAGACATACAACTGTTAATGGATATGAAAAATTTGAAATCTTATCAAAGCATAAGTTAGTAGATTGAAACAATTCAACAATATGGGGTCATCTAGTAACAGGGCAAAATTGTCTTCAATCAACCTTAGACGCTCTTGAAGCTTCTTAACCGAATTCTATAAAAAAGTGGTACCTTAGGTTATAATATCATCAGCTGAGTACAGTGACTAAAATGTTGACTCGCGAGGCCCAGGTTCGAATACTAATAAAACTGAAAAAACTTTTTTGGTTTTCGACCCGATTCAGCCACCATTTTCTATTGAGTTGAAATTAATAGCAAAATCAATAATTAATAATTATTTAATCAATAATAAAAAATAAATAACTACTTTTAACAAAACAAATAATTTAATAGAATAATATAACTCACAGGCGGAAAAATACCGAACAAAGAAAATATAAAAAAGATAATTTTACATGTTATAAGACTTAATAGAAGGGCTTCCTTACAGTTTGTATATAAAACAAAGTAAGATTGAAACAACTACAAGGAATTATATAAATAACTTCTGTAAATTTTAAGATTTTTCCGTTAGGCATAGCTTTTTTAACTCTTGATTGCTGATTTATTTATTAAAAAATGTTCTTTTATTATTTTGACAATCAATTTTAAATTAGTAAACAATGCGCATTAATTAATGAATCATTGAAATAATTTGCATTTTATTACAAAATCAAGTCAGTCTTTTACCGCTTAAACCTCTTGCACTAACGAAACCCCAAAAAAGTTTAATTTTTTTGGAAGTTAAACATACACTTTTCTAAAAAAAAATATTAACTTGTTTATTCAAAGCTATTGGTTCCTATTAAAAAATGCAGCTGATAACTCTAACAAAAAAAATACTCCAAAATTTAAGTGCAGCAGGTATTATAAATATATATAAATAAAAATTTTTAAGGAAAAAACAGATACCCTGTACTTTTAGATGGGGACAAATAGTATATGTATTATATATATACTATATGTTCACATACACTTAAACATACATTATGTTTAAAATTATTCTTTAACCTTTTTTAGTTATTTTGGTAATTTTTTTCCC